>OY723394.1:20448047-20778047 GCA_963210295.1 Ophion ellenae
CGGTGGCTGGGGCACTGCTAGCCCCGGGAATCGGGAGGACGGCACGAGCGGACCGGCATGGTGGCCGACCGGCTTAAACGCCGAGCAACAACAGCAGCAAGCCGTTGCCGCAGCTGCTGCCGCCCAACAGCAACAACAGGCACAGCAACAACAGCAAGCCCAACAGAACCTCCATCAGCACTTGCTCAATCAGCAGCAACAACAATTGTCACAGCATCATCAGGACATCGTTAGAAGCACCGCAGCCGCTACTCAACAATTGTTCTCGTACAAGATGGCCTCGAGCTTCCAAAATCCAGCGACTACGGGCGCACAGTCGAGTCCGGTATCGACGTCGTCGCCGGTTGGCTCGTGCATGCGAAGCGCCGCCGGCGGTGGATACGATTACAGGCTTGGCGTTGGTAGCGGCGGCGGTGGTGGTGGCGGCGGTGGCGGAGGCGGCGGCGGCGGAGGAGGCACACCGAGTTCCGGTGGCGGCGCAACCGGAGGGGGAGGCACGGGTGGTAGCGGACCCGCTGGTGCACCACCCGGTGTACAATGGTGGTATCCCGGCTCGGTTATGGACGCCGGACAGAACAACCTTCATCAGCAGCAGATGCAACAACAGGGCCAACATCTATCGCCGATCACCTCGCAAACTTCTACGCCCCCCGTTATGTCGCCGGTACGTTGCAGGACGATCGCCAAAAAACGAGAGATAAGAAACAGGATTCGCGAGAATTTTATATACACACACACACATATATATATATATATATATATATATATATATATATATATATATATATATATATATATATATATATAATATTATATCGTGTATATATATATTCATAATATTCGTACATGTAAGATAGAGAGAGGTAGATCAGAGTGTGGGTGAGCAACGGTGCGAGAGAGAGAGAGAGGGAGGGAGGTGCGACGCGGCCCCGAGAGAAGCGACGCGGCGCTGCGACGCGCCACGAGTCTCCATCTCACTCCCTCACTCCTACTCTTCCCGCCTATATCCTTCTCTCACTCACACTCGTACTTTCCCCCGTGCGCTACTACCCAAGCGCCGTACAGCAGCGCGGCTGCGGCGATATCCGAAGCGACCGCCTGTGCCTCTCTCCTTTGCCTGCGTGGTCTCTCGCGGCGGGCTCCTGCTCGTGTGTGTGTGCGTGCGTTGGCCTGTGCGCGACTTCTCTGCCTCTCTTCTCTTGGCCTGTGTCGTTCGTGTGCCTCTGTGTAGAGCCTGCCTGCCTCTGCCTGGCTTCTTCTCTCTTGCGCCCGCCCGACACCCGTGTGTATACGTCCGAACCGAGCGACGGGGAAAACCGACCGCGCTTCTCGACCCTTTCGTTCCCGGGCATCTCTTCTTCGTCGTTGTATACCCGCGGCCGCGCTTCGCCTCTACCGTAGGGGCTCTCCTTTTACACTCGCTCGGCGCACTTTTATTGCCACACGCAGAAAGAGAGACAGAGAGAACCAAAGAGAGAGAGAGAGAGGCATAACCAAAAAAATACACAAGTTTTTCTTTACCTCGGGGTGAATTTTTCCACAGCTCACGCGTTCGACTCTTCCGAACAACCCCATCGAAAAAAAAAATAGAAACCCTCTTCCCCCGTAATCGCGGTAGTCTCCACGACGAATTCTCAGTGATCGGGATTTGCTTTTTTGTTTTAATACGGGGGGGTTTTTTTTTTCATATCGATGCTTCAATAATCGAGCTTGTTTCTCGTTCGAAAGTGCCGTTCGTAATATATTGCGTTGCGCCCGTGAGGCACACGCGCATACACACACGTACCCCCAGCGCGCAACGAACACACGCAGAGACACTATCTGTCGCACTCTCTTGGCCGATACCCAGAGAGACGTGTGTACGCGCGCGAATCGTGCTCGGCAAACGAGGGAGAAAGACTCCGCTTAACGTTTTCCGACGGTTTTCAGTGTGTATATATTTATACACAAATATATATATTCGTATTTCTTAAATTTTTTTTCTTCGGTTTTGCTTCGGGACATCGCGTTGGTCAGATCGCGCGCTCGCTTGACGAGAAACAGTGAAAAAAAAAAACAAAACGCGCGAAGGTCGGTGCGTCGTGCTCGATACAGTGGGGTTTTTGCGTCTTTGTTTTGGTTTCTTTTTCGATATCGTTTTTTTTGCCTTCCCGTCGTAAGGACACGAAATATCGCGATTGAGAGAAAAAACAAGTTAGTGATGGTGGTTGTGCTATAGTTGGAAAATTTTACCTCGAGGAGAGAGAGAGAGAGAGAGAGAGAGAGAGAGACGCAAAACCGCGCGGAGAGATCTTTCTCTTCACGCTCAAAGTTCTGTGTGTGTATATATATCTCTTTACCCGTCTCTCTCGCTCACTTGTACTCATTCTCTCTTTCTCTCTCCGTCGCGTTCTCTCGCTGTCTCTTTCTCTCTCCGTCCAGAGAGAAGCTCGATAGCTCGCGCGCCGTTCCCGTCACCGCTCTCGCCTTGCCCGTGTCCGCCACGATCGTTTCGTTCTCTCGTATTCTCGTTCTGTCGGAGCTCCTCGCGGGCTTTTATCCTCTCTCCTTTCGCTTCTATCTTTCCGATTCTTTCGACTCGGAGTCTTGGCCCTCATCTCCTAGCCGTCTCACAGGCACCCCAAACATCTACGCATACCGGTTTTTGTCTCTTTTTTTTTTACTTCGTCCTCTACTCTCTTTGCGAAAGTGTATTTATAGTATTTTTTGTCCATACTTTTTCACTCCCCTCTCTCCAAAAGTGCCCACCCCCCTGTCATTGCCACATTTTTGCGAACGGACCAACCGTTCGCGAAAAAAACAATCTTCAACGAAAATTGTTGGATCTTATCGCTAAATTCGCTTTAATATTTAAAGTCGGACGTTTTCGCCATTTTTACTCGCGAAAAAAGTTTTCGAAATAAGCCAAAACGCATCTCCGATTGTATCGCAATGACAAAGAGTCGAAAAGATAGAGAGAGGAAAGATAGCGGAGAAGGGAGAGAGAGAGAGAGACGGAAAACTATACGAAAATAATATGGCTGCACGTGCGAAATTCCGAGCGGGCTAGGCTACAGCGAAACGAACGAACGAATGCTATCGCTTGGGCGCCATTACGGCCTGTAGCAGCAGCACAGTACAGGATATATATATATATATATATATATATATATATATATATATATATATCCTGTACTGTGCTGCCGCTACGGGTATATATATATATATATATATATATATATATATATATATATATACACATACATACATATATACACAAACACACACATACATACACATACACGCAGGCATGGCCCAAGCGAACCAGAGGCGGCTCGAAAGGCGTGTTGAGCTGAAAGAGAGAGAAAGAGATAGCGATACCCTCGCGCCGAGCTTCTCTCACAACCGTCCAGCTACGTTTCAACTAACGTACGATTTCATTTTTCTTTGCTATAGAAACGCGCAACAGACAAGATGGACAGCCATTTTATCACGGTATTAATCTCAAAATATTAATTATACTTACATACATATATATTTTAACACGCTGTAGTTCTTAACGGTTAGACTGGTGATAGATATAATACTTTACTATATATTTATACATATATATAAAGAATTTCAATTAAGGACTTGGTTTTTTCTTTTTTTTAAAGAAAAAATTTTTTTTTGCTTAATTTGAAAAAAAAAAAAATCTTTTTTCCTCAAATTTTCGTTCTTTATATATTTATTTATTTATTTTTTTTTGCAAACTTTTACGTGCTTTGTGTGCCTTGGTGGTGGGCTGTCTTCTCGTATTCGCGTCTCTCTCTTGCCAACATAGCGCGCCACCGGCGTGGCCCCGCGCGCTATTGATTCTGGTTAAAGCCGGGTCGGCCTATGGTTGGCGGCCGTACGCTCTCTTCTTGCTTTTCGTGTACCCCCCCCCCCCCCCCCGTGAATCCGGGAAAATCCACTAGAGGCTTACCCCGTACCCTCACGGATACTTTGCGCTTTTTTTTTCTTTCGCGAAAAAAGACTTGCAAAATTGAAGAAAAACAAAATGGCGGGGAGTGCTTTTTCGTATCGGACTAACGGTGGGGCTCGCTCTGCGAAAAGAACGAGCGAAAAACAATTCCGAAGCGCGTTTACTTTCGATTTTCTTCTTGGTAATTCGGGAAAACAGTAATACGCGAAAACGCGCTCGAGTTGTTCGGGGGCTCTGTTTGTTGTGTTCGGACCGATTCGAGACGTGCCCCCCCCCCCCCCCCCCCGTTGGTCGCGAAGCTTCCGATTATTCGTTCTGTCGTTTATTTATTTATTTCTCATCTCGTGCACGCTTCGTTGCCTCGCACACAGATGGAAAGCACTTCGTTTTTTTTCTTCACTTCGCGAAAATCGTTTCGGTTCGGCCCACCTGCTTGAGAGGAACTTCGTTGTTACGTACAGTTGACGTCGACGTTTCCATTGGCTTCTTTGACGAGAATAATATTCGTCAATGTATCGGAGTCTCGAAATGACCGAAATTAGACGCTCGAGAGGACGTTGGCCGAACGAATGTTTCTTCATATCCGGTTTTGAAAAGAATTGTTCAATCAGCAAAGTCGTTGAGCTTATTTAGCGAATTTTCGACGGTTCCGATCAAAGGTCGCTGTACGCCAGCCACGCTCATGTGTGTATCTAGACACAGCCGACCAGTCCTCGCTTCAATTACAATAGGTCGTAACGTATCCGTACTGCCTTTTCTCTTTATCCCAATTTTTTTTTCTCACTTTTTTTACTCGCCGTGAGTAAAGTTCTCACTCTGTGCACGTTGACGATGATGACGATGATATCGTCGTCGTAATTTCATCGACGGGTACCCACGATCGTTTTACCTCCTCTTCATATCCGCCATCGACGAAACGTAAACAATCCGAGATTCGTTTCTCGCACGAGTGCTTCGCGTACATCTGCAAACACGTATTTTCGCTTCTATCGACAAACACGGGCAGGCAGTCTCGTATTGAGTCGGATTACGTTATTCTTTTTTTTCTTTTGCGCTTTTGTGTACGATAAATTCGAGAAAATTAAAGGCGAACGTTTCGGCTGAACAAAGCAATGTGATATTTATATTGTTCATCTTTCTGTTTCAATTCGCGATTGCGCGCAGCATCAGATACAGCAACTACCGCAGCAGCAGAATAATCTACAACAAAACAAAATGCCGAGAGGAAAGACAACAGACACGAAGCCCAGGGGGCGAATGACCGCTTACGCCTTCTTCGTTCAAACATGCCGCCAGGAGCACAAGAAGAAACATCCGGAGGAGAACATCGTCTTTCAGGAGTTCTCGAGAAAGTGCGCCATGAGGTGGAAGGTGAGTTGCGCTGCCTTTGATCGTCGCCATTGACATTTCGACGCCATACTCGGGCCTTTTCTTCTTACTCTTTTTCTTTTCTTATTCCTTTCGCCTTCTAATTGGTTTCGCTGACGTTTGCGCCTCGACGCTGGCAAACGATCGCCGCGAAATATGCCCCCAACTCGTTACCGCGATAACCAAATATTCGCGATTTGTCGTTGCACGTTGTGCGAATTAGCCGTTGAATATTCGCGTCCGTGCTCATGACCGAGGCGACAAATCCTACGCGATGGTAATCCTCGCGTACTGCGTAGCTCGAAAAATATTGCCAGGCTTTCAGCAGGACCTCAATGTTCCGGAGACGAACGGCATGGGTGCAAACTCGAAAAAAAATAATTTTTTGCAAACTTGAAAAAAAAAATGAATTTTTGCAAATTTGAAAGAACTTTTTTTTCGCAAACTTGGAAAAAAAAAATTTTTCGAAATCTTGAAAAAGTTTTGTAAACTTGAAAAAATGGGTTTTCGCAAACTTCAAAAAAAAAAATGAATTTTCGCAAACTCGAAGAAAAAGTTAATTTTCGAAAACTTGAAAAAAAAATTAAATTTCGCAAACTTGAAAAAAAAAATTGATTTTCGCAAACTTGAAAAAAAAAAAAAAAAATTCGCAAACTTGAAAAGAAAAATGAATTTTCGCAAACTTAAAAAAAAATGAATTTTCGCAAACTTGAAAAAAATGAATTTTCGCAAACTTGAAAAAAAATGAATTTTCGCAAACTTGAAAAAAATGAATTTTCGTAAACTTGAAAAAAAAGAATTTTCGCAAACTTGAAAAAAAAATGAATTTTCGCAAACTTAAAAAAAAAATGAATTTTCGCAAACTTGAAAAAAAAAAGAATTTTCGCAAACCTGAACGAAAAAATTAATTTTCGCAAACTTCGAGTTATCGGTCTGTGTGTTTTCCGGAAATAAATGTTTGGAGACGGCCATGTCGGAATTTTTTAATGCTCAATGTCGGATTCGCACGCCAGATGAGCCTAACAAGTTCGGGACTTGAATCAATAACCGCTCGCTACGTATATACATGTATGCGCATGGCTGTTACGCATATGGAAAACCGGCAAGGCTCAGAGTATTACTTTCCTTCTGGAATAACCAGGGAAAGACAGGATTTTTTTCAGAATTGGAAAATTAGATTCGAAATTACTTGTTGCAGAAATTACGAAAAATGAAAACGACTTGAATAAAAAAAACTGAACCGTACAAAAACAAATATTTTTGTATATTTTCAATATTTATATTATGCATTATATATATATTTTTAATTATGTCAGTGTCAAACAATGCATTCGGAAAATTAGATTGGAAATTACTTGCAAGAATTACGAAAAATGAAACCGAGTTGAAAAAAAAATGTATAAAAATAAATATTTGTGTATATTTCTAATATTTATATTATTCTTTATTATAGAAAAAAGTTATGTCAGTGCCAGACATTGAAAATTCCAAGAACTAAGAACTAATTTGCTCTGAAGTTCTATACATTTGCATTCGATTTGTCCGTAAACAAATTATTATTGTAGATACGTGTTTATATTTATTTTTTATTGATTGGCACTGACATTAAAAATTCTGCTTATAATAAATAATGGGTTCTGTATTTGCTTTTGATGTAATTTCAAACTTTACAATGTTCAAATTATTTTTCGAATTTCAGTTTCTTTATTTTCTTTTATATTCAACATTTTCATATATTTGATTTTTTTTAATCGCCCCGGAATATTTGCAAAACCTGTATGGAAAAATTGAAAAAGTCTGGGAATTTCCGAGTCAATAATGCGTAACAACCATGATGCGAAAGCTGCGCCCAGGAAAGCCAGAGCCGAAAAAAACGAGTCATTTAATATTAAACGTTCCATTTAAATATATATGTTTCGGAAATGGACGTTTTGAGCATTTTTAATTTTGTAGTAGTAGTATTTTTAACGATGCTGAAGTTTGCATCGTTCGACTGCAACGAATTCATTTTATTTTGCCACATTTCGCCTACAAAAATCCTTCAACCATTTTTTTAGATATTTATTTAGCGATCTACATTATAAATTTATAAAAAAACAGATGGCCTATAATAATAAAAATATGGAAAATAAAATGTAAAATGGAACCTTCGTTGCGTTCTAACAATGCGAACTTCAACACCATTATTTTTATTCCTTATTTACTCTTTTTAAGGATGTTTACATAAATGCCCCTCCCTCATTATGCACCTCAATTATTTCACATTGGTTTTCTTGTATCTATCCTAGCCGCTAGTTTCTCAAATAGGCTGATTTTGTAAATTTCGTATATATTCAATGTTGAGTATCGGCATCTCTTGTTTCGAGCTCGGGCCTTAAACATTTTTTTAAACGAATTGTTGCGTTTCGGGACAATAAGCTACTATAAAAATGGACCTCGAAGTCTTCATGACCTTTCCCTAAATATCGTCAATGCAGAAGCGTTGGCCGTCGAGCAAACTGTTCGAGTCCAACTGACGGTCCGCTGTGTGGACGTTCGAATCAATGGAATCCAATAACATTTCTTAAGGTTTTTTTCTCATATTACTCAAAATTCTTTTTTGCACCTTTGCATTGTGGATCTCTAAGAAGAATAATTTTAAAAACGTTTTCGTGCTTTTCCGAGTCTAAATATGCGAAAAAAAACTCGATCAATTCGAATTGCATTTCCATTGCATTCCAACGACGCAAACTTTCAACATCCTGTTCAGGTCCATCCATGTAAATTCATCTCCGGAAAAATTGATCTCATTGGCCTCTCGCGTCTCGGAATTCTCGTTCGCCCTCTTTTTTGCACCTTCGCCAAACGCGAGTCGATCTAAACGATCGTCAAGGTTCTAAGAAGACGAAAAAACGACAAAACACAAGAAAAAGCAAATGGTGCCTTGCGGTATGGTGCTGAAGTTTGGAACGCAACGAGAATTCTTCCAAATTTTTCATCCCGTCATTTTTTGACAGTCTCAAATCGTTCTTTCCTGATTAAGGCGGGATATACATTTGAACAGGAAGAAAAACAATATTGACGGATTTTTTAAACTAAGAAATAATTATTCCACAATTATCAAAATTTAGGTATACTTAAATAGTATATTTAAGTATACGAAACAATTTTTTAAAATGAATTCATCATAAAAATGGCGAATCGGCGTACAGTCTAGCTTCCCGTAGACTTTGATTTGCAAAAAAGTTCAAACATGTTTTCAGTCAGAACATGTATAGTTTCTATGTGACGGTAATTAAAACGCAGAAGAGGCAAATTTGAGAAAATGGCACGCATTTACAAAAAAAAATCAACATTTCACGCAACTATTCTGCAAAATGTGGATTAAAAAAGTAATTTTTTCAATTTTCCAAAAACGATTTTCGTCAAGTAGAAGGTACCAATATTCTCAATGTTTCTACCAAGATTCAACTCAATCGGTTTAAGGGGAGATATACACCTAGGAGCCGGAAAAAAGGTCATTTTTGTGAATTTTTTCAAGGAAAACTATTTGAAATTTCGCATTGGGGTTTTAATTATCTAAAAGTATATACATTCAAAAATATGTTTAATTTTCTTTATTTAAAAATATCAAAAATATACAAGGACATTGTATGATCCTTGGAGGGTCGTAAAAAAATCTGCGTATACGGTACCCACCGGCGTTTCTTCAAAAATCATCTGAAAAAAAAACCAAAAAGATTATTAAATTCGATACTGTAATCTAGTACTTGTCATAGCCGATTTTGAAAATATCGATTTATGACAAAATGGCGGACGTTTGAACATAAATAGTGATTTTTGGGCCAAAAATTAGTTATTATTTTGCCTATAAAACAAAAGCTAAGTGATGGGAAAAAAAATCCTATGACAAGTACTAGATAATGGTGTATGGAATAACCACAAAAAAACTCAAGGCAATCGGTTCATTGGTTTCCAAGAAATTTTGGGTACCGATTTGAAAAACGTGGTTTTGAGAAAAAACGCGTTTGAAAATTTGGGAATGAATAAATCATGAAATTTGTCAACTTACATGGAATCATCGATGCCAGGCCCATAGTGTAGGTCTTCCACGGTCGACGGAATGTTCATAGCTTCTAAATCCTCGACCTCGACCATCTAGGTGTATATCTCTCGTTAATAGATTTTGAGTAACCCTGCACGCCAATTTCGATAATGCAGTTTTGAGAAAAACGCAACGCAACGTTGACGGGCTGTAACGTTTGAAGTTGATCGAATTTCGCTTTGAAACTGGGAAAATATTCCACATACATAGTTCCATCGTTTAAAGAAGAAGAAAAAAGAAATCGATTTTTATCGTTGTAAATGTATATCCCGCCTTAGGATTGTGGATCGCTAAAAAGGACGTTCAAAAACGTTTCAAACATTTCTCGTAGTTTTAATGTGAAAAAAATGGGGCATTACGAAAAGAAATGTTATTTCGTTGCGTCCCAACGATGCAAGCTTCACTACCATCGATACTTCGAGCCGACCGAAAGGATCGTGAGTCTTGGACATCCCGGACATCCGTGGATGTCCAACGATCGGTTGTTTCTTCACCTGCCGCAGCACCTGCTGCGATCTCAGGCGCGTCCCTGTTCTAACCCCCTGACAGGCAAAATCCTCGGCTCGCCGCATCGCGAACCACGCGCTCTCATACACGACCAGCGACTTTTCCGACCGAAAACTCACCGTCAACGTGCTTTTTCGCATATTTCGCGAATCTGCGTCGCGTCTGCTTTTCTCGAATCGCCGAGAAGACATTTTTCACGTCGGCGGATCCCCGGTGCATTCTGCAAACGAGTCTTTCGAACAATAAAATAAAAACAACTTTACGAAAAAAAGAAAAAAGAAGAGAAAGAATGAAAAAAAAGGACCGCGGGGTGGAGAGAAGAGAAAGAAAGTAGGTTATGCTCCCGCGCGGAAGAGGCGCGGCGTCAGTGATGGCCGCCAGCGGTAGCGAACACGAAGAGCGAGAGAAAGAACGTCCAGGAGATCGCGTGGGGGGGGGGGGGGGGAGAAGCATACGAGGGGGTGCGAGGAAGAGAGCGAAAGGGCGAGAGGAGAGGAAGGACGGCGAAGGCGTGGGGATGGTGATTGCGCGCTGGTGTTGCTGCTCCGTTGTGGCTGCGCCTCGGAGTTGCTGCTCCTATCGACCAACCGCGCCACCAACCCTATGCCTTGCGCCCTTCTCTACCTCGTCTCCCCCTCGCGCCATTTCCGCGCTGCGAAGCCCACTCGTCCCTCGAATGGTAACCACCGCCCTCGCTCTCTCGTCTCGCTCTCTCGTCTCGCTCTCTCGTCTCTTCGATGTTTCTCTTTTTCTCCGTCTCGCTGTCTCGCTCTCTTCCCTTCCGACCATTACTGATCCTCTCCATCTTGATTTTCCACGGACGCGCTCGTATCCCGGGAACTTTTGTGCACTCTCTCCGTGTGTTCGCCGGGCTCCTACTCGTTTTCGCCGAAACTCATTTAAACGCCTTCCATCTTCCTGCCAAGTACGACGCAAAATACACACCGTACAGTCCCGAGGTATTTTATTCAGACGCTTCACCGGCGAGGCTCGCTCTTCCTCCCGTATTACTCGCCCCACCCCCCCACCCCCCTTTCGCGCACGTTATTATCGAAGAGGGAATATTTTCCGCCGACGCATTGTTCGCTTGCCGACGACGCGTAGCTTGTCCTTCACGTTTTTCACTTTTTTCTTGCGAAACGCGAATTTTTGTTTCTTAACCCCCCCGAATGACTTCCCCCCCCACTCGTGATCGATCGAATACGAACAGTGTTGATGCTGCTGTCGTCTTGTTTTTTTTTTTCACCGTCTTTGTTATTTCGCTAATGCATACGTGTTCTCTGTCCATCTCTCTCGCTCGATCGTCGCTACGCGCAGACAATGTCTGACAAGGAGAAGAAACGCTTCCACGAGATGGCCGAGAAGGACAAGAAGAGATACGACGCTGAAATGCAGAATTACACACCTCCGAAGGGAGAAAAAACAACCGGCCGAGGCAAGAAACGCAAACACATCAAGGATCCAAATGCACCCAAGAGATCATTGTGAGTATTGCACGTTTCATTGGTAGACTTCTTTCTTTCTCTTCATTGTCGCTTACCTCTCGGTCGTTGTGACTTGGATGGTTCGTGGTTGTTCGGAGCATATCCATGTACGCGAGCTTACGAGGCTCGGGCAACTCGGACTTCCGAGTCCTTAGTTTCCTTCTTTCCGAATTATATGTGTGTGTGTGTGTGTTTGTGTGTGTGTGTATAATATATATAATCTATCTATATCTAACTATATATATAGTTTCTGTTCTTTCCTCTCGCTAATTTATTATCCGTTCATCTCTCATGTTTCCCCCGTTTTTTTTGTTCTCTTCCATTTCGCCCATCAGGTCAGCTTTCTTCTGGTTCTGCAATGACGAGCGTGGCAAGGTCAAGATGCTGAATCCCGAATACGGAGTAGGTGATATCGCTAAAGAATTGGGCAAGAAGTGGTCGGACGCCGATCCCGAAACCAAATCCAAATACGAGGCTATGGCAGAAGAGGACAAAGCTCGATATGAAAGGGTACGTAAAGCACACGATTTTTATTACCCTTCTGTGCTCTCAAATTCCCATTTCCCCCGCCAGACCTCCCGAGTTCGTCCTTCAATTTCCTTGTACGCGTGGGCGCGAAAGTTTACAGTTTGAGGGAAGGGAGTATCGTACATGCCGATACGTCGATGCGAAAGTGCGCCTGTGTTGGTTTGTCCGAGACGAGCGAATATCCGGCTTGCGCCTCTCACTTTAAATCCCGATCCAACGATTTTCCCCTCTACCGCTGCGAACGCGGCGTATCTCTCTTATCGACGTAGAAATTGATGATTTTCGTGTTTGGTTTTTTGTTTCTATTAAAGGAATCGACTGCATACAAGAAGAAAATGGCGAACGCAACGGGAGAAATTTTATGATCAGAATTTCGATTAATGAATCACTGAGCTGTAGCGCATTGCGGGGACTTTCACAAATAGAATTAGAGACGTACGAGTCGATTCTTTCTTTGTTTACTTTTTTTTTTTTCGAAGGTTTTTTTTTCTTTCATTTTTTTCTTCTCGCTCGATTCCGAAGTATCGCGACCATCGTGTTTGAAACGCCGTCGCAATCAACTCCGACCGCCTTAATTGTTGGAACATTGATGTTCCTCTCGTTTTTCTTTGGTTTTCTTCTTCGTAAAGAAAATGACTGCGTACAAAATGAAAAAAAAGAAAAAAAGAAACGAAAAAGAAAAAGAAAAGGAAAGAAAGAGAAAGAAAGAAAGAAACGAAGGATGGGTCGCGAGGTGGGAGTTGCGCCTGCATATACGGCTATAAAGCGAGACAGTGACGAGGACGCGGAAGAGGAGAATAATGCTGAGGAGAGGATTATTGTACGGCAAACGCGCACGTCAAAATCTCACATGTCACCCCGTGTCCTTGACAAACAAACTGAAACAAACGAATCCCGAAAGCATTACCTCACCTACTGTACATACCATTGACCTTAGCGTGAGCGTACTTACACCACTAGGAGAAAAAAAAAGAAACACGAAAAGAGAGCAAAAAAAAAACAGGAAGTATGAAACAAATAATTAAACTAACCAGAATCCGTGCTCCCTATCTTCCGCGATCCATCCTTCGACCCGCCGCTGACCTTCCTTCCCCCCGTCCTCGAAACGCCTCCCCGTGTTTGCCCTCACTCGACCATCCTCCACCCCCCCTCCCTCCCTCCGCCAACCACGAATTATTTACAATATCGATTAAAGAGGAAAAAAAAAAACATACCAACAGCAACAAAAACAAGAACGGAAGAGAAATTACTACCCGCGGTTATGCTAATTATTTTAAAAGAAATTGTATGTATGAGTGATCGCGAGAGGAGATCGTGTGAGTGACATTTGTATTTTAACATATTGATAGTACACGTGTAAAGTGGCATAGGATAGAGAGAATGAGGAGAAGACGGTGTACTACTACTACTATAAACTACTATTAACTACTACACTATTACTACTACTACTTCTCACCTTCTACCGGGTGGATCGAGAAAACAAAAAGAAGATGGAAGAGAAAAAAACGAACGGAAGAAAGGAAAACAAAGAGAAAAGAAAAACACACGCCGGGGCTCAATCACTGACTTTGTGTCTCCGCTCGCAGTTTTACCCGAATCGAGGGGGAAAAAAAAGGAACAAGAAAAACGAACACACACGCATACAGACACACAGAAACGCAAACATTTTCAGTTGTACACAAATGAAGAGAGAAAGATGACACGAAGAAAGAGCAAAACGGTTAATAGTAACGTAAATAATTGCTGTACAAGTGACAAGTTAAAGATGCGATTATATTGCGAGAATAAGAAGGTGGACGAAGTTAGTTATAAACGAAGCACTGTTTTGTTGCCCCCCCCCTCCCCTTCTATCTTTCTCTCTTTTGAAAACACGTTCCACTCGGGATGATACATAAATATATGTATATATATACATATATATATATATATATATATTTTCTCTCGAATTCATCAAGTTGAGTACACGAGCGCGCCGTTTAGCATCCAAGTAGCCGGCATATTGAAAGAGACGATAGAAAAAGATGAGACGAAATGCGTTTTTATGATTTAAAAAGGAAAAATAAAAAAAAATATATAAACTTTTTGCACAGATATTGTTTAGCTGTAAAGTCAGTCTCGGAGCTGGTGGCGACCGGCGGGACTGCTGATCCCCTCCTTGCGAGTAATATTTTCGTAAGCATCGTGGAAGTCGCGATTTTTCGTCCACTACCCCCTCCCCCACCCCCGTTCCGCCAAAGTTCTTTGTCGAGCCAACGAGTGTGCGTGTGTGTGATTGAGCCTCATGCGCGATTCCATCGATACAAAAAAAAACAAAAAACAAAACACGAACCGTTCGCCAATTAAGGCAAGCAAGAAAGGAAGAAAGATGTACGGCTCGACGATTTTTTTTGTTGGTAAAATGGAGTGCAAGGGGCTCTGCGTCTCTCTTTCTCTCTCGCTCACTCTCCACTCGAGGTGTGTAACGCGAATGGAATAAATAGAGCGAACGAGAGGCACAATGACGGCTGACCTCGTGAGAAGAAGAAAACACGAAATTACGGAAAACAAACGTAAGCCCGAATTTAATCATGTTTGTACGGGAGACGAAAATTTGTAGTCCCCTGCTACGTTGGCTAGATGAGAATTTAGCATGGAAAAGAGGCAGAAGATGATGAAGAGGAGGGAAAAGAGGAAAAAAGGTGTCGCGTCGCGACTTTCAAAAAAAGGTGTGTGTTTTAGAATGCAAGAATATTCTAAGGAGAGAAAGCGCGCGCGTGTGTGAGTGAGTGAGTGAGTGTGTGTGTGTGTGCGTGTCGCGATCGACGTACGTCATTCATTTCGTAAAGCAATTGTCTATCGCTAGCTTACGGAAGTGGTCCCCGCCCTCGTCATTGTTCATCCTCCGTCTTCGACATTAAATTTCGTCAATAAAAATGAATACTTTGAAAAATCCAACAAATTTGAATCGCAACGGCACGAAGAACAGAACAGCATAAACCACCAGGAAGAAAAAGAAGTACGCTGATGATCCTCTTGGTCGTTTCCTCGTCGTTTTCGCTCGGTTTTTGGCGCGTCTTCGTCGGCTTTTTTTTTTTCTCGGATAGTCGTCCTCGATCGCCGCTGCAAATGGCGGCAGAACAAAAATTGCTGTCCGAACGAGCCGTTTTGCCGCACAGCGCAGTCTGTATTATAATAAATTATTGTGCTATCTTGTAACATTATTAACATTCTTAGGTCGTAGTGATGTACAGATTTCTAATTGTCGAGCGAGATTCAAATCGTCGGATTTGACGCGTGTGGAAATAAGAAGAAATTGGATACGCGTGTTCCAATGATTCGTATCTTTCGAAAGATCGACAGACGATCGAAGAAGAATCACGGGGCGATGAGAGCAGCACGGATGAGAGTGGGAAAGGCTCTTTCCATGTCTAGACTCGCGGGTGGAAAAAAGGCTGCTTCTATATGTCTGTACGACTTGGCTCAGACGGCTCGGGTAAGCACTTCCGGACTTGCGATCATCGAACGCTTCCGGCGGAGAACGGAAAAAGTATTTCGGTGGCCACTTGTAGAACGTTAAGCACTCTCTCTCTCCGATCACTTGTTCGTCTTGCTCCGTGCTGCACTGTCACGTTTTTCACTCCTCTACGACCTTTCTACGGTTACGTGCGTGCGCGTGAAAAAATTCAACGACAAAATCAAATAAAATGAATGAAAAAACGCGAAAACTGTGTAAAATATGAAAATTGTAATATTTTAATACTGATTTGCAGGTGTGCATAATTTTAAACGTATAGCTGGTGTATTTATCGACAAGTGAGGAATAAAGATTGTACCGAAGCCGCGCAGGGTCGTCGGATACTGCGACGACGCAATGGAAAAAGGATGCAAACGAGATTGAAGATGAATAATAATCACGAATTATATAACAAAGCGGTCCGAAAATTGGAAAATCGTGGACGGAAGTTTCCTGCGTTATAATTAGGAGATCGATGTAGTTGTGAAAGATAAAGGGAGAAGAAGAAAAAGGAAAACAAAATGTTTCATTTGTATATCTCTTAGGGATTAAATAAACTTTTCGAAAAAAAAGACTGAAGAGTTGTGTCAGCCGAAAGTCAAATTTTGGTAAATATTTACGGGTGGGCGTCCAGCCCTAATCGGCTCCGAACATTTTTTCACGTGTTCGGGGCTATTCTGCAGTATGAAAATATTTTTTATGATGGGAGGGGTATTTTATTAAGGGGAGGGTAGGGGTTTCAGCGTGAAAAAAAGCATTTTTTTTGCGAATTTTTTCCATCTATATGGATAGAGTAAATTTATTGAAACCGTTTGTACATTGTCAAGTGTCGTTTCAAGAATATTCCGTGAAATTTGTACGCGAAAATATCCACAAACCACTTTTTCAGAGTCCGTATTCACTGCCATTTGAAAAATACATGACCGATTTATTTCAAACTTGGTACACACTTTCTACATATAAAATACCTCCCCCCAACGGTTAGTTTGAGATTTTTTTTTACTTTGAGTAGGTTTTCTACCCCCAAAATCGCGGAATTTTTCGTGAAAAATAGCACTTTTCACTTTACATGACCACTAAAAATTTAGAAATGGAAAACAAAAATTATCAAAGACCGTTGGGGGGAGGATTTGATGATGCTTTGACTAAATTTTAATGGTACTTGATTTCAGATAATTTCTAGCTGAGATACAGTGAACACCGCAAATTGTGTTTTTCCAAAGGCGTTGGTGGAAAAGCTTTGTCACCGGCTTGTTTGTGGATATTTTCCCGTACAAATTTCACGGATTGTTCTCGAAATGACACTTAACAATGTACAAAAGGTTTCAATAAATTTACTCTATCCATATAGATGAAAAAAATTCGCAGTGTTTTTTTCGCGCTGTAACTCTTACCCTCCCCTTAAGAAAGAAAAAATATTTCCGGAGAATATTCAATTTTTGAAATACGTTTTCTGTATACCCTAATTCGACTTGTACCCAAACAAACCCAAATCCATGTCATTCAACCCACTTGATGTCACCAAACCCGTTTCCTCCATACCTTTAAAAAGGTAAAAATAGCGTTTGGGGGTTGAAATTGTTTTCCCCCGACTTAAATATTATAAACAAAGTGCCCTGAAATACATCGACTCGGTACAAAATTTCTAAACCCCTTTTCCAGCTGGTAAATTTGGGTAAATATTTACCCAAATTTTGGATACGTGACACTCAATTGCGTATGCGTAAGTACAAAAACTTCCCCGTGGTCTTCGAGGCAAAGAATATCGAGTGAATGAAATCTTGACGAGGTTCTTTGATTTTTCTATATTTTCCGAAGTATCGCGCACCAATTGCCCTGATCGTAGTACATTCTTTCCACCGTAGCGTTCGACAGCCCTGAACATAATTCGGCCAGCTCGTTTTCCCCAAACACGTGATAAAAGCGCAAAAAATTGCCGCCCCCTCGCATCTTCCACGGCACGAGAAGGTCGCTGTGATTGAAGTTCGTGCGATTTTCGTGAATCGGCAAACTCAGTCCTGTCCCCGTTATCGCACGAGTTTCCGTACTTTCGCGCTCAGTCGAGGTTTTTTTCTTTTGCGGATTGAGATACGTCGAGTCGACCGAATCTTTGTTTTGCTCCTTCGCCCAGACGTAAATCAAGCATCGCCCGTCACGTCTCAGTACACGGATCATCTCGGCGATAGCTCGTTTTCTTCGCTCCTCCGTTGATAAGTGGTGTATCACGGCTATGCTTATTATCGCGTCAACGGCGTTGCTCGAGAACGGAAGAGCGAGACAGTCGCACTGGAATACTTCGAAGCCTCGTTTTCGGCATATAGCCGTCAGCCCGGAACTTCGGTCGCAGCCGATCTGTGGAACAATAGCGAACTGTCGTTACGAAAATTACACATGCTGGTCGCTTTTCGACGGTACTTTGGGCGCAGGATTTTTGTGAAAAGACGTCTTTGCGTAATGGACCTTTCACGCGAATGCCTCTTCAGACAGAATTTATATAAATGTTTGAATGTTTGGGAATTGCGAAGAGCGTTAAGGGGTAAGGCCACAGTAGAATTTAAAAAAAAATCGATTTTTTTTCCGCTAAAACGGCGCTTTATCATCATAAGAATAAGTTACTTTTCGATTTATAACAAGAACATTTTTTTTTCACCGACTTTGAGCGTATAACGTGAGCCCACCTCACAGTGACAAATAACTTCAACGATTTTCACTCGATTTACTTCAAATTTAAAAGTTGTGTTCCTAATTGCATTTCGCAGAGAAGTACGCACGGAATTTCTGATTAATCGAAAACTTTCCATTTTATGAGCAGTTTTATACGAAATTTTACACTGAAAATTCATTCAAATACCTACAACTTTCGGAGAAAACAATATTTTTTAAATTCCGCACGTACTTCTCTAGGTATTCTAATGTAGATTGACGAGAATTTTTGTTTTTTGTTCTAGGTAAAAAATTGTGGATGCTAAATGTCACACCGCGGAGCGCCTAAAAAAAAGATAAAAGAAAATATTAGTAGTCGGCCATTTTGTGCATCGAAAAAAATCATTTTCTAACAGCTTGATATTCATACTAAACAGATGTTTAATTAATTTTATGAGTAAATCACTTTTTCATACGAAAAAAATTGTCAAATTCATACATGATTTTATACCCGTTACTGTGGCCTAACCCCTTAACGTTTCTGATTCGAGATATTTTATGTGAAAGTCAGGTACTTTTCACACATCGCCCATAGCAACTGGATCGAATTCTGACGGTAGTCTGCTTCTTTTGATGTCACGAGTAAACGCGTCCATATATTTTTGTTTGACAAATACCAGACTGCAGAGGACTGTTATCGGGATGAGGGGGAAAAAACAAAATTATTGACTGTTTTGTTTCTGAAATACAATTACGAAAGAGAAACTTTGGTCAAAGTTATACGCGGTACGTTGTCGATCATAAGGAATATCAGTTCGGTTTTGTTGAAACTCATGTATATGGTAGAGCATAAACAAACTACTAGATACGTATTTATTTTTACGGCGGAAAAACGCTCCAGCCAAGTCCAAGGTTTTGAAGGTTAAATTTGAAGAAAATATATGTTATTTTCTAGATTATACTATGGGTCTTTACGAATTTTTTGAAGTTTTTTCACCACAAAACACCAAAGATAAAAATTAATTGAATGTATGTAATTTCACGCGCGGTTAGATGGGCAAGACGGTCACGCTACGGGTGATATAGCTTTCTTTTTGGCTATTTAGCACCAAGATAAACCATTTCCAACAACGGATTAACGCAAACTATACCTTTCTAAACATTTAGAAAATAAACGCCATCTCGCCCGTCGTAAAACGTATCAATATTCTATATTGAACCGTCAAGGTTTAATGAAAGATTACGAATTTTGGCTCAATGCCCGTGGAGTTGCCGTATTTCGGCAACACTAAATATTAATTAATGGTGATAATAAATCATCTAAATTATAAAATATTAACAGGCATAATTATAAATCATCAAAAATTTAATTCTGGGTTTAAAAAAATCGCTGACGTAGTTTTTTTAATAATAATAATCGATAATGTTATACTTTTTCAAGTTGTTAATAACACAAAAGTTTTTCTCATTTACATAATAAAAATATAAAGAATTTTGCCTTTTAATTATATATTTTATGACACATTAGCATCTACAGAATAAATCTGTACCCTGCATGATTTTTTCGTAGGTTCATTGAGAGAAAAATTCATAACACGTCTTCTGGCTCAACTGGACTGGTCCAATCTCCTTAAGGGTTGCTACCACCCCTTAAACTAGAGCATGTGAAGGGCTGATTTTGCAGTTTCACCCACAAGCAGCTCACCAATTTCAGTGAAACAGAAATCAAAATTCTTCTAATGCAAAAGATCAGAAATCTACTATGAGTACATTCTAAAAAAATAAAAATGAAGGGATGCCCGACTTCTTTATTTTCCTTTCTCTCACCCCACATTTAGAATGGGTGCGTCAAATTGAACGTTACGGGTGACCCTTTGAAGGAGGGACAAAATTAAAGTTTACCTATTTTTGCAATATTGCCGCAAAGCAAGCTTAATCCCTCAAAACTCAACAACGTGAGCATTTAAACATATTTGACTTCATGGTAGGTTTTAATCAATTAAAAAAACACGTATTATTTAGTTTTCGCAAAATATCATCAGTGGGCTACTTATAAAGCAATAAAGGTAGTGTCACAGCCATGTTACATTGTGTCGCAACATTCCTTTATGATGTATGGAATGCTTTGAAGCAGTTGTTTTGCTTCTTGTCGGCCAACGACCTCTAGTTTGCAGGAATCGCACCAAAAATCTATAGAACGGTGTAAAGCTGGCGTGTGACATTGATTTATATGGAATTTTGTGAGGACTTAGGTGGTTTGTTACAGAACTTTCACATGGTGATATAAAGGGTTAAAGGGGTAAACCACATACCATACACTTTCGACGATTTTTAATCAAAGTTGATGGTTGGGGGGGGGGGGGGCGCTTAGGAAAAACAATTAGGCAAATAAACTATACGTCATCTCGAAAATTCCAAATAATTTCCGAGTCGTACATTCTCAAGAGCAAGGATGTCAGGCGGCCAGTCAGAAATCTTCGTGCCGGGCTCGCTAAAAGCTGACACTCGAGACGGAAAACTAGTACGCCCGCGCTCCGCTGCGGCGCTACCAACGCTAATATACAAACTATGTGGACAATCGCACCCCAGAGAAACGAATTACATTTTAGTGTCTTATGCCGTTACTAGAGGGCAGTAATCAGCGAACGAAAAGAAAAAAATACCTTTTTATACGATTTGAAAAAAATGTCACCTTTAAATTATTACTTCCTGATATTATATCGCATTTTTTATGCACAATGTAAAGTATATTGAAGAAAAAGTAATAAATTATTCTTATTGAAGATTTTTATCTGAACGTTCGTTAACTTGGGCAAAGAACAGAAAAAAAATCGAAAATAGACACCTCCAGATACCGGAAAAATATTTTCATACTGATGATAATATTTTACAAATCTTACTGGGAATTAAAAAAAAATTCAAAGCAGATTTTTGGGATAAGATGTTTTTTACTGTCTTTATTCCGAGCTTTATTTTTTTCTGTATCTATTTGTCATAATCATATGACAGCGTAATAAAATTTTCGTTGTCCATTTAATAGTATTCATTGAGGATAGTCAATTTCAAATGATTTCGTTCAATATATCAGTAGAATGATCGAGCGATACTCATTTTGATGCGGTACTTATTCTCGTAAACCAAATGAAGTAATGAATAAGGGGCCGTCCATATATTACGTCATCGATTTTGGCTGATTTTTACCCCCCCCCCCCCCCCCGAAATCATCCTATCCTTCCTATCGTCATAATCCAATTATCGTTACCGTCATCCAACGACCAGACCCCCCCCCCCTCCCTATTTTAAAATGACGTAATTTATGGACGGCCCCTAAGCAATATAATCGTTGTTTTTTATCGACGAGTATAACAAATTACTTAAATATTTATTTTAAAAAACACAACTTAAGGGGTTATATACAGCTAAAATTTTCGAAAAATCGATTTTTTTTTAAATTATTTTCGTAATGTACATATATTTAAGTACACACACAGAAAATGTCTTGTCAATCCGGCGAATATTCTCGAAGTTACACGCATATTTGTAATGACGTGTCAGAGCGTTCGTAAGTGCTTTTGAAACTTTAAACGCGTTTTTCTCAAAACTGCGTTGTTAAAGTCGGTGAGCAAGATTTCTCGAAAACGGCTGAACCGATCAGCTTCAAATTTTAAGACACTCTTTTGAAGTATGTTTTTTTTAGTAATTAATCGAAGGTTTTTTCTTACCGATGAATATTTTCCATTTTATAAACAATTTAAGGCCTACATTTTTGTCAAAAATCGATTTTTTTTTGAGAAGCCGCCATTTTGTCAAAAATTATTATTTTGCTTATTCCTTCGATCAATTACAAGATAATCCATTATATTAACGAAATATTTTTGGTTTTTTCATTTTAGATGATCCAGTCCAGAGATATCGGGCTCACTGCAAGACGCCTTTTTTAGAGGTGCTCCTATTATTAATTTTTACAAATAGAAAATGTTAAAATACCGATAAAAGTTACCATAATATGTGTACAAATTTTTACGTTAATAAATTTAGAAGTGTTCTCAAGAAAAATTTTTGAATAATCGATCGTTTTGGGCCTCCTGACTGTATATAACCCCTTACTAAATCCAGTACTTTTTTTTATGAAATAATATTCTGCACTAATCTTGGTATTTTTGCGTACAAGGACAGAATCATTTTGGTAAATGGTAGGTGATCCTAAAAACTAGTATGTCTACCAAGATGTTGGTACGTCTGACATCCCTGACTCAAGAGGCCTCGAGAAATGAGAGATGTAGAAATTTGCCCTACTTTTGTTACGTACAGGGATGCATGAAAAATGACTTACCTTAATGATATCTGGCCTGCTGACGAGGTATTTTCCGTTTCCACATCCAACATCCAGCAGCAAGCCTCCTTGCTGTATCGAGTCGATGAATTTCGCTACATTGGGCCATTGCTTGTGTCGAGTTTCGTCGAAATGGCTCGATATTTGTTCGTACACCTAAAAAGGTGGAAATGTGTTGTTTTTTGTCAGGAGCCAGGACAAACGGGAAAATTAATCATGTGACATTTGCTTGGACTTTACCTCGTGAACGTACGAAGTCTCCAAGCCCGGTGCTACGGAATTCTCGATATTTCGTTCGCAACGATTTTCCTTTGTGTCGCAGTACTCGTCGTAGTAACACGGACAATTCCCGGTGCGAACTTTGCGAAAAGTGAAGGAAGTTCTGGTGCCTCGTTCGCGTATGGTCGGGCCGGTGCTCGTGCTGACGATATCGCTGCGCCGAGGACATATTCCGTGGGACCAGGCGTAACGCGATTCCCCGGACATTATCAGCAGTGAGCGCGGCGGCAACGGAAGATTTATCTTCTTCTCGCCCCGTTTGAAATCCATGACGCAGGCCGACTGCAGCGACAGAGAGAGTATCGGATCCTCGAAAACGCTGTGCGTGTCGATGTGCGGTGGAATCCCTAAAGAAGAAAATAACGTAACGCAGTTGTCGTGCTACAATAATGTGAAAAAGTATTCCTCATAATATTCGGTGAAATACTGGATGTTTGGCGCATAGACCGAAACAACTTTTTGGGGGATTGGGGGTCATTTGCTAGTTTTTTCACCCTTATACCCTATGTCCTAAGTGTCACGGTAATTGAGATATGATTTTTTTTTCTTTTTTTTTTAAGTTCCCGAAACTTCGCGTTCAAATCGTCGTAACTTTTTTGTGTGCGGTTGCAATAACACGAAATAACTTTTGTTGTATTCTGCAATGTATGTATATTATAAATAAATCATTATTTGATACAATTGGTTTCAAGAAAATGTCTCATGAGCTTCCCAAGTCTTAAAAATGCGTAAATGTTTGAAAATGTCATCTTTTAAATTCGTTAAAAAAATTAATTGAAGGCTATTTTGAACTTAACTGGGTTTAAAAAAGTTCACATCTCGAAAAAAATCATCTTAATTATTGTGACACTTAGGACATAGGGTCTAAGGGTGAAAAAATTAGCAAATGATCCCCCCAATCCCCCAAAAAATTGTGTCGATCCATGCGCCACACACCCTGTTTATGGACGGTGAACGCTGACTCGAGAACTTTCTATTGAGTCTCCACCAGGGACGCTGCTACACATGAGAGAATTGTCCATACGGATATAGACTAGTGAGTGACTCCTGAGTAAAGTTTAAGGGGTCAGGATACTGTGAAAATGACAAACGCTCGTTCGTCGCTTGAGGCAAGTGAAATTGAAGAGAATGTTTCAACGTATGGTGCAGTAATCGCAGATTGAAGGTAAACTTATTATGACAACGATAGAACTGCTAGTAAAACTTTTAACGCGCTTTTCTTGAAACTACGTTTTTCAAAACGGTGTACACGCTTTCTTGACATCTAATAAACGGATTGACTTGAAATTTGGTATACTTATTTAGTGTAATAGTAGATTAGTTCCCCTTGTTAGCGTTTTTTAAAATTAGTTATTAACAATAACGGTGGCATTTTTCCTTGAAAATCCGAAAAAAATTCAACATTTTTTTTGACGATTGAAACACTATGACAGTATAGAAGCTCAGACAAGTCTTAGCCGATATTATCTATTTTAAGAAAAAAACTTGTCTTTTGTTTTGTTTCAGATCAACTAGGTGGCCAAAATCGAGTACACCATTGAGCTCCTCACGTTCAAAGATCCTTCACGAGATTGTTTATAATTTCTACAATTATTAATATTTTTCAATGAAATTTGGTGCACAAATTTGTTACGGGGAAAGATAGATATAGGCGAGGAAAAAAATGGCCGATTTTCACGATTTTTGTAAAAGGAATGGTTTCTTCACGATTTGTGAGATTAACTGTATGTTGTATTATTACTTTTGGCGGTTACATGGCATTTTTTTTTATTAATCTTTTAAAACGGCGGAGGTATCGCACGGTCGTCTGAAATGCATTTTCGAAACTGGCGTGACGTGTAGCAAAAAAACGAATTGATCAATTATGATGAAATTTGGTATAAATCTTTCTAACCTTGTTGTTTAAAAAATTACTAAATGTTTTTGAAAATAAAAAAAAGTATTCATTCACTGCAAAATGTAGACATTTTTTTCAGAAAATGCAATATTTTCTTTCAATGTTTTAGAAGACCGTAGCATACCTCCGCCATTTTTTAAGATTAATAATTTTTTTCACAATGTACCATGTCACAGATAGAAGTAATAATAAAACACACACTAAGTCTCAAAAATGGTAAAAAATCTTTCCTTACAAAAAATTCATGCACATCAGAACATTTTGCCTCGCCTAAGGGCATCTCCTCGTCTTAATGTACATAAATAGGAATGTCCAAACGATGTTTCAATCATTTTACTTATTCCTTCAAAATTGCCGAGTTATTTTGTTTAAATAACTCGATAACCCTGATATAACGGTAAAGCTCGTTGAAAATTTAGTTCTTTTTCACCTATTAAACATTTTGATAAAATCTGTCAACAGACACTCGCGCGAGAACTACCATAAAGAAATTTTAAGAGCTCCAAATATATAATATAATGAATTCTATGTTGTTCCCGAAGATTGTGATACCAACAAGGAACATCACTTTGGTGTCCTCCTCCGATTTTGTTGAAACTTTTTTATGTGGAAGAGTATCAAAAAATAAGAGACACGTATTTTTTTTTATCGGCGGAAAATGGTTTTAATCGGTGGAACGCACCCTCGAAAATAGGGGTATTTTTCGTCGATAACGTTATATCGTTCTCATCCCCAATGTATAGTACACAAAAACATTAACATTGTTGCAATTTGAATTTTTTTAATATCCCGTATCGTTTAAAAGTTATCGACGAAATACGAAAAACATCCCCATTTTTGAGGGTGCGTTTCACCCCTTAAAACAGTTTTTCCGCCAATAAAAAAAAAAATACGTGCCCCTTAGTTTTTGATTAATTCCACATTAAGAAGTTCCTTCCATATTAAAAAGTTACAACAAAATCGGAGGAGGACACCAAAGTGTTCCTTGCAAGTAAAAAATCATCGAGATTAATAACGTACAAAAAATCGGAGACAAATCAAATTATTATTAGATTAATCGTTTGTAGAAACAAGTCTAGTTTAACACCCCAAAGGAGTTTTACACAAATGTACATAAGTATTCAAGATATATATCAATTTGGACGAACCTTGCCCGGGTGAGTAACGATTTACCGTCAGCTGATCGTACACAAATTCCCCACAACTGTGCTTTTCAAAAAGCTTTTGGAGAAAATGGTATTCCTTTGGTATGGGATCGATTGGATTGTCCGGATCCACTTTGTTCGTGTCGTAACGAAACTCGTATCCGTAATGCTTCACTTTCCTGTGTTTCAGCTCCGGCAACGATTTCTCTGAGAGTACACACAGTCGGGAGATTCAGCGATGGCTTCTTTGTACGCATCGGGCAGAAATTGCAAAGACGAGAGTGCAAGAAGCACGAAGCGCATTTTTTTTACCATTCTCTTCCCAATTGAGGCTTCGCAAGAGCATCCTTTCTTCTTCGGGTGTTACAAAATCCTCCACCAGCTTGAGCCCAGGAGGGAGGCTCGCAACCTCGGCAGGACTTTCTTCCTCCGATGCAGGTACTGCAGGAATTTCATGAATACATGTTTCAAACTGTATTGTGGAGAAAGAAAATGAGTTCGCGTGCATCAGAATGTAGAGAAGGCTGGGAAAGATCCTCGTGTACCTTGTACACGTACTTGAGAGTAGGAAATTAAGGGGTCGGTGTGAGCTTCAAATGTACAAAATACGATTTTTTCATTACTCAGTTTTACAGCCTACAGTTTTAACTTCAATTTGCAACAAAGATTTTGCGAAAAATTCCAAATATTCATAGAAGTTATGATGATTTAGGTGACGGGTTGAATCGCTCACGTGGCTACTGCGTATGTGTTTCTTTTGCGTCGTCATCAGAACCATGTCTTATGGAACAGTGTAACAGAATTTATAACAATTTCTATCATACGACTGGATGATTTGACAATATGTTAATCAATTTGATAACAACGAATGGTTAAATTTTTTTTTTTGGTCGAAAATCGTTCTTTATGCTTGAGAGAATTCAGTCTCCATACTTTGTTTTCATTTGTATGCTTCACTAATGGATTAAGCTACTGTGAAAATGACAAACACTCTTTCGCGTGAGGCAACCCAAATTGAAGAAAAATGTCCAATATGCTGCAGAAATCGCGGATCGAAGGTAAACTGATGATTACAACCATAGAACTGCTAGTGAAACTTTAAACGCGTTTTTATCGAAGCTATGTTTTTGAAAATGGTATACACGATTTCTCGACATCTAATGAACAGATTGACTTGACATTCCATACACTTATTCAGTGCAATAGCAGTTTGGTCTAGACTGACGTTTTTTTTTACATTTTTTTTTTCATTAGTTACTAACGATGTGATTTTTCCTTGAAAAATTGAAAATAAATTCAACATTTTTTTTGCTGGTTGAAACATAATAATAAGGCTCAGCCGAGTCTGAGCCAATATTATGTATTTTAAGAAAAAAAAATCCGTTCTTTTTACTTCGTATTAGCCGGATGGCTGAAATCAAGTATACGATTGAGCCACTCAAGTGTATATGCTCTTTACAAGATGGCTCATAACTTCTTTAATTATCATTTTTTTAATCAAATTTGATACACAACTTTGTTGATGTACACACAGATGAATGTTCGAACGATTTTTCAATCATCTTACTTATTCCTTCGTAATTCATTTTTTTAGATAACATTGATGTTTGGGTCGTCACAAATAGCCTAACCCCTCAATTCATTTGTATGAATATATTTTGTTTGAGACTTTTTTGTTAACTTCCGCAATCTAAAGAACGAAAGTTTGCAAAATGTGCATGGGAAATTGACTCACTTATTTCTACGAACGACAAGTACAGTGGAGTCTTTGAGTCGTCGAGCTTCGTGCGTCCGTGTATTTTCTCATAAAAAAGAAGAGCATCGTTTTTGGACCCGCACTTGACGAAGCAATACGATCTTCCAGGTGGCATTACAACGCTGTAATCCGTGAGAATTTCTTGTGCGATGCGGTCCAAAGTTTCCCTGCAAAGTCCTGTCACCAGGCCAGCATTGCAAACGACGATATTCTAGAACGACAAACTTATGCGTCATTTTTCGCGATTTCGTATTTTAATCGAGAATTATGCACAGACGGATACGAATAATTATGAAGCGAAGAAATGTAAATACAAACTTCGGTTGGCACATCGGAGCATTTTATGTTCATGTCCCTCGCGAGTCTGTGTTGAGCGCGACGTTGTTTTCGAACGCATTTTCGTTCCGAAACTGCGCTACTGTTTTTCTCCATTATAATCGTACGATCCTTACGGTGAAAAATTCAATCACGTAGTAGACGGACGCCACACAGGTGTCTTTTGAGATAAAGTGCTGTACAAAGGTGTTTGAAGGATCTCACGATTAAGTGGGAGTGTAAAGCCGATCAGACACGCTTTTGCATAACATAGCCTAGCTACGTGATTGGCCGAAAAATCTTACGCTACGTTATGCCATGCAAAAGCGCGTGTGATTGGCTTAAGGAGGTCGGAGTGGTCCAGTCGAGTCAAATGACGGTTTATGCATTTCTTTTTCAATGAACCTCAAAGAAACGCATGCGAGGGATATATTTATTCTGCAGATGCTAATTTTTCATAGAATATGCGCTTAAGGGGCTATACCAGTGTGAACGCTGAAAACTTGGGTGATTTTCGGGAATTTTTTGGAAGAAAAATACTCAATTTTAATATTTCGGAAAATTATATAATTTAATAATTATAACATATAATATTTAATAATTATAATATATTTGGCTATATTTGACCTATATTACAAAAAAATTTCATAGAAAAATATTGAAATCCAAGTGATTTATGCGCTGCTTTCGGAGGCGCAAAAAAAAGTTTCTCCACTGCTGATTCCGGCCGATTGAGCAGCTGAAACCGAAAAAGGAAAAAATGTCGTTAAACTGGAAGGTATTTCCTGTACAATGACGTAGGATTTTCGACAAATATCAAAATCTAACAAAATGGCGTAGTTATGAAAAAAGTCTATTTTTTTGCCTATAAAATGGTCGTTTTTTTCAATGCCAAATCGTCAATTTTCATCCAATCAAAAATATCCTACGTCATTGTAGAGTAAATATATTCAAGAGTACTCAGTTCAAATTTCAAGTCAATCGGATAATTGCTCTTTGAGTTACAATGTCAGCAAATTTGAAAAATCTCATTTCGAGAAAAACGCGTTTAAAGATATAACTATCGATTTTTGCAAGATAAAATGATATTGGTATAAATAATATAAATGATAATGATATTCTTGAAAGTATAAACGTCGAAAAGGACAAAAAAAATCGATTTTTTGAAAGTGTCACACTGGTATAGCCCCTTACAGGAAAAAGTTATGTGTTCTTATATTTTTATTACGTAAATTAAAAAAACTGTTGTGGTACTATCAACCTGAAGAAGCATAGAATCATCGATGATTATTATGAAAAAAACTGCGTCACCGAATGTTTTGTACAACGTAGAATGGAATTTTGAGTAATTGATAATGATGCCTATTTTTATTTATGTCACGAGATTATTTATTATTGCGATAAGGTGTTATTCAGACGGAATGACACCTTATCGCGGTCGGTATGGTAGAACAATTATAGATACCCAAAAATTTCTGAAACGGCTCTTCAGATCCAGTTGAAACGTTGCCAAACGACGTCAAATAGATAGGCGAACAGCTGTTTGCCCCTTAAATATTCTGTATTTGAGAAAAAAAACGAAGATTGGCTTATCATAATTTTTTTTTCTCAAATTCAGAAAATTTGAGGGGCAGACAGCTGTTCGTCTATCTATTTGACGTCGTTTGGCAACATTTCGACGGGATCTGAAGAGCCGTTTCAGAGCCGTTTGGGTATCTATACTTGTTCTACCATACCGACCACGATGAGGTGTCATTCCGTCTTAACATAGCAGGGATAAACTTCCGAATGGCTGTCACCTCTGATTTAGTTGAAATTTTGCACAGGCCTTGTTTTTGATGATATACGTCTTCGCCTTGAAGGATTTTTGGTGCATCGCGATAATTTTTGAAATACCGAATTTAGAAAATGGATGATCGAAATTTGGAAAATGGATAAATATGATATTTCGAAAACTATTGCGATCCGCCGAAAATCCTTTCAGCCAGTAACTTATATTATCAAAACGATGTGTGCAAAATTTCAGCTAAATCGGAGGTAACGGCTGTTCGAACGTACAGCTTAAACCTGTTTATCATTGATTTTTCGTATTACGATATCGTTGCGACGATAAGAATAGTAAAAATGCGGAAAAGTGCATTGATGAAGAGTGGATTTTTTTTCTAATTGTTTTTTCATGCTCGACGATGCGAGCGCTCTTGGCGTGTCGTTCCGTGTGCGCGCGCGGACCAATAGGAGGCCGCGACGCTCGGCTGCCTCGGCGAGTCACGTAGAAGCGACGAGGGAAATGCGCGTTCGCGATGGGAAATCACGCGCAGAGGTTAGGCTAGCAGGACTCGCTTGACACGTATACTCGTCGAGGTGATTTCTAAAACGCGATTCGACGAAGAACTGGTCGCGGTGTCGCGTAATTGTGTTTTTCTCCTCATAAGAACGAAAAAAAGGAATAATGGTAAATGGAAGATTCAATTTCGTAATATGTCGTTACCCGGCATTTTGCTTGTTAAACTTTTTTTTCACCCGTTTGCTCGGACGAACGTCACTTGCCGAACGTCACTTTTTTGTTTTTGACATGTTTTTCCTGGCAAACCCGAGAGTCATTTTTTATTACGGAATTTGTGTTTTTTTTCGAATTGATTTTTCAATTGAGAAGTTCTGGTTTTTTAAATTGTATTGTTGCGGAATTCTTTTTTCGTTATAATTCGTCTTTCGAGGGAACTTTAGATGTTTTTAATTCTTACGACTTTCGTGTTTTTTTTTCAGTTCTTGAGTCAAGGGAATTCGGCGTCATTTTTTTATTACAAAAATTGTTTTTTTTCCCCGAAATCGGTCATGAATTAACGGAATTTTGGTTTCTTATTCTTGTAAAATGATTTTTGTTTCAAATTAATTCGTATGCAAGGATGACAGAATTCTGGAGTTTTGTTGGGGTTGCAAAATTTCTTGCCGCAAAATTTTCCGAATTTTGAAAAAAATATTTTTCTAATGCAAAATGACACCTGATTAATTTTTCCAAGTCTTGATTAATTATTGTCATTATTTTCTATCAATTCGTACCAAAAGACGATTAAGAATTCTGACGTGATTTTTTATTACAATAATTATGTCAAAATAATTCTTTGATGAAGGGCATTTTAGTTATTTATTATTACACGATGATTGTTATAATTTTTTATTAATTTGTATGCGAAGACAATCAATGATCCTGGCTTGCGTTTGAATTACAGTTTTCCACTTTCAAAACCATTCTTTAAGTGAGGCAATTGTAGCTTTAAATTTTGACAACATTATTATTATTTTTAACTGATCCATTCACAAACACAATACAGAATGCATTTAAAAAATGCATCTTGGAATTCCTACTCTTGCTTCAATAAATGTCCATTTCCCAAGGAATCCATCAAAATAATTTATTTTGAATTATCTCCGATTTTTTATTCACTCATGAAACAAAAATTGCTTTATTTCGCTTAATTTTTAACTCGGCCCTCTTTCTTCAACCAGTTAGGAAATTCATATCGATAAAATTTACCACAAAACTACTCTTCTTTTTCTCAGGCTCGCTACTTCAGAGAAGAGGATATCGACGGTACGTCCAGTAAAAAAATACACACGAAAAAACTCAGAAAAAGCAAAAGTATCTCTGAAGACTTACAGAGCTCCCGCATTCTTTTTCTTCTCCAGAATTTCGCGAATGTTTTTATCTGTTCGCGCGCAGCGGCCAGATCAGGACGCTCGACGAGTTGACGATCATAATGCGCTCGCTGGGCCTGAGTCCGACGATCGCCGAGCTCAACAAGTACCTGAAGGACAAGAGTATGTCGCGCAGTCGCTGCTTATCGGCGGGCTCCGCCGAGCGATCGAAATCCAGGACATTTTGAATTGTATTTGTTATTTTTCATCTATTCCAGACGGAAAAATGTCTTTTGCCGATTTTCTCGAAGTCATGCACCTGCAGACGAGAGCGGAGAATTTGCCCAAGGAGGTGATAGAGGCGTTCAGGGCGGCGGACACTTCCGGCGGCGGTACAATACCGGCCAGACAATTGGCGCACATGCTGCTGCGCTGGGGCGAGCAGTTGAGCAACAAAGAAGGTTAAAGTTAATAAATGTCGAAAAATTGATTTCTTTTTTTATTTATCATTTTGGCTACGTGGTATAAGGGGTACGCGAGTTTGGGCTTTTTCTCGAAGTGGTACTCAGGGAAAACGAATTGGGAACCACTGTTTTCGAGAACACAAAAATTATTCTTGCTAGAACTCATTCCACTATCAATCAATCAAATCGAGTTTTAGTTGCACAACTTTTTTTGAATATTTTTTTACAAAATGCTATTTTTTCTCTTACTTTAGGGGTTAGGCCACAGTAACGGGTATAAAATGATGTGCGAATTTAACAATTTTTTTTCGTATGAAAAAGTGATCCACTCATAAAATTAATCACACATCTATTTAGTATGAATATCAAGCTGTTAGAAAAAATATATATATTTTTTTTTATGTAGAAAATGGCCGATTACTAATATTCTCTTTTGTTAAATTTTTTTTTGTTAGGCGCTCCGCGGCGTGACATTTAGCATCCACAATTTTTGACTTAGAAAAAAAAACAAAAATTCTCGTCAATCTACATTAAAATACCTAGAGAAGTACGTACGGAATAAAAAAATGTTTGTTTTATTCAAAAGTTGTAGGTATTTGAATTGAGTTGTAGGTATTTGAATGAAGTTTCAGTGAAAAATTTCGTATAAAACTGCTCATAAAATGAAAAGTTTTCCATTAATCAGAAATTCCGTACGAACTTCTCTGCGAAATGCAATTAGGATCATTACTTTAAAATTTGAAGTAAATCGAGTGAAAATTATTGAAGTTATTTGTCATGCCAATTGGAAAAAGGTGTTTCGAGAAAAACGCGTTTAAAGTTTTAGGTACTCTATGGCCGTGCCAGAGGTGGGCTTACGTTATACGTTCAAAGTCAGTGAAAAAAAATGTTCTTGCCATAAATCGAATAGTAACTTATTCCTGTGAGTATAAAGCACCGTTTTAGCGAGAAAAAAAATCGATTTTTTGAAAATTCTACTGTCGTTTTACCCCTTAACTTATTTTCCACTCTGCATACTCATTCCATCGTCACTATCTAACATTTCTTTCTTTTTCTAAGTTTAATCCCCCCTCCACCTCTTTCTCCTCCCCCTTCCTCTTTGCACATCTTTCTGCACGTTTCCTCTGCATAAAATACTCGCATACCCTTCTTGTATCTTTCCTCCCAACATATTTATAACTTCTCCCTTTGTCGCCAAATTATTCGTTCCTTGCACCCATTCCTCGGCATTCTTTCTTGCTTTCTCGGTTACTAACTCCCAGCCGTTTTCCAGCATCTCAACTCATTCTACTATTGAGACAGCATTATATCTCTTGATATCGCTCGTCCACTAAAAAGCGTTCATAACACAAACAATGCGGTTTTGAAAAAAATGCGTTAACATTTTTTTTCTTCACATTCGTGAGGCCTATGCGACGTCAACATTTACCTCAATTAGTCTGTAATGATTTTATTTATAGTGAAATTCATTTACCTTTTCGATGGTTATAAACAATGTGTAGCGAATTGCAATAAAAATCCAATTACCAATTTTTTAGAGGGTGAACGACATAATAAAACTCCCATGAGCGTATGTTCGTCTATAATTCGAGAACTACCGAATCGATCACGATGAATTTTGAACGGAAACACAGCTTGAGGTCTGGAATAGGATTTAGACTAATGTACATTACGCTATGTACATAATTACAATTACAACAAACAAACATAAAGATCATATAAAAAAAACAAGCAAGCCCAAACAAAAAAACAAATTAACCAAGAAACTAATATTGACGAAGGATCATAAGTTCTATGTAATTTTTTAATTTTCAGAAATGGTCTTTGCAGTTCGTTAGTATTTTTAATAAGCAATATTTATATATCAAAAATGAAGGAAAAAAAAACTTTGAACAAAAGACCCAATGAAGTAATTAACAAAAATTTACAAATAATTAGGCGTGCGTGTCGAAATATGTAAATTCCTATTTTTTACATACAATAAAACTGCAGGTGGATGGGTCGTTTGTTATTTTCGCGTTTGCCGGAAATAAATCAATCAATAAATCTGTTTTTTTTTCTCGAAAAATATTGCGATGCGATAGCAAAAAAAAACAAGATCTCTGCAAAATTTCAAGTAAATCGGAAGTACAGCCTAAACCTGTATATCGTTGATTCTTCGTGTTGCGATGTCGTTGCAACGATAGGAATAGCAAAAATGCGTAAAAATGCAGCGATAAAGGGACAGTAAAGTGTTCTTCTTTTTCGATTTTTTTTTGTTCATACACGACGACGCAGGCGCGCTCGGCGAACTCTATCGCGAATCTCTATCTCTCTCTAGACATCGCTCATTATTTTTTACAATCATCTTTGTTTTCAATTTCCTCAGTGGAGCAGATATTTCGCGAGGCGAACGTCTCACTGAACGGCCAAGTGAAGTACGAGGACTTCGTCAAGATAGCCTGCGCGCCCGTGCCCGATTACTACTGAAGGCGAGGACACGCTAGCGTTATTTCACAAGACTCGGATTCGCGTCTTCGCGTGAGTTTGCGAGAGCCCGAGAGAACGGGATCGCTCTGGGAGCCTGTGCAGCGAACGAACGAAGAAATCGCGACCGCGTCCGCCTCTCTACATCTCTCGAACGGCGAACAATTGTCCGTATTTGCAGGAGGGGATGAAAAAAACCTGGAAAAAAACACACCTACAGTAACGATAGCCACATCGAGACTTACGGAGAGCAGGACGCGACGATATAAAGCGGGTTTTCGCCTCACGTTCAATCTCTCTTTGCTATTCTCAGTTATACAGCCGTAACGAAATAATAAAGTGTCCCGATCGCCGTAACGAATACGATATCGAGCACCTCACGTAACGAATTTATTGTGAATCCAATCTTCGTTTATATTATTTGGTACTATCCCCGTTTGGCAAACGCTATACGGGCAAACTTTTTTCTGTCCCTCATCGGCACGCGGAGCGAGCCTCAAACAATATTTTTGAACAATTTTTACGGTGTACTTTTCGTATTATTATTATTATTGCTAATGCATAATAATAATACTGAAAATGAACATATATAATTCTATACAAATGAGTAAAGGAAATGATGAAGAGAACTTTTAAAGTAATTTGTATGATTAATGTTTATTAGTATTGTTATGATAGTAGATTTTATTGCTCCGGGTAACGCACTTCCTCAGCTTGCACCTGGTTTTTGAAAAGTTTTCGATACATTTTTGGTATCATTATTGTTGTCGAAGCATGATGATAATCATAATAACACTAAAACCAAACCCATAATTCCACATAAATGAGTATAGGAATTGTTAAACAATATTTTCTTCCAATTTTTTTGATGAATGTTTGGTGTTATTATTACTATTATTATTTACAATCATAACCCTGCGTGTGTACACTTTATATTTCGAGACACGGTGTGTACACTGGGTCTTTTAGGGAACAAAGTTTTTCTAGGCTTCTTTTAGGGTTTTCAAAGTTTTCTAGGCTTTAAAAAAATCTGAAAAAATTCTGGGTTACTTCTTGAAGTGTCTATTACATGGCGCAGAAGTTGCCGAAGTCAAAAGCTTAAAACCGTTAATAAAAATTGGAGAGTAGTAAAATAAAGCGGAAAAAACGGAATTTTGTTTAAAAATTCGTTACTCTACAATAAACAAGTATTGAAAAAAACGGTTATAGGTTTTTGTAGCTTAGACTATGAGCTTTCAAAAAAGTATATTGCCTTTGGCGTGGGCTCCGAAAGGACGGATTATTTAAGCACCTGAAAGTGGGGAATATTTTACGGATTGAGGCATGTCATAATAAACGGAATGGTAATTATTTGGCACAAAATAAGTTGTTATTGTTGCAAATACAAAAATTATGAAATATTAATAATAATCAGTGACAAAAAAGGAATTTACAGTGCGCAATTGTGACAAAAGTGCGTTCGATGATCATCGCAAACCGGCGTTTCGCACGATGCACAAGAATACATTGCTTTTTTTTGTTCTCTTCATGAACATCTTCTCCATCGGCTTCATTTGAACTTTCTTTATCGTACAACACGTCATGGCGACGGTTGCGTAAATTGTACATAACCTTAGATCCACTTTTTTCGCCCATCTTCAAAAACTGTTGGAACAAAAAAAACTTATTTCAGTAAAAAGCATGGACTAATTTAAAAAAACCGAAAAAGCAAGAAATAATATAGCAAAATTTTATTTTCTACAAAAATGTGAAAAAATAACGGACTTATAAGCCAAAAATACAACAAAAGAATTGTTTTTGAGATAAAAGTCCGTAAAAATAGCCGAAACAGCATCATATTACACGAAACATTTATTTTAGCCATGAAAAAAACTGAAAAACTACGAGAAAAGCAAAAAACTGCATTCACTTACCTTCGAAAATGCCGACGCCGTGTGTACACTGACCCTTTTAGGGAACGGACATGACTTGCACTGGCTGGCGTTTGCAAGTAAACTGCCAGACCCGGGCGTCCCTTGGGCCTTTAGTCCCCACTGCTACCTAGATTTTTTAGGGGGGGTAGCCGAAGCCCGCCCTCCATTTGTAGAAGGGAAATTCGAGTTTCAAATTTCAACTGTTCCTTCGAAGGCCCAGTGTACACACGTAGGAATAATACCAAGAATTAATCTCGAAATTATATTTATATAAATTAATATAAAAATTGTTAAACAATATTTTCGGACAATTTGTGGGATACATCTCTGGTATTGGTTTTTTTACTATCATTATAAATTTACAATAATAATAATACCTACAATTATAACGAAATTCTAGGTAAGTAAATATAGGAATTGTCGAACAACATTTTTTTTTGAATTATTATTATTTATCTATAATAATAATAATAATAAAACAACAAAAACATGTTGCATAAAGATATTAGTGATTTATAACAACAGCAACAACAGTAATAATAATTTTTCCCATATTCTCTATAAATAAACATAAAAATAGTTGAAAGCTTCATCGTGGTTCTCATTTCGTTGCCGATTTTTCGTTTTTTTTTCTCATGCATTGCAGAATACCGAAATTCCGCGAGCCCGAACGAAACTTTTGGAGCACGCGTGCTTATGCTTCCCGGGTGATTCTATATCGGATGAGAGAACTTGTTGATTTTCTACATAACACCCATGTCAAATTGATAAGGCGACGAATAAAACGGCGAATCAAATTCCGTCGCCGAATAAAATGGCGAATCACGTTCGATTCGACAGGGTATATTTATTGTTTTTTCGTTGTCTTTTTTTTTTTTGTTATCTTCAATGTATAATTTTTTTTTCTTTTCATTATCTTCTTTTTTCGCCTGGTATCTCTTACGAGTGAAACGAGGCAGCGGGCGTGTGCGAGGATCGATCATATCCGTAGGTAATTGAGGAGGCGCGTAAAATATTCGAGAAAAGATAGAGCGATTTAAGACTCGGCGATAAACGCGACTCGTACCTCAGTTTCCCTCGGCCTCCCATGAGGCATGGATCATGTACGCCCTCTTCATCATCTCGTACGCCGTGCGAATCTTCATATTCCTGTCTATCATCAACGTGTCCGGGGCATACGCGAGAAACAAGAATTTAACTGGTATTTTTGTAATTATTGAAAAGACAATTAGCGCGTCCCTCAGACGTTCTCGCGGAGAATTGAGTTGCGGCGAGTTTTCTCGTTGAGCAACGGCACAAAAGATGAAAGAACAATCAGGTGCTTGGTACTTTTCACGCACGACTTCCCGTTGCAGTCACAGACAAGCCGGAAGCATCGAACGTCGGTGAGGAAAGCTTCGTTGACGCCTCTCGGAGTCATGTAGGAACGACGGAAGTGTACAAACCGGATGTGGGCCCAGCGGTGAGCCTGTCGCAGAGCGGGGGCGTCGCGATCGCACGGAAGAAGAGATGCATTCTCGGCCTGGCGGCGGCGACCGGTGTAGCGGCCATGGGCGACTAGTGAGTGAGGTTTATGCTTCAGGATTCTGTAGTAACCGAGTGAAATTCAAATTGGCGAGCGTGTCTTCGAATTTCCAACATCGAAACTTTAACTAGCATGTTTATTTGGCAAAAGCTTCGGCTGCGGAGGAAGCTCGAAGAAGAAGAAGAAGAAAAAGAAGAAGTACGGGGGAACGTGGAGAGTGCCTTCGGGGAGCGCAGCATGGAACAAGAAGGAGAGGCTATTGTGGGGGAAAACGTGGAAACCGGGTAAGCAGCAGGTAGTATGGAACAAGCCGCAGAAGCCAATGTGGGGGGTCGGCATAAACTGGAAACCGGGTAAGGGGCAGGTAGTATGGAACGCGCCGCCGAAGCCAAAGTGGGTGCTCGGGATACAGTCGCAACCGTCTCACGGGCACGTAGTATGGAACCCGCAGAAGAAGCCATGGATGACAACAACGAGGCGAAGGCCGATAACGACACCTGCGCCGAAAAAAACGACGACGACGAAAAGGGTGGTGAGAACGACAACTACGCCGAAGAAAACGACGACGACGAAAAGGGTGGTGAGAACGACACCTAGGCCGAAGAAAACGACGACGACGAAAAAGGTGGTGAGAACGACAACTACGCCGAAGAAAACGACGACGACGAAAAAGGTGGTGAGAACGACACCTAGGCCGAAGAAAACGACGACGACGAAAAAGGTGGTGAGGACGACACCTAGGCCGAAGAAAACGACGACGACGAAAAAGGTGGTAAGAACGACACCTAGGCCGAAGAAAACGACGACGATGAAAAAGGTGGTGAGAACGACACGTACGCCGAAGAAAACGACGACGACGAAAAAGGTGGCGAGAACGACACCTAGGCCGAAGAAAACGACGACGACGAAAAAGGTAGTGAGAACGACACCTAGGCCGAAGAAAACGACGACGACGAAAAAGGTGGAGAGAACGACACGTGCGCCGATGAAGATGACGACGAAGAAAAGGCCGGAGAAACCGACAAAAGGTATACCAACGACTAACCCAAAGTCACCGAAGTTACTAATTAAACCTACGAATTAAAAAAAAAACTATACCAACCCGGGAAAAAATGGACGTATATAAACATTAGGGGTGTGCGGGTAGCAGAATTGGTCGGGTCGGGTCGGGTCCGGTAATTAGACTATAATCCGATCGGGTACCCGAATTTTCTCGGGTACCCGTGATCGGACGGGTATACTCGAACTTTATCGAGTACCTGAGTTTTTCGAGTACTCGTCTCACATCGGGTACTCGATAAGTCGTGTTGCCCGAACAAAATTTCGTTTTATAGTATAGATAGCGCCACGGCAACGTACCAAAACGGACGAAATAGACTCCAGCTTTATGTTCTCTACCCTTTGTCGATCGGTTGGGGTTCATAAAAAATACAAATAATTTATTTAATACTTTTAGTATTTTTGTTATTTAAGCATATGTTTACAATTTTTTTTTCCGGCAAACTTCTTTTAATACACTCGCATTTCAGGAAATTTCGAGATATTTGAATTTCGAAAAACTGAATAAAAGCAAGATTCTTCGTCAAATTTTCATTGATTCTGTCTAGTGCTAACTGGTAATTTCGGCGATTCATTCTTTTTAATTTAATGATTTGTCATTTTTTAATTTTTTTTCCAGGTAAAACTTGTTCTTCAAACGCTTATATCTCTGAAACTAATCAAGATATTTTCAATTTTAAAATGTCAAATGGAAGCTACATTCTTCTCGCTTCGAATAAACGCACGGCGTTGAATCTTGGTCTGTTTGGGTTTTTTTCTCCATTTAAAACCCACGTTAAAAAGTTCAAAACTTTAAGGCGTTCGCCGGAACAGAAGATGTTTATTGTACATTTTTTCCTTTCGCACACTTTTTAGTGATGCCAAAACGCAACTTTCCCGCGCTATTACGATACGATTCGCCAAAAGTGACCATTTTTCACTCCACCCTGACAGACACACACACACTCGGGTGGCATTCACTCTTATTATATATGGAATAATATCCATGGTCATATATGTTTTCGTTATTATATACGTTCAAATATGGTTGTTGCGGATAATTACGATCACATATATGATTATATATGACACCAAAATAGTTTGTACATCATATATAGGTTCATATACATGGTCTCATATACAATTATATACGCTTATATATGGGTTGTTGGGGGCAAATGCAATTATATATGATAATATATAGTACATGTTGTATCATGTATGAGTTTATATATACAACCATATGTTCATATACGAGTTCAGAGTACCAACTTTTGAACATACATGATTATATATGGGCATATATGGTCCAGACCTAGAAAAAATAAATACTATACATGGTAATATATCTACATATATGATCATTCATGATGTCATGTTGAGGCATATATAATTGTATATAATGTTATATATGAGTATAAATAATTATATATGTTTATATATGTCCCATTTTTCACGGGAACTTAATAACAACACGTGTTTTAGTGACAAAGGCAACGACACCTGCGCCGAAGACCACAAAACCAGGAGCATCTGCATCGATACCACTACTCCAGAAGCCTCACGGTTTTGAAGGTACGCCAACGCTTTTAGCTTCATAACTAAGGGGGGAGATGCCTTTAGGCGAGGAAAAAATGGCTGACTTTTATGATCTTTTTTAAACCTTCAATACGGCGAAAAGTCAATTTAGTGCGCCTCATTACTGGGAACAGTTATTTCTCCTCCAAGTTATAATTACGATGAAATAACTTGTCTGTCTGAAACTTGCGCAATAAGGGTGCAAATTCCTCACCACTGAAATGCGCCTATGTTCTTCAGTAACTTGGACATTTGTTGTCCCAGTAAACGGAAAGATTTCTTCGCCATTTTAGAGACTTAGGGTATGTTTTATTACTACTTTTGGCTGTTACATTGTATTTTTTTGTTGTTAATTTTTACAAATGGCGGAGGTATGGCATGGTCTTCTAAATGGGTTGCGTCGGATGTTGTCAGGTGGCTGGGTTTGTATTCCGAACTGTAAATGATCAGAACGCTCAAAGAATTTTACCCGAAAGACCAAAACGGGGGCCGGGCTGAAATTCTGAACTTTGAACGATCAGAACGCTCAAAACTCCGGAAGAATACTACCCCGAAAGATCAAAACTCCGAAAAAAATTTATACGAAAGTTCAAAACTCCGAAAGTCTAAACACCGTCAAAATAATTTGGCTATGGAAGTTTTAGAAGTTTCAAATTTTTCAATAAATCGACAAATTATTTCAAGAATTTTTTTTTCATTTAGGAGTGATTTTACGTCATTTTTGAAAATTTGCCTAGACAATGTTATACGTTCTGCATAATTTACACTCAACTGTGTAGACTTTCGCTGGCATGATCTTCTACACAGAAAGTCTACACAGTTGACTGTAAATGATGTAGAACGTATAACATTGTCTAGACAAATTTAAAAATTGACGCGGAATCACTTCATAATAAAAAAAACTCTTGAAATAAAACTCGTCGATTTATTGATAATTTTGAAACTTTTAAAACTTCCATATTCGGATTATTTTGACGGTGTTCAGATTTTCGGAGTTTTGGTCTTTCGTGCAAAATTCTTTCGGAGTTTTGAGCGCTCTCATCATTCAAAGTTCAGAATTTCAACTCGGCCCCGTTGTCAGACAGCGTGGCACGTAGCGTCGGCGGGATTCATTTTTTTTAAACCAACGAACACTTCTCTCTCATTAACACTCGTACGCAGAATATGAACTAAGAAAAAGTGAGGAATGTTGAAAATCGACGACACGGTACGCTTTGAAATAAAAAGATTGAATTTTCGGAAAAATTGCGAGATTTTGCATAAAAAATGCTTTGTTTAAAAATGCTACAAAAACATTGAGGATCATGTTTTAGACAATAAGGTTAAAAATATTTATATCAAATTTCATCAGAGTCGGTTGATTCGTTTTTAGCTAAACGTCTCACTAGTTTTGAAAAGGCAGTTTGAAAGACCGTGCCATAATTCTGCCATTTTTAAAGATTAATAAAAAAAATACCACGTAACAGCCAAAAGTAGTAGAGGAAACGCTAAGTCTCAAACATGGTGAAAATATAGTTCCATTAAAAATAAATCATGAAAATCAGCAAATGTTTTCATCGCCTAATGGCATCTACCCTCTTAACGGGTCTGCACAAGCTTAGAGTTCAAAAATCAGATCGGACCATAGATTTTGAGATACTTACCGCGTTTTATAAAACATCAACCCGAGAAAAAAAACGCGAAAGAAAAAAGTGTGAAAGAAAAGTTCCAATTTTTCGAATCTCTACAAATTAACACTCCAAGGTCACCCGGGGTCAAAAATGACCCCAAGTGCAACTTTAAGCCAAAATTACTATCATAAGTTGTTGGCGGCCAAGGTGCCTGGCCTGCCTTCTAATGGTGCCTTGGTGTACCCTTTGTAAGTACAGACTAGGGTCGGGCGTGGAGCTATTTTTTCCATTAACTATTTCCCACAATGGAGCTATTTTTCCCTTAAACTATCACATCTCAAAAGTATCACCGTAAAATTTTACAGATAAACATTGAATATTGCAAGAGTTATGATTTTTTTAGTAGCAAAGGTCTTTTTTACGCATTGACCGGTTGCTGATTTTTGTCCGCCATTTTAAAATTCGATTAAACTATAATATATGAGAATGCCACATTCTACAATGTTGAAACTAATATCCCGAATTTTCATGAGTTATTTGGAACGATAGGGTCAACGCGGCAATCGTTCGAAACATGGCGGGGTCATTGCGACCCCCTGTGACCAGCGAGTTATAGCCAGAACGTGTGACCGCGAAAGGTTAAAGTTGATACCCTAGGCAAATTCTCAATGATCCCTCGTAACAATACCAACAAGCGGAAATACAGCTGCAGTTCCGCCTACGAAAGCTCAATAGAGAAACGTTTGTTCCACTGACGCAAATAATCGCTATTGTTACAGTTAAACCCGCATCTCAGACACCCAAAGAGTTAGGCACGATCGTAGTCGATGGATTCCCGAAGTACGACATCATTCACGCAATCGTAGTGACGACTGTGACGCCAAAGTACCGCGTCAACGGACTTTTGGTACTGGAGTTCGTGCATCCGAAAACCGGCGTTCTGATTCACATACCGGCGATTGGGGGTGACGAGTTCATCAATCCACAGACGGGACACCGTTACTTGATCTACATCGATGGCAAAGGCCAAACCTTTTTCATCCCCAAGCCTTCTCAGCCCATGATGTACGTCATGGATATAACGGCAATGATAGAAAAGTACATGGCTCTAGCGCGAAAGAAGAAATGGGGCCAGATAGTGATAAAGGGAGTTCCGAAGTACGACATATCCAAAGCGATATTTGTCACGAAGAGACAGAAGAAATTCGATTCTGATGGGAATTTGATACTGCATTTCGTCCATCCCATAACGGGTCAAAAGATTCAAGTACCCGCGGAGGGTGGCGATCAATACGTCTTGCCAACGACGTCAAGCTGCTACGTCATTTTCGTCGACGTTCAACATCGAACTCTGCTGATCTTCAAGGGCACCGATCGATCGGTCTCCTCAACGGCCACGGCGACGAATGTCAACATCAACATGCAAGTGGTCCCGATATACGTGGGCCACGAGAAAATACCCCAGAAGGGAAAATGGGGCTCGGTGGTGCGGCAAGGTCTCCCCAAGTACGACATATCGCGCGCGGTATTCGTCGAGAAGGCCGAGACGGTGATCACCTTTGACGGTTTCTTGATAATGCAATTCGTTCATCCAATCACCAAGCAGACGATACGGATACCTTTGGAAGGTGCTGACGAGTATAAGATGCCGACGTCCCAGAAGGTCTACATTATTTTTGTGGACACTCAACATCGAACTCTGCTGATCTCCAGGGGCATTGGTCAATCGGTCTTCCCGAATCAGTTCTTCAAGGAAGGCAACCGGCCGACGAAATATATAATTAATATCAATACCAATGGGAAGATGATGCACGCAAAGTATGGACGAATAGCTAAAGAGCAGCAGTGGGGCTCGACAGCCAAAGGGGGAATTCCGAAATACGATGTGTCGCGTGGGATATTCGTTGAAAGAGTCGACCGGGTCATTGACGAGGATGGATTTTTGGTCATTCAATTCGTTCATCCAATTACCAAACAGACTATTCGAGTACCGTCCGAAGGTGCTGACGAATATGTCCTGCCAGCAACGGATAAAGTTTATATCATTTTTGTGGACGCTCAAGCTCGAACTCTGTTGATTTTCAAGGGCAAAAATCGATCGGCCGCCACGGCCGGAACGCACCCGGAACACTTCGTTTCGATTAATAATATTAACATCAATACGCATGACGGTAGAACGGATGCGAATAATGGGAAAATGCCGCAGCCGACGAAATGGGGCTCCGTCGTGAAAGGAGGAGTTCCGAAGTACAGCATCCCGAGTGCAATATTCGTTGAAAAGGTAGACAGGATGATCGACGCGCAGGGATTGTTGACGATACAGTTTATTCATCCGATCACTGGTCAGGTTATACGAACACCCACCGCGGGTGCCGATGAATACGTGGTCCCGGCAAATTCTAAAGTTTACGTCATTATTGTGGATGCTCAAGGTCGAACGCTGTTGCTATTCAAGGGTAAAGATACGAATGTCTCGAAGACGCAGTTGCCCTCGAATGCCGTTAGTCCTGGTGCGAGTTATCCTAATGGGAAAGAGAATATCAACGGGAGTCTGGGATCCATCGTAATCAACGGAGCTCCGAAGTACGACATATCGAAGGCAATATTCGTAATGAAAACGGAGATAATTGTTATAAAAGATGGACTTGTCATGCTCGGCTTTACCCACCCCATTAATGGTAAAAAAATTCAAGTACCCTTGGTAGGTGGCGACGAATACGTGATGCCTAAAACGTTCCAAATTTTCATCATTTTCGTTGATGCTCAAGGTCGAACTCTATTGATTCTCAAGGGCAAAGATGGAAATACTATCGTTGGGACTACGACTAACGTCGATAAAAACGGCGACGGAAAATCACCCGACACAATTTGGGGATCCATCGTAATCAACGGAGTTCCGAAGTACGATATATCGAATGCAATATTCGTCATGGAAACGGAGAGAATTGTTAGAAAAGATAGAGTCATCATGCTCGAATTTACCCATCCCGTTATTGGTAAAAGGATTCAAGTACCATTGGAAGGTGGCGACGAATACGTGATGCCGAAAACGTCTCAAGTTTTTACCATTTTCGTTGATGCTCAAGGTCGAACTCTATTGATTCTCAAGGGCAGAGATAACTCGGCCTCAACAGCGCAGTTGCCCCAGAATGGGACTGGTTCTGTGGAAAACAATATTAAGCCCGGAAATACTATCGTTGGAACTACGAATAATTACGACGGAAAATCGCCCGACGAAATTTTTGGATCCATCGTAATTAATGGAGTTCCGAAATACGATATAATGACGGCAATATCCGTAATGGAAACAGAGAAAATTATTGGAAAAGATGGAGTCGCCATGCTCCGCTTTACCCATCCCCTTATTGGTAAAAAGATTCAAATACCTCTGGAAGGAGGCGACGAATACGTGATGCCTAAAACGTCCCAAGTTTTCGTCATATTCGTTGATGCTCAACATCGAACTCTATTGATTCGCAAGGGCAGAGATGACTCGGCCTCAACAGCGCAAGTGCCCCAGAATGGGACTGGCTCTGTGGAAAATAATATTAAGCCCGGAAATACTATCGTTGGGACTACGAATAATTACGACGGAAAATCGCCCGACGAAATTTTTGGATCCATCGTAATTAACGGAGTTCCGAAATACGATATAATGACGGCAATATTCGTAATGGAAACAGAGAAAATTATTGGAAAAGATGGAGTCGCCATGCTGCGCTTTACCCATCCCATTATTGGTAAAAAGATTCAAGTACCTTTGGAAGGTGGCGACGAATACGTGATGCCGAAAACGTCTCAAGTTTTTACCATTTTCGTCGATGCTCAAGGTCGAACTCTATTGATTCTCAAGGGCAGAGATGATTCGGTCTCAACAGCGCAGTTGCTCCAGAATGGGACTGGCTCTGTGGAAAACAATATTAAGCCCGGAAATACTATCGTTGGAACTACGAATAATTACGACGGAAAATCGCCCGACGAAATTTTTGGATCCATCGTAATTAACGGAGTTCCGAAATACGATATAACGACGGCAATATCCGTAATGGAAACAGAGAAAATTATTGGAAAAGATGGAGTCGCCATGCTCCGCTTTACCCATCCCATTATTGGTAAAAAGATTCAAGTACCTTTGGAAGGTGGCGACGAATACGTGATGCCGAAAACGTCTCAAGTTTTTACCATTTTCGTCGATGCTCAAGGTCGAACTCTATTGATTCTCAAGGGCAGAGATGACTCGGCCTCAACAGCGCAAGTGCCCCAGAATGGGACTGGCTCTGTGGAAAACAATATTAAGCCCGGAAATACTATCGTTGGGACTACGAATAATTACGACGGAAAATCGCCCGACGAAATTTTTGGATCCATCGTAATTAACGGAGTTCCGAAATACGATATAATGACGGCAATATTCGTAATGGAAACAGAGAAAATTATTGGAAAAGATGGAGTCGCCATGCTCCGCTTTACCCATCCCATTATTGGTAAAAAGATTCAAGTACCTTTGGAAGGTGGCGACGAATACGTGATGCCGAAAACGTCTCAAGTTTTTACCATTTTCGTTGATGCTCAAGGTCGAACCCTATTGATTCTCAAGGGCAGAGATGACTCGGCCTCAACAGCGCAAGTGCCCCAGAATGGGACTGGCTCTGTGGAAAACAATATTAAGCCCGGAAATACTATCGTTGGGACGACGAATAATTACGACGGAAAATCGCCCGACGAAATTTTTGGATCCATCGTAATTAACGGAGTTCCGAAATACGATATAATGACGGCAATATTCGTAATGGAAACAGAGAAAATTATTGGAAAAGATGGAGTCGCCATGCTTCGCTTTACCCATCCCATTATTGGTAAAAAGATTCAAGTACCTTTGGAAGGTGGCGACGAATACGTGATGCCGAAAACGTCTCAAGTTTTTACCATTTTCGTTGATGCTCAAGGTCAAACTCTATTGATTCTCAAGGGCAGAGATGACTCGGCCTCAACAGCGCAGTTGCCCCAGAATGGGACGGGCTCTGTGGAAAACAATATTAAGCCCGGAAATACTATCGTTGGGACTACGAATAATTACGACGGAAAATCGCCCGACGAAATTTTTGGATCCATCGTAATTAACGGAACTCCAAAATACGATATAATGACGGCAATATCCGTAATGGAAACAGAGAAAATTATTGGAAAAGATGGAGTCGCCATGCTCCGCTTTACCCATCCCATTATTGGTAAAAAGATTCAAGTACCTTTGGAAGGTGGCGACGAATACGTGATGCCGAATACGTCTCAAGTTTTTACCATTTTCGTCGATGCTCAAGGTCGAACTCTATTGATTCTCAAGGGCAGAGATGACTCGGCCTCAACAGCGCAGTTGCCCCAGAATGGGACTGGCTCTGTGGAAAACAATATTAAGCCCGGAAATACTATCGTTGGGACTACGAATAATTACGACGGAAAATCGCCCGACGAAATTTTTGGATCCATCGTAATTAACGGAACTCCGAAATACGATATAATGACGGCAATATCCGTAATGGAAACAGAGAAAATTATTGGAAAAGATGGAGTCGCCATGCTCCGCTTTACTCATCCCATTATTGGTAAAAAGATTCAAGTACCTTTGGAAGGTGGCGACGAATACGTGATGCCGAATACGTCTCAAGTTTTTACCATTTTCGTTGATGCTCAAGGTCGAACTCTATTGATTCTCAAGGGCAGAGATGATTCGGTCTCAACAGCGCAGTCGCCCCCGACTGTGACTGGCTCTGTGGAAAACAATATTAAGCCCGGAAATACTATTGTTGGAATTACGAATAATGACGACGGAAAATCGCCCGACAACATTTTTGGATCCATCGTAATCAACGGAGTTCCGAAATACGATATAACGACGGCTACATTCGTAATGGAAACGGAGAAAATTATTGGAAAAGATGGAGTCACCATGCTCCGTTTCACCCATCCCAGTATTGGTAAAAAGATTCAAGTACCTCTGGAAGGTGGCGACGAATACGTGATGCCTGAAACGTCCCAAGTTTTCGTCATATTCGTTGATGCTCAACATCGAACTCTATTGATTCTCAAGAGCAGAGATGATTCGGTCTCAACAGCGCAGTCGCCCCAGACTGCGACTACCTCTGTGAAAAACAATATTAAGCCCAGAAATACTATCGTTGGGACTACGAATTATGACGACGGAAAATCGCCCAACGCAAATTTGGGATCCATCGTAATCAACGGAGTTCCGGAATACGATATAACGACGGCAATATTCGTAATGGGCACGGAGAAAATTATTGGAAAAGATGGAGTCGCCATGCTCCGCTTTACCCATCCCAGTATTGGTAAAAAGATTCAAGTACCTCTGGAAGGTGGCGACGAATACGTGATGCCTAGAACGTCCCAAGTTTTTGTCATATTCGTTGATGCTCAAGGTCGAACTTTGTTGATTCTCAAGGGAAGAGATGAAAAAGAGACCCCTGGAAAGTTCGATCAATCGGCGTCCAATACGGAATCGGGTACACTCGTCGTGGGCGGAAGACCAGCCTACGATATACCGAAGGCACTATTCGTTACGGATGGAAAATTGATAACCGGCAAAGATGGAATCCCCATGCTTCACTTCGTCCACCCTCTGACTCACCAGGAAATTGACGTCCCTTTGCGCGGTGGCGACACATACGTGGACCCAAAAACTTCCCGAATCTTCCTCATCTTCGTCGACGCGAAGGGTCGAACTCTCTTGATTCTCAGAGACACGAATCTACCGATCTCTCCGAAGGGGTGGCCCAAGGAAAATTCCGATCCGGCACGCGACGAAGACAACAACCTCACTAACATTGATATTTTCATCGAAGAGTACAAAAAAATATCGAGCAAGAACAAGTGGGGCTGGATCGTGATCGGAGGAGTTCCAAAGTACAATTTATCGAACGCCATAACGACGATGAATACAAAGAAAAAAGTTCGTAAAGACGGATTCGCCATTATCGAATTCAACCATCCCATTACCGGTCAGAAAATGTACGTTCCCTATCGCGGTACCGAAGAATACGTGAATCGGAAAACTTCGCGGGCATTCGTGATCTTCGTCGATAGTCAAAGTCGAACTCTACTGATCTTCAAGCGACAACTTCCACCGTTGACTTCCACGGCCGGATTCCCCTCGAACGAAAAAACTTCCGGCCAGTTTGTTTGGATTCCGAACCAGAACGTGGGCTCGAACGCCGATGCCAAGAAAATTGGCGGCTCGATAGTGACCGGCGGAGTTCCGGAATACGACATTTCCGGTGCAATTCGCGTCACGAGTACGGAGAAGAAACACGGCCACGACGGCCGGACTCCAACGTTGGAGTTCTCGGATCCAGTGACCCATAAGAGAATCCAAATTCCTTCCAACATTCGCGACATGTATGTCGACCCGAAAACCGGCAAGAAGCACGTCATTTTCGTTGGCCCCAAAGGTCGCACGTATCTGATTCTCACGGGAAAGGAGAATCCAAAGATCGGCAGGTCGTCGATATTCGGCTCGCTAGTCGTCCACGGTTCTCCCTCTTACGACGTAAAGCACGCCATTCCCATTTTGCAAACCACTCGCAAAGTCAGCCCCAATGGTACGGATGTTATCGAGTTCGTTCATCCGAAAACGCGTCAAAAGATCGCGGTTCCCTCTAGCGGAGGTGACGTACACTTCGATTCGAATACTCGCAAAGATTTTCTCATTTTTGTCGACCGCCAGGGTCGCACGCTTCTGGTTTTCAAGAAGCCCAAACACCCGCCCTTGTCCCCCAATAAGAAAAACAAAAACGATACCGGAAACGATAACGTCAATATCAACCGTAACGTCAACGAGAACGTATACATTCCCAATTTTTGAGGCCACGATTACCGCAACGCATAAAGAAACGTCTGGTCTGAGCATAATGGACAACGAGAATACAAAGAAAGATGAAACAATAACTATATGGGGTGTACGATTTGCATTTTGGTTAATTCTATTTGGACCGATATTTACAACGTGCGATGTGATACCGACTAATGATAAGTTCTCGCAACTCAACGATAACTACGATAATTAAAGGTCGTCGCTCATTTATCAACCCGGCAGCCAATCAGCATCGCCTCACCGCACGTCATCCACTTCTTGTCGATGGGTGGTTAACCCTAGGACCCTACACATGAGTACCGCAAACACCACATTTCTGTGATAAATTTGTATTAGGTTTTTCTCGCAAAGCCTATTCCATTCTTCAGTTCTCGAGCGTTCGATTTCAAAAAAACAATCTCTCTACGACAAACAGTTCGTTAGCAGCGTCGATTTGAAGTGCTGGGGTGTGCGTAACCCCAGTGTAGGTTATTTGTTTCGTACAGATACTGTAGGGTCCTAAGGGTTAACTAGGCGAAGGCATTGTTAAGTTACCGAGTATGTCACTCACCGGTGTGATGGTCTAGTGGTTCAGCGTGCTTGCCTCTCGGGACTTGCATATCGGGAGGTCGCGGGGTCGAAGCGCCGTTTCGTAGTTTCGGAGAAAAATAAATACGGGCGTGACGTAGCTCCAGTTCGTACGGATGTCGCGCACACGGACCGGTACGTGTGTGTGTCGTGTGTGTATAACTGTAGCCTGTGATTTATTTCTCGACGAAACGCGACTAGCTCCGAGACTGGGAAGCGAACTTGGGACCGGCTGTATTGGTATAGGTTTTCCGCAGTTTCCCTATATCCATGGCAGAAATGTCATGGTGAATGCGATACAGAGGGGCAAGTCGGCTGCGGTCGCAAGGTGGCGATATAAAGTGAAATATAGGGAATGTATTACGGGAGAAGAACCCTCTACAGATGGAGTATGTCACTCGCCGTCCGCATATTGGCAGCTTGCGAGCGAGGCGACCCGGTGACTCTACGGAGTTGATAAGTGAGTGCATATGTATGGAAAGCCCTAATAAGAAATCACAACTGTTCGAGGCGTGGCGGTGCTGGTCGGGTGCCGGGTTGATAAGTGAGCGACGACCTTAACTGTCCGTCAGGTTCTACATTCCTTGATTTCGCGATCCGCAAAAGTGACGGCAGCTAACGACGCGCAGGCTTGAAGAAACGTAATTTATTTACAGAGCTTTACGATACAGTTCACGAAGATTACATTGTCTTTCCCGTCGTTTACTGCGAGACAGACGAGGTGTCTCGAGTAACGATAAAAAAAATTCGAGGTAAGAGTTGAGACTCCTTCGAAGTCTAGTCCCCTCGAGGCTGCGAATGAGATGCCTCAAAAAGTGATGAGTAACGGAACGACGGAGGTGTGGAGGGTCGAGATGAATGGCGCTCCCGTGCAGTCCTCGTCCTTTTCACTATTGTATAATTGACAGAACAGGCCCCGAGCTCGACTCTTTCGCCTTCTCGCCTCAGCCGCGTATCGGATGATTAACCCTTCTTGGTGACCTCGGAAGTGGGCGGTGAGCCGCAAAGAATTACAGCTGTGCTGATTATCGTTGTCAGGAAAAATACGCAGAGCAAAGCTCGATCGCTCACAAGCGCGACCTGCTTCCACTCGAGTTCCGTTCTTTCACGATTGTCCTGATCCATCAGACGCCTCTCGTTACGGTCTATCGTTGTGTGCACCCTCACGAGGATTCGTGACCAGTGAGCCTCGAGGTTACCGTCCCTCGCAAGATCTACATTCCCAAACGCATAAGTTTAGTTTTACAGAGCTTTGGGACAGTTGACGACACGGTACTGTTTGATTCGAATTTATACAGTACATTCTTCGTCATATACTGAATGTGTGGGGGTCCCACTAGTTCAACATCTCGCCGCTACGCGGCCACCAGGCTAACATCGTTCCAGCCTTTCACGCAAGCGGTCGCAGAGGCTACAATATATACCATCATCTTAAGCTGCAAAATTGCGCCACAGTGCGTGGTTTGGCGAAATAAATGTGTGATGCCAAGACGGCAAGTTTGCAGCAAATATACGCAACATTTACCCGATTTGCTTCAGATTTGGAGTGATGTCATCTTTATATCGCGTTTCAGTCGTAAATGCAACACGCTGTGACGCTCCGTTGCCGGTGAAAACGAGGCAAGTTATCGCGGCATTGAGACGGAAGATTTGGAATACGTTATTACGGCAAAGTTAGGGCACACTGGCAGCACGCTGTGACGTTCCATTGCCGGCAAAAACAAGGTACATGGTTCTAACTATAGGCAGATTCGCTACGACAAATTTTGTGACCCTAAAATTAGTTATAAAGTTGAACCAGTTGGGCGGTCGAGTGGTTAGCGTGCTTGCCTTCTAAACCAGCCCATCGTGAAGTTGCGGGTTCGAATCCCAGCATCGTACTTTCGGAAAAAAATAATTACGGGCATGACGCGTAGCTCTCAGTCATACGCCAGCGTCGCACACACGAACCGGTACGTGTGTGCGATTGTATTCAATAAAATTATTTATTTTGTCCTTTTTATTCCCACCTGCCCACCTACCGGTAATGCATAACCTCATTTAGCCGGTCACAGCACCGCAATAGCGGGTCTCGTTTATGCCGGCGAAGGAGCGTTACGGCGTGTTCTAAATATGCCGAAAACGGAACGTCACAGCATGCCGCCAATGTGCCCTCACCTTGCCGAATAGCGTATACCAAATTTTCGGTCTCTACGCCGCGATAACGTGCCTCGTTTCTACCGGCAATGGAGCGTCACAGCGTACCTCCAATGTGCCCTCAGCTTGCCGAAATAACGCATTCCAATTTTTCTGTCGCAATGCTGCAATAACCTAGCTATGAACGTGCTCCATATGTACCGCCAATATCCTGTATTTTCGTACTGCAATATTAACACCAGCATTCATGCGTGGATGCGCAATGCTGTGCTGCTAGAACACAGCATAATGCGGCGGCAAAGGATGTCATTTTTCCGTCACAACTTGCTCTCGCTTCGCGTGGTGTTACCAATGTGTTGTCGCCAAATTTCTTACTCGACAGTATATGACAAAGAATTTACTGTATAAATTTGAATCAAGTGGTAACATATGGTCAATTGTCGCGAAACTTCTTAATAAATGTGCAAGTGTGCGCGTTTCGTACATCATCCTAAACGGAGGACTAGTGGCTAGACTATTCAGCCTCTAATTGTCTGTTCACGAGGAGCATCCGACTAAACAGGGGCTCGCTTGGGGAACTAATTCAGAAACGAAGCACCCTTTAGCGTGCATCGCTGATTTGTGGCGCGATGATCAAGTTCCAAGCGATTGCCGATAATGGAAATATTGGGTCCAAAGATGACCCCAAACGTGTCCCCAGTATACAAAGCAGGCCCACCAGGGCAAGGTGCCCTTACAACCAACTTATGAAGTAGTTTTACGTATTCATACGTCACCTAAACTGTGGCTGCTGTTGCTGCCGTGCCTTCGAGGCATGTACTTCGGCGACGACGCGTGTTGCGGTTGCTGCTGGGCCGCGAATTCGGTTGAGCAATGCAGCGGACAGTTGTTCCGTCGACGCACAGACTCCGAGGTCGCGTCCTCGTAGCCGCTGGGGTTGGAGTTCTTCGCCACCGGCTGCACAACCCAACAAGACAAAATCACATAGCTCGTGATCTTTTCACTATTGGATATTACGGTTTTTCATGTCTATTCTGGGGCTGGGGAGGCTAGGTTAGGGGCAAGGTTCAGGGTCGTGCAGGCATCGAGAGATCATTCACTATCTACTTTTTGAGCCTAACACGTATGACGTACTTCTTGAAAGTTGAGAAAAACGAACTTCGCCAACTTCTCGAGGACCAATGATCGAACGATAGTCGGTACTCTGGTGCCTCGTACACCGCGATGATGAATGTTGAGGGTCACCACCGCGAGACCGGAGGCAAACGACACGAGGCAAATACTCACACCATAGTACAGACCTGCGATCAATGGAAAACGAAACTCCTGAAGAAATTTCAAACTTCCAATCACGGATTAACATATACATTGAGCGCAACAATTGAAGGATCACTTTTTTGGCTTTGCGAGGAGGGTTAAGTAGGAAAAGAACTCAGCTTTCCAATGCTCTCTTTGTGGATGCACTACGACCATTTATTACCCGAGTTATGAGCTTTTCAATGCTCTCATTGTGGATGCTCTACGACCATTTATTACCCGAGTTATGACCTTTCAAAGTCGAGATGTCCAGTTTTTATTTTGGCAAAGGATCCTCGTGTACAACTTTAGAGTCGCGCAATTTTTTTTCTTCAATTTCTGCTTTTTGTCGTTCAACAAACATTAACTTTGTGAAAAATGTTGCGAATGTTTTTTTTTAACGCGATTTTTTAATACAAATATTCAGGCTCGAAATGGCTTTGAAAAAAAAATCCGATTATTTTCCACGGATCTATAGTTGTTCAAAAAACGTTGAAACATGCAGCGAAAGATAAGTGATCCGTCAATTATTGCGCTGTAGTTATTCCTCTTGCTTAGGATCCAAGCTCGTCGAATGTTAAGCTGGCAGTAGTAAGTTACTGGAATGCCGAGGCTTTTTCCTGATAGTTGCCAACCTCGAAATTATGTCTTTTTGTCTCGTGAGCGTTTTTTCTGACTCACTTATAAGTGGCGTTTTTTCCGTGGGTGGCAGAGTCTCCCGGATCGTCATCAGAAATACCGTCATCGATAGTAGGGCGGAAATGCCGAGGGTGACCTTTTCTCCCGACTCCGACGGCACGTAAAAGACCAGAAGTGCTGTTCAAACAGTGCGACGAAGAGTTTTATTGAGTTGCGGATAAGCAGCAAGCGCAGGAAAATACTCGGCGCTCATTGGAATATTTATGAAATGGAGAAATCTGGGATTGCTCAAGTTCGTGCACTGCTTCAATGTGAAAATGATGAGAAGGAACGTTCAGGATTTAAATCCTCTTCCTTTAATAATAAATCCTGGATTATCGAACGAGCATGTTTGGGTTTGTACGGTTCGGCAACATTATCGAACAAGCTTGTTCAAGTTGCGTAGGCAGGAGTCCGATTTGCGAGGCCAATGGCACGACGAATACCAGATGGATTGAGACGGAACTAATTTCATTATGGAGACGTTTCGCGGTTCAACGCCATTTGTCGCTAAGCCTACCAGCTCTTCTATCTTTGCACCCCCAACTTCCGATCTCGAGTTTCTTTCACTTCGTCTGCAGTTCCTTCTACTTTCTCCGCAGTCCTCTTCCACTTTAAGAAGGCATGTCTTAGGTGTAGTCCCGTCAAATCCTTTTTTCTTCATCCTCTTCTTATTTCGACAGAATCGGACGATTAACGAATGTTCCAACGCGCTTCCGAGTTATTTTTAATCCGAAAATATGGATGCTCTCATAGCCGTCAGATCATGCATCCTCGTATACTCCAACATCGTGCAAGATGAACACACGAGTGGCTTTAGCCGACGGAATCCCAGCGACAATCCCCCGTGAATGAATAATTTTTGTCCGCTAGTCCGAAGCATCAGCGCGCTTAATGAAATTCAAAAGCCAAGAGTGGAAAAGCCGCCTCCTCGCATGGCCGAAACGTGTTTATCACCAGGCACGCTTAGCCCCCTTTCCATCCGGCCAAAGTATATGTGCAGTTGCAACACGACCAATGTGCTTTCCATCTCCGTTGCATTGTTGCGGACCGAGTGGAACGGGAGACGGGGATGCTGGAAGTGACGTGGGACGGAAAGATTTACCGACGTCTCGACACACAAACACACGCGCATCTCCATTTTCCGTCAATGAAAAATAACACGTTTCCAGCCATGTGTCTCCATGAGATATCGTTACGAAATGGTGCTACGTGTGCAATAATTTTATCAGGCATGCTGGAGGCTAAAGTGACATAGGGTCATCCTGATGACGATCATTCTCGTGACCGTATTGATCACTACTAGGATTGGTGACCTTTCAGCGCTATCTCGGCTGACGTATGATGATGAAAATGGATTAGGAAGTTATGAGAGGAGGCCTGAGCCTGTCTGGTTGAAAATGTACAATGGTCCTGTCCAACCACTAGGATTGATGGCCGTTCAACCATATCGGGACTTATGCATCGATTGGTGATCAGGTGACAAGTGGTCTGTACACGTGTCTTCTCATGCAGCTATCCGGAGGCAACACAACAATTATCGAACGACCTACCGATTCCGTTGATGAGAAGACAGGGCAGTATAAGGTTGAATACGTAAAACATCGGCCTCCGTCGCAGCCGAATCTCGTACGTGATGTCCGGATACGGCTCGGGACAGCACGAATAGAACTCGATGTTTCTCCTCGCCGAAAAGTCGAGCAGATCGAACTCTCCGTTCGCTTGATAGTTGCTGATGTCACCCTGCTCGCCCTGACGCTCAAGCTCCAGCTGAAAATTCAAAGGGAACCGAAGTTTCCAAGGAATTCGGCATTCGAAATTTCCCCTGGTGCGATTAAATAAAAGGAATTAACTTCGCGAGCCCCATCAAGATGATAAATGAGCTATGGGAGCCCCACGCGGCTGATGCCTCGTTGGTCCTTGTCAGGCTCTCCCAAGGATTTCGAGAAAATTGATGAAAGGGAGATGGTGACATCAATTACGCGAATGGACCGATGGCTGTTACAGGGTAAACCTGACATATCGGTTATAGGCAGGCATAGCTGGGATGGTATAGGAAAATTGGGGCTTCGAGAACAAGTAAGCTTCAGATTTATGCTCTCTAAATGGATTTATATCTGTGTAGGGTCCGTATGTGGGGTTTTTTATAACTCGATACTAACCTGGAAACACAGTTCGAAGTCTGGAATAGAGTTTATTACGATACGTTGTTAATAACAATTACAATAAACAAACATAACAAAGATCATATCGAAACAACAAACGAATACGAACGAATAAATAAATAAACAAACGAACATAGAAACAAAAACTGACGAACAATCATGAGTTGTGTGTGTGTGTTTTTTTTCATAAATGGTCTTTGCAGTTCGTTATTATTTTCAATACGTAATATATACATAAAAAATAGAAAAAAGAAAAATAAAACAGAAGATCAAATTAGTAATTAACAAAAATTCAGAAATGAGGCGTGCCTTTGTCTGCAAATCTGTAAATCTCTATCTCTGCATAGAATAAAACTTTCAGGGGTGCTTTGTCTGTAATCTCTGAGTTTTCCAGGAAATTCCGTTATAGATCGTTCATATTAACTCTATCAATTGGAAGTGGAAAAGAGGTGTGATTGAGGGGGAGAGAGACAGGTTTTGATGGGTAAGTATCCCACATAGTGCGGTAGTGCGGACCCTCCTCAGTATCTCATCTTAGATGTTCCGCAGTCCCAGCGAAAATGTGAAAAAAATTGTCATTGAGAGGGTAGTTTTGCCATCGATAGGATGTCAACGCGGACGAAGCCATGGAGAAGCTAGAAAAAAATATTTTATAGTTAAAACTCGTTCTAAGTATCAACGCGTTTCACCTAGTAAAAACTAGTTCTGACTCAACACCTTTGTGAGACCTAGTTTTTTTTCTAGTTAAAACTAGAATTTATGTTTTTTCAAAGATAAATTGTAAATGAAGTTAGAGTTTTGGTTTGTTTGGGTTTCTACGCAAACAACCCCAAACTTTGACCTCATTCGCAAACAGTTTTAATTCATACATTTCGTTAGAACTAGTTTTTCCTAGTTAGACGAGTTTGTTTCGGTTTGTTTTGATTAGAATTTCATTATAACTAGTTTTTCGTAGTCGAGACGAGTTTTAACTAACATTTAAACTTATTTGACGATGAAATCCAGTTTTTACTCAGAAAAACTAGTTGTAACGAAATTTTAATCTGAACAAACCCAAACAAACTTGTCTCACTGAAAATTCACAAACATTGCTTAAAACCATTGGAGGTTTATTTAATTCCTCCCAGAAAAATAAAAAATATAATGAGCGCAGGTATCTCACAATAAGTAACGAAATTCTGTAACCTCGTTCCTCAATTATTCCTCTGGAGAGCTGTAGATCAGCTCATATATTGTGTGACGGGTGATGCTAGCGATCATGATAAACGTCTCAAAACTGAAAAATCAGTGCGATCCATAGGGAATTATATTATATCGATTAGAACTGAGTCAATTGCAATTTTTGAATGAAAAAGTGAAATATTTTTGTTCATAAATTTCGTTGACCTGCAAAGTGATATTTCCTGGAGAATCACCCATGCATACATCTTCGTATATATGAGTATGCCTATTTATACATATGCATGTGGATTTCAATTTGTATTAATTAATTGTCAATTATTAATTATATATTTATAACAAAAATATCCCAACTACATGTACACATACATACATATATACAGGGTGTCCTGTAATTAATGGATAATCCTGCAACTATCGATAGGTCAGGTCATGTCCTACTATATGCTAAAATTTCAGTTTAGTAGGAGTTAGTAGGAGTAGTAGTTAATGTTATAAAAAAAAAATCTGCGTTTGGTTTTTTTTCACGTCATTTCTACAAATGATATGAATCGAAAATAACTAAGCACCTTTTTAAAGTAATCGGCACAATATGCGTAGTACACTTTTTTGCACCGCAGGCTATCAAAGTAAGATGTTCAAATTGGTTTTTTATGAAAATTCTGCTGAAGATCATTTTTCGTGAAGTTTCCTTAACATTTGAGGTTAAAAAGAAGACTTTTCTAAATAAAACAAATAACTAAGAGTATTTTCTTTAAACCCGGTAAAAAAAAATTAGCATTTGTAGGAATGGCATGCGAAAAACCAAAAGCAGGTGATTTATTTTAAAAAATAACATTTAGCTGAAAATCTCAAAAAACGTGGGACTTTTACGAAACTAAAATTCCAGCTTATAGTAGGACATGATCTGACCTATCGACAGTTGCATGATTATCCATTAAGGGGCCTTCTCACTTTAGACGCTAAAAAAAGGTATTTTCAAGAATATTTTTGATAGCGTTATATTATAGATATTGATATAAAAGTTGTTACACTCAATAAATGCACTTTCGAAATACATTTTTAAAAAAAATTATTTATTTAAGTTACTATTTATAGACGAAAATGGTAGTTAAAAAAATGTCCTAAAAAATTGTAGGTCTGCGCTGTTGATGAAATCTGGGAGATGGATCATCCGAAACAAAAAAATCAAACGGTTCTAGATTCAGTACGTTAATGGCTATAACGCATATCATACGATTTTTTATATATGCAAAAACAACAAAATGCCGGACATTTTTCGAAAAATCAAAACAAAACGCGTTTTTTTTTCACCGTTTTCTGGCAAAAAAGTTAGTAAATGTCAATATTTTTTAAAAATCCGTGATATGCGCTATATCTATAGTTGTAAAGAATATGTGGTTAACATTTCATAAGGATCGGTTCAGGAGTTTCGAAGATTTTATCCACAAGCCGTCGAAAAACGTTGTTTCGAGAAAAACGCGTTTAAAGTTTGTTTGGGTTACATAAATACATTTTTTTTTAATTTCGTGTATTTCGAAAGTGTATTTATTAAGTGTAACAACTTTTATATCAATATCTATAATATAAACATATCGAAAAAAATTACGAAAATAGCCTTTTTTAGCGTCTAAAGTGAGAAGACTCCTTAATTACAGGACGGCCTGTATATTTTGGCGTAATGGCATAGAAAGTTGACGTTAGACGCAGTAAAATGCAAAAAAATTACGAATTCGTGTGCCACCAAGTCAAGACCGATATTGAGTGTGAAATGGAAAAAGTGTTCGCAAGTTGTTCCGCGCATTGGAACGGGGTCGAGGAGTACAGAATTTTCCGCCCGCATCTAGGATTAAGACCTTTTCCATCTACAGAAGCCTGGCACCGTGCGTCTCTGCTTTCTCAAGTTATCAGGCGTATCTTTCGATTTGTCGTTCATATTATTTCCTACGACTGGATGGAAAAGTTTCTCCTTGCTCGTTCTCGTTTTTCCACGCGCTTTCTTTATACTCGTATAAAAATGCTCGGGGTGAAGGGCCGGGGTGTTGAGGGTGGAAAAGGGAATTCCCTATCTACGGGACACCTTCCCTTATTCAGCTGCGAATGCCGAAGCTGCCGCGCAGTTCGCAATAACTCGATCAACGTCCGCGGGCGCGCGCGGAGGGACTCTTTTCATTCGCGAATCAACCGCGCGCCGGAACTTCCAGCGGATTATTCAATTTCGATCTGTTCGACGTCGTTTGTTTCGAAAATTGCGACGGAGCGACGAATTAGACTCCCGAGAGATGAAAATAATATTCCGTGATTTTGATTTATTTTTCCGTTCATAACGGGCAGGAAGAAATTTGATTTTTTGGAATTTTTATGCTGATGTGAAAATTGCGAAATGTGAAAAAATTTCTTCAATACAGGGTGTCTTAATATGACGTGACATTTCAATTTATTAATAAAACGGATTATTTATTTGAAAAGTACGAATATTTTTGTCTTAATATGACAAAGTTTTCAATAACATTTTGGCATAATTGCGGACTAATTTCATTAACGGTGCGTCCAATTGCTTCCTTGAGCTCCGGAATGGCCTGTGGATCATTGGCATACACTTTTCTTTTCAGAAAACCCCAAAGAAAGACGTCCAATGGACGTCCAGTGCGATTTGACGTCCAAAGACAGCACGATCTTGGTGGCTAAGTCATATCGCCGCGGCGCGAGATAACACGACTATGAAACTTCTCCTGCAATAACTATGCAATAACAATGCAGCAAATGGGGCTGGGTTGAAAATTCCGAACTTTGAACGATCAGAACGCTCAAAACTCCGAAGGAATACTACTTCGAAAGATCAAAACTCCGAAAGAATTTTACCTGAAAGACCAAAAATCCGAAAAACTGAACGGGGCCGAGTTGAGATTCCGAACGTTGAATAATTAGAACGCTCAAAACTCCGAAAATATACTACCCCGAAAGATCAAAACTCCGAGAGAATTTTACATGAATGACCAAAATCTGAACAACACACTGAAAAAAAAAATTCGTTCATTCATCCAAAATTCAGTTGGTTTAACGAAATTGTATCTTTAAATACGTTCAACTTGATTTTTGATTGGCATAACAAAACCAATCTGCCCAAAATTGGGCAGTAACCAAAGATACATTTAAACTATCTGCTTATTTAGCATGTCTGAGCCACTGTTAAAACAACAAAATGCATTTTACACATTCAATGATTTTTTTTCTCAGTGCATAAGAATGATTCGGCTATGGAAGTTTAAAAAATTTCAAAATTTTCAATAGATCGACGAATTATTTCAAGATTTTTTTTTATCAAGGAGTGATTTAACGTCAATTTTGACATATGCCTGGACAATGTTATACGTTCTACATAATTTACAGTCAACTGTGTAGACTTTCGCCGGCATAATCTTGAAGAACCTTGTAATTTCCGAACATTAAAATGAGGAATTTCAAACCGTCGGCGCATTCAAAGTTCGGAATTTCAACCCGGCCCTCATGTCATGATCATGCCAGCGAAATTCTACACAGTTCACTGTAAATGGTGTAGAACGTATAACATTGTCTAGACAAATTTCAAAATTTACGCAAAATCACTTCTTAATAAAAAGAATTCTTGAAGTAATTCGTTGATTTATTGAAAATTTTGAAACTTTTCAAACTTCCATAGCTGAATAATTTTGACGGTGTTAAGATTTTCGGAGTTTTGGTCTTTCGTGTAAAATTCTTTCGGAGTTTTGATCTTTCGGGGTACTATTCTTTCGGAATTTTAAGCGTTCTGACCATTCAAAGTTCGGAATTTCAAGCCGGCCCCATCTTGAATTTCGGAACATTAAAATTCGGGATTTTGAACCGTCGGAGCATTCAAAGTTCGGAATTTCAACCCGGCCCCCAGCAAATAACAATTTTTATGCGTTGCCCGATCGTATAATTCTCCATGACTAAACCTCAATACTTCCTGATGTCAATTGTCAAAGATTAGTACTCTATATTCGCCACAAAAAAAATGACGCGCAATTTAAAATGTCCGGTTATTTTGAGACACCCTTTATATTTAATAGGTAATCAAATATTGTAAATAAATAATGAGAAATTAATTTGAGGGTCAAATATGGTTTGAGTCAAATTAATTTTCAATCAATTTGATCGTAATTAAAGCATTAATTTGACGATGCTCACCTGATATCCGTCGTACGTCCACGAGGCCCACTTGAGCGCGCATCTCTGCTCGTCGAACGGAAAGAATTCCACGTCGATGTTGCAACTGCTCCGAAAAATTCCGTGGCTCAGCCAGACCACCTCGCCGGTGTGGCTCACTATCACATTCGTATTTATCACCGCCGAGCTGTACTGCGGATCTGCACTGTTTATAAGTTACGACGTAAACTCGCGATTCTCTTTCAAAGTTCTTCAATTTTTTTTCGCATTTTTTTTAACCCACAGAATTTCAACAACAAACTTTTCCAGAGTTGTACAGGAAACACATGAACATGTCGTAATTATCGCAAAAGGCGGAATGAATTTTTTTTTATTGTACTAAAACCAATTGCATTTTGTTAGTAATGAATTTTTTATACTCCTCAATAGTTTTAAGGGGCTTGTGTACACTTGAAATTTCGAAAATACATTTTTTTATTACGTCGTCGTCAACGGGGATATACCGATTTTTATAGCAGAGCCCGTATTCTCTACCCGCCAAAGTTCACTCAAATTGAATTAAAATATTTTCAATCTCATGTCCCCATGGGAGAATAAACAGGAAGACACTTCCATTAAATTCCGGAAGTTAAACTATTTTCTTAGGTGTGTGTGTATATATATATATATATAACTATATGGGTGTTTGTATGTATGCACACTGGAGGAAATAGTTTAACGATATATATGTATAACTTGTGCGTATCCTGCATTACGTGTACATAGCGAGTGTAAACTCATTATGGAACCAATTAACGAGAGTTTCTCAATTTTACCACAAAACCCTTGGGACCCGAAAGACAAAGCAAGACGAAACAAGATAAAGTTGCCTGCTACGAGCAAAAACACGTACGCGTCGCTGAAGGCTACACCTTGTCAATAAACTGAAAAACAACGTTGAACGTACTCAAATTTTCATTCATGAAAATTGAATATCTCACAATAAAAATAAACAGGCAACGAAGAGGCTTATTTTTTAAATAAAAAGCTCGAAACAAAAAATCATTTCCACATTGCATCATCAAAAACTTTGATCAAGGTTGCTTCGATTGATCGTGACAAGTTCAAGGTTTGATGCAGGGGATTGAGGAGAATATCTTCAGCCGAGGACTACAGACGGTTCACTCACTTGTTGTAGAGTATAGTATCGGGACGCCATACACGATTGTAGGGGACCCTTATGACCCGAATCCCCGCGAATTCCGAAGCGTTCCACTTCAGATGATGATCGGTCCAGATCTGGGTGACCCAGCAGTTCGTCGTCAGAATTTGATTCTTCTCGTCCTGCAATGGCCCGAGGACTCATTGTCATCTGGTTGCGCCTCATGATGTGCCTTAAGGGGGGGGAGAAACCTTTGGTCGAGGAAGTAATGTGCAGATTTTTATTGTCTTTTTTTAAAAGTTAAATTTTTATTAATCTTTTAAAATGGCGAAGGTATGATACGGTCTTCTAAACTGCCTTTTGAAAACTGGCGTGACGTATAGCTAAAAAACCATGCGACCGATTCTGGTGAAATTTGGTATAAATGTTTCTAACCTTATTGTCTTAAACATGACCCTAAGTGTTTTTGACAATGAGAAAAAGTCTTTTTTATTGCAAAATGTAGCCATTTTTTCAGAAAACTCAATCTTTTTGTTTCAAAGCGTTCCATTCCATCGATTTCCAACATTTCTCACATTTTCTTGGTTCATCTTCTGCGTATGAGTGTTAATGGAAGATCTTCGTTGGTTTTTTTCGGATTAATCCCGCCCACGCTACGTGTCACGTAGTCTGACAACAACCGTCGCAACCCATTTAGAAGATCGTGCCATACGTCCGCCATTTTAAAGTTTAATAAAAAAATACCATGTAACAGCCAAAAGTAGTAATAAAACATACCGTAAGTCTCCAAAATGGTAAAGAATTCTTTCCTTAAGGGGTTACCCCCACTTGCGATTTTTAAAAAATCAATTTTTTTGAAGTATAAGTATCTGAGCATATGTCCTGAAAATTTCAAGTCGATCCGAACAAAATTGACTGAGATATGAGCGTTGAAAGAGAAGAATCCGCGTTGAAAGAGCGTTGAAAGAGAAGAAGAAGAGAAACTTTAAACGCGTTTTTCTCAAAATGGCATTTCTGAAGTCGGTGACCAAGATTACTCGAACACTAATGAACCAATCTTCTTGAAATTTTGCAGGCTTATTTAATACATGAAAATGTAGTCTTTAATCGTTCGATTTTTTTTTTAAAAAAAATGGCCTTTTTATAGCCAAAAAACGGCCGTTTTTTTTCGTTAAAATCGAACCATTAACTTTGACTGTCCGCCATTTTGTGAAAAATGAATATTTCTTTAAATCCTTCGATTAAAGACTAGTTTATACTTATATTTGACTAAATCCATCCGCATTTTTTTTTTCAGATGATCCACTTCGCCGCAATGTTGGTCACCGCAAACCGTGTATATAAAAACATTATTTCATTGACGGCCATTTGCCACTAAACAATGTAATATTTTTCAATAAAAAAAGTACTGAAAGTTCTTCAAGATGTGTTCTTTAAGATGGTATATTGATCGATTAAAAAAGTTTTGTAGTTTTCTTTTAAAAAATTCATGAAAAAGGCCTTTTTTTGCGCTACAAGTGGGGGTAATGCCTTAAAAAAAACATGAAAAGTAGCCATTTTTTTCTCGCCAAAAGGTATCTTCCTCCTTAAAGCCAGATAATTATGGGGATTTTTTGTCGTAACTGAAACTTGCCACATCGATGATGTGATGAAGCGAGAGCCCGAACACGACGACAAGTGGCTGGGACGAATTCTTGGCTGGTCGAACTCCCGCGTCGTAGCCATCGAGCAAATGCTTCGTTAGCCTGTACTCGTGTTCGTCACAGGAACCTGAAAAAACTGCATACTCCCTAACTCGGTAGGGACAAGCGTGTGATGCCACTTTTCTATGCAATATTCCGGATTTTAGTGTCTCCCAGGTGCCCCTGTTAGGGTCACACGGGTGTCATTTTTGGAGTCCGCCAAGTGCCATTTTAGGGTCCAGCAGGTGCCATTTTCAGGCCGTTCTAACTACTAGGGAGTCACTCCTATTATCGCTATTCACCAGCTACCCTTGTTCAATAATCGCCAGATTAGCGTGCAAAGTAACAAGCCATCAGGCTCAACACGCGCCTCACCCTAGCAAGAATTACAGCCAATGATGAAAGATCAAATAAGATAAATCCAAAGATAGGAGCAGTGTGTCGAGTTATCACGTTGGACGCCATGCATGGAACAACTTCTGTACGAGGAGATAAAACTAGATCGATAAGTTTGTAGCTAGAGACAAAGCTCAGGACCGCGAGTAAGTCTGATAGCGTAGGTAATCGAGGATGAGGCTATGACTAGGGTGAGAAGCAGCTCCAAAGTTTGAACGACCAGTTTTCTCCCTAACGCCCTCGCTTGACCCGTGACACACACGGTCCATTGAATTTCCGCTTCGAACAAATTAATCCCTCGAACCCTCACCTCATCCGTTAGAACAGCATTGTATGATTTTCGTTCCATCAAAATGGGTGTCCCTAATCCCCGCAGCGTGTAGGCGCGACCAAGCGTCCTCCACCCCGTCCCACGGAAACAACAACTCAGCTGATCAGCCCTTTAAGCCTCCCTTATTCCACCAAAAGGAAACATCATGGATCCACAACAAACTTCGATTTTTCCTAATTTCCAGCTAAACAGTGTTGCTTCAAAGAACACTGATCACTTTCTCTAAATGCAAAGACATGTTCAACAGCAATCGACATAATTCTATTCAAAACCCATCCCCACAATCGCGAGCCCTTATCTGGAGATCTAATTTCCTTACAAATAGCTCTTGTGTCAGTTCCTATTTAAACTCCCTTAGCCCACAACGCCCACTCTTCCCTTTCCCTATGGAGGAGGACACGAATGAAGGAAATGCTCTTCTTCGAGGGATGATGTCCTACAAGTTCCAATTAGCCCGGAGCACTGTTGTACCAACCGGTAGCAGGCAAACGGGCGTAATGCACAATTCAACGGGCGGCGTGATCCTGCATTCGACCTTCTTTGATTGCTACCCCAGACGATGCACAGGGTACTCCGCTTCAAACAGACCTGGCTATGATTCCTCATCAGCCTGGTTATCGTCTTGATCATCTAAAAATCGTTTCCATTTTCGTCGGATCGCCAATAAAACTGGTATCGCTTAGGTTTATAAGTACCCACCCAGTTTTAATATTGCCTTCAGCTTTTCTAGTTTTTTAATATTGCTAGTCGACACGGAACTCCCAAAAAGTGGCATTTGCAGTATTAGCGAATATACTTGCATAAGTGACATTGAAGATCGATCACGTACGTGGCTTTTAGCGTTGGGATCACCGGGAGGGGGAGGGGGAGGGTAGATTCAAGCTAGCCTTTTGGCCTCACAGCCCCTTCAAGGCCAAATATGTAGACTACATATCAAATGGATGCACCCACAGCTACCAACACCACATAGGCAAACCAGTTGTGTTGGAAAACTACCAAGCGCCTCAGCGATATGCCGTTTAAAGCCGTGCGCCTTCCCCTTTAAAATAAAGAGAAAAAAAGACCCAAAACCACCCCTATGTCAACCCGGTATATATAGATCCGCGATGAACCATTGATTGCTGTTTTTACGACCACAAATCGAAAACGTTGATGTTTGCTATATGTCTGGATGAAGGTTAGTCATATGCATTTATGCATATCTCCTCTGTACATATGAAACTGTAAGGGGTACTTTGACGGTAATTTTTTAAGTTTTACCAAATTTCTTTACAGACGATTCTTGTGAAGGGTCATATTTCCACTGTGCTGCGGCGATCCGCCCCACTTTGAAGTACACTTTTTCTGTTGCGTTTTTTTTTAACATGATGCTTTTTGAAACGGTGTCAGTCGTATCTCAAAATCTATTCGCCCGATTCACTTCAACTTCGGACGGAGCATCGTTTATAACATTTTCTCTCGTTTGACAGGATAATTTTTCGACATGCTTATGCATGTGTTCATAACAAATGACTAAGATTATTTTTTTATGGAAAATTTACCTTTCTTTCTGAACCATGCCATTTTCGTAACTTAAAAAATTTCGTAACAGTATCCGTAAGTTTTATTCTTCATTTCAGATCAGCCTAGTTGCCAGAACCACCTACACCGATTGGTCATGCAGCAACGGTGGCACTTTCTTTCAATAATAATAACTTAGTTGTTTATCGATATTGATCAATATAAAAAAAACTCAAACTTGGCATGGCTATGTATTAATTGTGTGTAAAATCTCGACCTTGTCGTCCCAATACTTTTATCAGAAAAATATTGAAAACCGACCTATTTTTTTGGCCCCGAGTTTTATGCAGACCTGTTAAGGCCTTAGGCCACAGTAACGGGTATAAAATCGTGTGCGAATTTAACAATTTGTTTTTTGTTTGAAAAAGTTATTCACTCGTAAAATTAATTACACATCTATTTAGTAGGAATATCAAGCTGTTAGAATACATATATTTTTTTCCGATGTAAAAAATGGCCGGCTACTAATATTTTCTTTTGTTATCTTTTTTTAGGCGCTCCGCGACGTGACATTTAGCATTCACAATTTTTTTGGTGAGAATTGGCTAGAGAAGTACGTACGGAATTTAAAAAATATCGTTTTATTCAAAAGTTGTAGGTATTTGAACTTAAGAAATGAATTTTCAGTGAACATTTTTGTTATAACAGCTCATGAAATGAAAAGTTTTCGATTCATCAGAAATTCCATACGTATTTATCTGCGAAATGCAATTAGGAACATAAGTTTTAAATTTAAAGTAAATCGAGTGAAAATGGTCAAAGTTATTTGTCATGCCAATTGGAAAAAGCTGTTTCGAGAAGTTTCGAGTAGTCGGCCATTTTGTACATCGAAAAAAAAGATATATATATATTTTCTATCAGCTTGATATTCATACTAAATAGATGTGTAATTAATTTTAAGAGTGAATCACTTTTTCATACGAAAAAAAAGTTGTTAAATTCGCGCATGTTTTTATACCCGTTACTTTGGCCTAAGGCCTTAAATTCGCTACCAATCGGACTTCAGCCGAGGGCCCAGCCAGTATACATGAATATATAAATAAACAAATAAATGTATACATGTGTGCGTGCATATATACGCCCCTATGTCCACATTTACAGATCCAATTGTCGGAGGTTTGTGAGTATGCAAATTGGCGAATTTGCGGGGTGGCAAGCGCAAAATGGCACGAGCCCTGTCGCTGGACTGTAGGATGAGTCTGCGGCATACAGGATTGTCAGAAGGCACCTAACCCACCGGAAGGACAACATTTGCAAACGTGCGACCGGCTTCGGACCTGCGTTTCCGTAATCGCTGGCACAGGGGGGTGGAGGCCCGAAGCTGAGGGGGTTGAAAGCTTGAAGGTTGAGGGGGCAGGGGCTTAAAGGCTCGTCAACGCACATCAGCCTCCCGCTTCCGTGTTTTCGAATTCAATTAAGGGGTTGCATACGTTGAGACGCGGAGAAAGGGTCAACGAGTTTAGGGGTGGGGGTGGAACGTATAGGGGTGCGCGTTGTTTGAGTGATACAAAAGTCGCCGGCTTTATTGGAACATCGACGGGGAATATCACTCGAGCGGAGCGGATAACCTTCATGGGTTTTTTCTCGTGGGGTTCATTAAAAGTTCGGAATTTCGACCATTTCAACCCCCTCAATGGTAATTTTTGTGCGAAAGGTAAACTTATTTCTATTCATAGCACCCCCTTAATTTTGTACCATCGGGCTCGAGAGGAGTCTTCAATATCGGAGGTGCTGAAGACTTCTGGAACTTCGACCTTGAGGCTTCCGGAACTTTCGAGCCGCCCTCACTTTCGAAAGAAACCCCCCGGTTCGCAATCCGTCACGTACTGGAAAACTTTCCGACACAGTCCTCGCGGGATTTCACCTTTCTATTATCAGAAATATCTGCAAAACTTGGTCCATTGAAAATTCTCGCTGGTGGTATGATTACACCTTTCCACCCCCACACCCCTCTCCCCCGCGAAGATCCTCACTATGGTTGCCCAACTATAAATTCGCATAAATTCTCGTATATCCACGAGCTCGGAGATCGCTAGACAGTGGGCTTCTTCTTCTCTCAAATATTCACGAAAATTTGCATGATTTTAGATGAAGAATTGGTGATTTTAATTGTAATGTACACGGTGTGTTGTCATGAATGGATAATCCTGCAACTGTCGACATGACCTATTATATGCTGGAACATTAGTTTAGCAAAAGTCCCACGGTTTTCGAGATTTTGGGCTTTATGTTATATTTCGAAAAAAAAATCATCTGCTTTTGGTTTTTCGCAGGTCATTTCTACAAATGATATGAATCGACAATAACTAAGCAGCCGTTCAAAGTAATTGGCACGATATGCGTAGTGCATTTTTTTTTACACCGCAGGACATCAAAGTTAGATGTTCGAATTGGTATGTATGAAAATTCTGCATAAGATCTTTTTTCATAAAGTTTTCTTAACATTTAAGGTTAAAAAGAAGACTTTTCTAGGTAAAACAAATAACCAAGAGTATTTTTTTTAAACCGGGTCAAAAAACCTTATTATTCGTAGAAATGGCCTGCGAAAAACCAAAAGCAGATGATTTTGATCTCGAAAACGGTGGGGCTTTTACTGAATTAAAATTCCAGCATATAGTAGGACATAATCTGACCTATCGACAGTTGCAGAATTATCCGTTCATAAGAGGCCACCCTGTATACATACATACATACATACATACATACATACATATATATATACATATATACATATATATATATATATATATATATATATATATATATATATATATATATATATATATATATATGTGTGTGTGTATATATATGTATATATGTATGTATATGTATATGTATATGTATATGTATATGTATATATATATATATATATATATATATATATATATATATATATATATATATATATATATATGTGTGTGTGTATATATATATATATCAAGAGCATTACGCAAATATTAAAGAGAAGGAAAAGTGCGCTGTCTCGAGCACCCTGTACGAACTTGGGGTTCTTTATTTTTGCTCCAGGCACTCAACCATATGCGTTCTGTCATATACTCGCAAGACTTTCAGAAACTTTAGGAAACTGTGCTGCATACTATATTTCCCAATAACGAACAATTATAATTACTGAGAACTTTCGTCCCGAAATACATTATGCTTGTTATCAGCATTTTTTCTGTTATTGTTATCATTATTATTACTAGTACTGCATATTATTGTTGTTACTACCATTGATATAGTAATAGTAGTAATAATGATAATAACAATAAAAAATTTTCCTAATAATAATTAATTACTAGCTATATTAATTAAATGATAATTAATCGTTATTTTTGCAATCAATCTTATATATACAAACAACAGCAATAATAATAATTTGAGAAATGAATAAGAACAGGTACTCGATAAAAGTTTCATTTGTTTTGAAATTTAAAAAACAATGATTCTAGTATGCATTTCAAAATTAAATATTTTTGAATCTGCGGTTGTACGGACTTCTGTTTTCAAATTTTTGCTAAAAAGAGAAATACCTCAAGTAGACAAATTTTTGTTTGCCATAAAAAGAATGCCACGCAAAAGATATTAGTTGATATATTTAATTGGCTGTAATGGAAATATGTACACGGACACACATACACATAAACGTGTATAATGTGACGATGAAAAGAGTAAATAAAAATATTAAAAATGAGATAAATTTGCATGGTGATAAAAAGAGGTCGTTTACTTTTTTTTTAAATATAAATAAGTAAATATTTTGTCGCTCCGACAATTTCGGTGCTGGAAATACTTTTGGTATTGGAAATTATTCATTTTTAAAATATCTTATTTTATGCGATGATTTATGCTGGGGAAAATAATCGGAGCCAAGGGAATAAAGAAAATGTCACATTTATCTCACCGTTTACGATCAGCAGGGCCAGCACTCCGTAGCGTAGGACACCCGCAGGAGCGAAGCAGGACCGCGGCGGCATGAGGAAAATCGACGAGGCAACGATTTTGTATGGAAAAAAAAACGCGAACGAAAGGACGGCCGGCCTCCGACTAGTTTGCATCCGAACGTTTTCCGAGCGCGAGCTTTTCAATTTCACATGCTGCGCGTGTCGGTCCAGCGCGCGTTTATCCCTACCATCCCCTATTCAGAATATTCTATCGGCTGGCTCATATCAGGGCGCAGGCGTTCGTCCTTTGTCAACGCAATTATAGCGCGAACGGGTTACAGTACGTTTTACCAATTTTACACATTTTTCTCGATTTTATTTTAATAGCGTTTTTTTTTAATTTACCATTGTCGTGATAATTGCAACATTTGAATGAAGATTTTTCGTCGGAAATATTTATTTTTATTTGGAATATTAAAATAAAAATATTTATTGAGAATAAGTTAAAAAAATATATTGAATATTGGAGAATATTAAATTTCTTTTAAGCGGATTTTTTTTATCGTGTCATTGAGTGCATTTGAAGTCATGTGATAATAGACGTGAAATTTTATTTTGAAAAATGGAAAAAGGTTCCATTCTATTGGTACTATAGTTAATTACCGTTTAAAATATTGTTAACATAAAATACAATATGTTTTCAATATTATTCAGTTTGGTTTAAATTTTTGTTCCTTCGAAAATGGCGTCATCCATTTTCTTTGATAATTTTAGCGAAAATTGTTTCGTTCAATATTTTTTTTCGGCATTTTCAATTTTCGTATCTTCGCAACAGTATACAAATTTGAATTAAATTGTATTCCGAACGTGTTTGTACATCGGGTACATTCGCGAATAACTAGAAGAATTAATTCACTGGGAACGTATTTAATTGTGTAGAGGCTTCTCTTTGTTCTCAATTATTTTCGCTTGAAATAACACATCGAGCGCATGCATTTAATGCGATTGGGAATGTCCGGTTGAAAAATTCTCGTGCTCACCCAACCCTTTTCCATTATTCCGGACAGTAAGCCCCAAATGTGAAAACATCCGTAAATACTGAACAAAAAAAGTAGCGCTGCACGGTCAATTCGCCTAAAAATGACTATTTACTGAATTCAAATTAAAAAAGAATATCAAACTTTACTTTTAAATTATAACGTTACAAAAGAGCGATCTGAAAATTACGAAAAAGTACGAAACTTGGTAGCAAAATGCGCCAAAGATTCCGTAAAATTTTTCGAATGATTGAGGTCATAGTTTTTGACATCGAAAATTAAACTATGTGAAGCGAGAAACCGCAGTGACGGAGCGCTCCTAGCGGGCACTAAGAGTACCAAGGCTGCTCGTGCATCAGCGCTCGATCTAGACAGCCATGCTGATGACAATGTTGACGTTTCCGGCGCGAGATCCGAAGCTATTTACGGTTAGAGTACTTGGCGCGTGATATCGTGCAGATAAAATTAAACTGTGATTGGCACGGGGGAGCGTATCATGAGCACGAGACGGGAGCAGGACTGTGGTCGTTGCAACGGCGACGCTGAATCCGCCTGCGAGTGCCCGAAGTGCGGGAAATGTTCACGGAGAGCCAGTAAAATATCAGCGACCTCGTCTTTCGTAAAATCTGGAGATACGACGAAAGTTGCCTCAAAATCGATCGAGTCGCATTACGTTACGCACATAGCCTTCGCTGGAATTCGCAGTGACAATATTTACGAAGTAATTTTACGAGTATGAATTATCCGTTCGTTTAATTACGAGATGCTTCGTAAAATGCCAGAATCCCAACGGTGTTTAGCCAATGAACTAACACGTCCCTTTCGTGCGACGTCTGCGCCACCCCTGGCGGCGCTGCGGTCGCAGCTGTCATGGCCGCGGCGATGCGTCACCCGCGACCACCTCGCAAACGCGATTTCGATTTTCTCCGAAACGCGACGCGAGCGACTTCGTTGAAATTTGGTCAATCGACACAGAATTTTGGCACGAAGTGATTGAGCACCTTACTTTTTGTTTCTCGCAGATCCTAGAACCATTTCATATTTCGATTTTGAGGTTAACCGTGGGCGATGATTAACAAACCCGCTCAAAAGGCTTCCAATTGAAGCCGACGTATTTTTTCGGCGCGAGCCTGGAGATTGATAAAACAATATTTCAGGTGAAATTACTTGTGGCGCCCGAGATCGACTTGTCGACGGTGAAGATAACCGTGAAGAAGAAAAATCTTCGCGTAACGTTGCATCGTCCTTTGGGAGAACTGGCTAAGCGTTTACCTCTCTCATCGATACACGAGAAGTCGCCGCTCAACGAACTGATCAAAAAGGCTATTAAACATTGCGACAATTTCCTCATACCAGAGACCATCGACGGCGACAAAGTCCGTGCGATGATCGACAATAAAAACCGAATTCTCGTGCTCACCGCGCCGACGATAAAACCTTGCAAAGCGCTCAGACGACGCTTCTCCATGGTCCTGAATAAATAGAATACCATTGCATTTCAAAGTCGCTCGATATTTCGTCGGGAATACCCATTTAAGGTATCGATGCTTTTTGATACCACGGATTTTAGGATCGCCGAGATCTCGTGGCACGACAGTGCGCTCGGCGAATTTTTATGCGATCCTGGCGGCGGCGATTTCAACTATTCAATATAGCGGCCGGTCAGGGTTTGGGAGCAATTTTTAAATCTCTGCGAGATACTTCTCGAATCGATTCGCTCCTATTTTTAATTTGCAGTTTCATTTTAAGCGAAATAAAAACGATTAAAATTTCATTTGTTCTTCCTCCAGCGGCACATCAGCCCCGACATGGTCTTCAAACTCAACATACGAACCAAAAGAAGTTAGATAGAAAAAAAAACACTCGTCTAAAGATTCAGCGTGTACAAGATAGGTCGAAATTGACAGTTGTACAGTGTCAAAATCTGAATTTTCGTCCTACCCCAAACTCTCTTTTTCCCGTCTAAATCACTTATTATTCTGGCCTCATTTTAAATTGTAATTTATCAATCGTGAAAAGGAACTTCCTCGCCCCTGCCCAGCATGAATATGCCGCGACACTGCCTCGAAAATGCAACCTTCTTCGAACGCCACGACGACATGGATCTACGAATGACGTCTCGGGGCCGAAAAACGGCCTTTCGATTTATAAAAGTGCCCGATTTTTACACAATCGATGAGAGAGAATACTTTGCGGTTCGAAAATTTATGCCGCCGTTAAAATATTTCGTAATTTCTTCACTATTGTCCATTTTCATTCGAACGAAAAAAAAATTATTTCAGGCCGAAATGAAGCTCGAAGGTTTGAAGATAGGAACGGCAGCTCTGGCGGGCGAAAACGTGCTCAATATAAAGTTACACGAGATCGAGGCTGCCGTGCCAACAGTGAGAAACGTCAACTTTTTCATACCTCCGGAGGCGGACGCTCGTCAAGTTTCGGTCGAGGTTTACAACGGCAATGCCATTTTTATAAGAGCTCCGCTACGAAACAAGCATTAAGGACGTCAATAAAATTGTTTAAAGTATATGTGTACGTATGAACCGATACTGATGGATGGGCGGTACTTTGAGTTAAGGCCTTAAGCCACAGTAACGGGTATAAAATTATGTGCGAATTTAACAATTTTTCTTCGTATGAAAAAGTGATTCACTCATAAAATTAATTACACATCTGTTTAGTATGAATATCAAACTGGTAGAAAATATATTTTTTTTCCATGTACAAAATGGCCGACTGCTCGAAACAGCTTTTTTCCAATTGGCGTGACAAATAACTTCAACAATTTTCACTCGATTTACTTCAAATTTAACAGTTATGTTCCTAATTGCATTTCGCAGCGAAGTACGTACGGAATTTCTGATTAATCGAAAACTTTTCATTTTATGAGCAGTTTATGAGCAGTTATAACGAAATTTTTCACTGAAAATTCATTTCTCAAGTTCAAATACCTACAACTTTTGAATAAAACAATATTTTTTAAATTCCGTACGTACTTCTCTAGGTATTCTAATGTAGATCGACGAGAATTTTTGGTTTTTGTTCTAGGTAAAAAATTGTGGACGGTAAATGTCACGCCGCGGGACGCCAAAAAAGAATATAACAAAAGAAAATATTGATAGTCGGCCACTTTGTACATCGAAAAAAAAATTCCAACAGCTTGATATTCATACTAAATAGATGTGTAATTAATTTTATGAGTGAATCACTTTTTCATACAAAAAAAATTGTTAAATTCGCACATGATTTTATACCCGTTACTGTGGCCTAAGGCCCTAAGCAGCGCTGTGCATAGCCGATACTTGGAGCGGTGACCGCCTAGCCGTGTACCGACTGGCGCATCAACCAGTGAGCGCAAGGCCAATACTTCTGAGACCGAGCTGTAGTTACTTGAGTTGAAAAATTTCTGCATCAGAGAATCAGAAGAATATGGGGCCGTCTACATCGGTAGGTTTTTTTTAGTTTCCCCGCACCCCTGACAAATGCGGAATAGTGCAGCTCAAGAAGATTGTGGACGCAACGGAACGTTAGGTCAGATTAGCGAAGGGCGGCTAGAGAGTGATAGAAAAGGGCAATACCTAAAAACCCGCAAGGGTTGGAAAAATCTATCTGTATAAGTATATAAAAGGCAAAGTCCTGACTGACTGACTTATCATCGCCCAGCCTAAACCGCTGAAGGTAAAAAAGTGAAATTTGGAATGGGTGTTGATTTTATATTGGAGGCATCGTTTGAGGAGGGATTCCTCGAAATTCAACCCCTAAGGGTGAAAGGGGGTGGCAACGTTTGTACAGTAAATAATGTTTTCATGGTCAAATTTACTTGCAAGTTGGTATTAATGCTCTGTGACCCAATTAATGAAACGCGTATTTCGGCATTTTTTGAATACAACCCTTGAGGGAAGAGAAGGGGTGGCAAAGTTTGTATGGAAACTCAAAAAAATCTTGTCGGATTTACTTGAAATTCGGTATTCGTGCTTCTCGACACACGTAATGAAACACGTATTTGAGCGCTTTTAGAAATTCAACCCTTAAGGTGAAAAAGGGGGTGGCAAATTTCTATGGAAAATGAAAAAATCTTGTCTGATTTGCGTGAATCTTAATGTTAATGCTCTCCAACGCAATTATTAAATACGTGTTTTAGCGTTTTTCGCAATTCAACCCTTAAGAGTAAGGGGGTTGCAAAGTTTGTACGAAAAATTATTTTAAAAAACGGGTCAAATTCACTTGAAACTTTGTATGACTGCTCTTAGACGAAATTAATGAAATTTCAGCGTTTTGGAAATTAAATCCTGAAGAGGAAAAGGGGGTAGCAAAGTTTGTATGGTAATGAAAATATCGTGTCGGATTCAATTGAAACTCACTTTTGCTTGAAACATTACTTGAAACTTTAGTTAAACTTTTACTTAAAACTTTATTCGAAACTACTTGAAATTATTCACTCGAAACTTCATTTACTTTACTTTTACTTGAAAATTTATTTACATGAATATTAATTTAAACTTACTTTTACTTGAAACTTGTTAGTATCAATGCTCTTCAACATAATGCTACGTGTTCCCTAATGAAACATTTCTGGAGCACATTTCGTTAAGGAGCATTCGACACACGTCTGCGCGAGCGAAGCCGCGGGCGCAAAGCTAGTATAATAATAAGCATAATAAATAAATCAGTTGGAATTCGGGAAATTAAGATATATATACACTGCCGGTTAAAAGTTTCCGATCACTGTGGAAAATAGCAAAACTTTCGATCGCCCTAGATCAGGGGTGGCCAAACCGTCGACCGCCTAGACGATTTCGATAGCCCGTCGGAATAAAATCAATTCCACAATGTTTAAGTTTGTTTGGGTTTTGAACTGTTGCCGGCGGTAGACCACCAGCGATATTTTGAATCGCAGTGTCGTCCGCACCTTTCAAAAGTTTGGCCACCCCTGCTCTAAATTATTGCAAAATTATATAAGAATAATAGAATTCTATCTAGAATAGAATATATTGTAATATAATTTTGCAATTATCCAGAGCGATTGAAAATTTGGCCATTATCCAATGCGATGGGAAAACTTTTATCCGGTAGCGTATATGCAGAGTGGCCCATTCAAAAAGCGTTGCGAACGAAACGTACGCGTTGCAATGAAAAATCTTTCAAATAAAAGCAGCTTGAGGCCAAGAGATATTACTGAACCCGCGTGTAATTTGCAAGGTTACTGAAATTTTTCACGCAGAGTCACATTTTACATTTTATATTTTCTGCAGTTTATCCTGCAATCTTTACAAAAAAAAACTTTTTTTTAAGTATTTTTTTCGTGCAATACTTAAAAAATAAACCACCCTGTATAGAAGGGTCCTCTTATGCCCCAAGGCAAACACCGTTGGTAAGAATCCCAGTGACCGGAGCTGACACTCGCACACGAATAACGATAATAAATTGCGAGAGTCGAGGTGCGGAGTCGTCTTTCCTCATTTTATTTAACAATTAAATAAAATTCACAGGTCGACGAGGACGAAACGTCGATTGGTCGAAGATTCTCGATGATGATCTTATTTCTCGCTCCTTTTCTCGTCTTCTTTACTTCTTCGCTGCTTGAACTTTGCCGGTTTTCGCTGGTACCGGTTTGGTGGCTTTGGCCGGGGCGGCCGCCGCCTTTTTCGGTCCTCCCAATTTCTTCGGCTTGGCCCCTTTGGCGGCGAGGATCTGCTTGGTGCGCCTCTCCTGCAGCCTCTTGGCTCTCATCGCCGGCGCCTTCTTCGGCAGGGCCACCTTTGACACAAAAATCACTCATTAAAAGTAGTCCTATCGCTTCACACTAGTCATAACACTGTTCATACTTGAGACTTGTACAATTTATATTTTTAACATATGCAAAAAAAATTGTAACGAACATTTTCCATGTGTAAATTGTTTAATGAATGTTCACATTTAATTAGAAAAATGAAAAATAGTTATTCCAACGATTCGCGCATTATTTCTAGGTTTAATATTTGGCAACATTGATTCTATCTCCGTCTCTTTTTATTCAACCAGGCGAGTTTAACCTCCATACTTTTCAACAAATTTGCTGACATTGACTGACACTGACAACTGAGTACTCTTGAATAGATTTACTCTACAATGACGTAGGATATTTTTGATTGGATGAAAGTTGACGATTTGGCTTTGTAAAAAACGACCATTTTATAGGCAAGCAAATAGACTTTTTTCATAACTACGCCATTTTGTTAGATTTTAATATTTATCGAAAATCCTACGTCATTGTTCAGGAAATACCTTCCAGTTTAACCGACATTTTTTTCCTTTTTTCGCGGAGGAACTTTTTTTTTGGCGCCTCCGAAGGCAGCGCATGTTGGATCTCAATATTTTTTTTATGAAAAAATTATGTAATATAGGTCAAATATAGCCAAATATATTCTTAATTCTCCGAAACATTTAATTGAGTATTTTTCTTCCAAAAATTCCTGAAAATCACCCCAATTTTCAGCGTTCACACTGGTATATCCCCTCAATTCGCTCCTCAAGATCGGCGGCGAGCCTCTTCCTTCTTTCGTTACTATCAGGGTCAGAATGGCCCGAATCGCCGGGAATATTATACTTTTTTCCCGTCGCGCTCATATTTTTTTTACCGGAATTCAGTAATTTTCTATCATGGGGGAGAAAAAAACGTCCGAGATTACTCACCCCGCGTTTCTCGGCGACCGCCAACTCCTTTTCGCGCTGGCGTCTTTGGGCGGTGAGCACTGCCGATCTCTTGAGCACCGCAGCGTACGGGTTGAGTCGCAGCATCGCACGCGTGTTGGTCAGAGGATTCAATTTCTTCACGCTACGTACGATCCTCTTTCTGCTCCCGAACGTTCCCGAAACGAGCATCAACAACAAAAAAACGACTCGCTTTTAGTTTTAATCCTCTCGCGACGAGCGCCTTTCTTTCTTCGCTTGCGTTGCGTCAGAAATGGTTGGAGTATAATCAATGTAATTCAACAACACGGACCATAAAGATCATCATTTTCAGGACGGAATGGAAATTTCGACATTCGAACATTAGCGATAGAAATTTGGGAACAAAAAAATATGAACGGAGCAATGACTTTTTTGAACATCGGAAACTCAATTCATAAATGTATAAATGTTTCACTACATTTATACGAATAAATTGACTATTTAAATAATTTTACACGAATTAATGAACAAATATTTTTATACTTTTTCAGGAATAAATAAATATTTCGCGAAATTTATAAAAATGAATGAATAAATATTATCAAACTTGATAAATAAATATATAAATTAATTTAAGTGTTATGAGACTAAAAAAAGGGAGAGGGAGGTGAAGACAAACGTTTACCTCGGTGTTCTAAGAACCTTGCGGATCTCGTCGCACTTGAGAAGCCTCGCGAGATCGGTGTTGGCCATCTTGGGGAACGGCAGATTGTATCCGGCCTTGAGCTGGGACTCCTTGCGCCAAGTGCCGTAGAGGGCGTCGAGCTGATCGAACGCGGACTTGGTCCAGATGACGAAACGTCCAACGTGGCCACCGGGCGCGAGCTTCAGTAGATTCAGCTTGTTGATGTTCATCAAATCGACGCCGGGAATGTTGCGGAAAGCTTTGCGAATTCCCTGACGAAAAACAAAAATGTATTGCGTATCGCTGAAATCGCAATAATTACGCACTGAAAAAAAAAATTCGTTCATCCAACCAAAATTCAGTTGGTTTAACAAAATGTATCTTTAAATACGTTGAGCTTGATTTTTGATTGGCATAACAAACGTTTTGTTAATCTGATAGTTTTAGTGGCATGAACTGTAGCTTATTTAGCATGTCTGAGCAACTGTCAAAACAACAAAATTTCGAGACAACAAAATGCATTTTGCACATTCAACGATTTCTTATTCTCAGTGCGTTGTTCGTACGTAAGATCGCGCGACTTTTTAGCCACAAATGTGCGGTACACCATGTCACAGCGGAGCGAGATTCGCTGAGCTGAAACGCCTAGTGACCATATTTCTCTGGCATCTGATTTGGACCAACCCGAGAAATGGACTTTTCGAGCTGGGGACATTTCTACGATGCGTAAATGAGCGAAGAAGAAAATCGCGTTTTGCGGGAGCGGCAGAAAAAATGTATTCGCCACATATTTTAATTCTCTGTGGACATTACGGAAAAAACGCCATTCGATTATTGTTTTTCGAACATTAATGGTCATACTGTCATTCTGGAGAATACTGTTTTTTAACTTTAAAGTGTTTTGATCTTTTTCTTCTTCTTCAATGTCCTATTTTGCCGAATCATTTTACAACAGTCTATTTTTTTTTCTTCTATTGATCTTATATTGACTTATGGGTCTTTTTAAAATATTTTCATGCGCTTCGATGTTTACAATAAAATATGTTTGTACATAGACACATACATATTAGGACGGTTAAAAAAAAAAAAAATTCTGAACGGAAAATTGAAGTATGTTAAGAAAACGAAAGTTCTGCAAAATTTGAGGGCTCTAAACAATTTTTTAGTTAGTGCTCAAACGCCTTTTTCACGTTTTTTTTTCATGATTATCGGAGTATTAATTTTTTTTTCATCTCGATACAGAAAATGTTAGTGCGTGCTGCAATGTAAGTCTTGATTCAATTTTTTCTGTAACAATACATAATTTTTATTCAAAAATATTTTTGAATAAAATATTAGTAAATAATTATTAAATTATTAAATATAATATAATAAAGATAATATTATAAAATTATTAATATAATATAATTATAAAAAATATTTTATAATAATTATAAAATATTAAATATTAAAAATAATAGTAAAAAAGTTTTTTTTTTACCACAAACAATTTGTATATGCAGATTAAGAATCAATATATGTAATTCGGTTGCGAAAATTATATCAACCACTTGATGAACAAGAACACGGTGTTTACATCACTGAACGTCTAAGAAGTATGCGTGTTTTTTTTTTGGAGTAAGAAAACAAAGTCATACGGATTCGAGAGTTACAAACCGCGGCGCTGTTGACGTTACTGCACCTTTGTTTCTCTGACTGTCCGTGAGTTCTTTTCGCGATTTATTCGACTGTTTCCAGTAGTTGCTGTATTGAGGTACGTCACAGTAAACGTAAAATTAAAAATGTAAAAAATGATCGCGGGTTTGGACGATCGTGAAAGTGCCAAAATTTATCTGATTGGGTCGAAAATCGAAGAATTTGTGGAGCGAAAATTGCCCACGAATAGATAAGCATTAAGTCTATTCTTTTACCATCATAATACTCATAAATTTTCTGTTCGAGAGAACACAAACGTTACCGACAAAATAACTAATATTTGGAGCGAAACCGGAATAGGAATTTCTCAACCTTGCATCAATTTCAAAAGGTTACAAAAATTACGATTGGAGTGGGCAGCATTGAAAAAATATATTTACGGAAAAATCAAACTTCAATCGTTCAACGAAAATCTTTTTCAACATAAGCTGGATAAATTATTTGAATTATATTATTATGATGTCTATTGGCGAGGAAAAAAATTGACGAAAAATCGCGAAAAAAAATTTAAGTCGTTTCAGCACTACCTAAAAAAATTATTAGACCTCTCAAATTTTGTTCCCGTTGAGTACCGCGAAAAAAAATTCATTTCTTTAACCACCCTAATTAAATATATATGTACACTTTTAAAAAAATAAACTGTGGCTTGGGTTTTATATATACATGAATCCAAACAAATTCAATCAAGCGCAAGCAAAAGTCGATATTACGGCCAGGGCCGTACTTTAAAAAAATCTTGTACTCATTCTCAATTTCGTAAAATTATATATATAATTATCGTTATTATTTATTATCACAACAATAATATAACATAAAAAATCTAACCTGATCTTGGCCGTACACAATCAAAGGTCCACGACGCTGGATGCGACGACGATTACGCATCTTACCCTTACCGGCACGGAAACGTTGGGACTTGTACACCTGAAAAAAGCAATTGCTTCCCGATTAATATTTAATATATTGAAATTAACGATTTAACGATAGCCCGCCAATATTTAAAAAATGTTATATGTAATTAATACGATAATAGTTTTTAGTACGATTATTATTATTATTGTATATTTGTGCTATTGTAAATTTCACGATTGTAACTTTTTCGTTAACTCAAACAAACTCCTTCGTGAAATTATTTTTGTACTTGGTGTAGGCTCGATGAATTTTTTTTGTATGAAATTTGCTAAATCTTTTACGAGTCGAGAAGGGATGCTGCTAGTGTCTGGAGTCGGGCGTGGTTGAGAGAGAGAGAACGTTGACGTTCAAGTGTGCGGTAACAAATGTCGCAGTAGAACGAGGCAAAGAAACGCTATACTGTAACGCCTAGTTACTATATTATTCTGGCACCTGATTGGACCATCCCGATAAACGAGTTTACCGGGCTGGGGACATTTCTACGGTGCGCGGTGAGACGTAATTTCATGGTTGTTACGCATTATTGACTCAGAAATTCCCTGACTTTGATGTTAAATATCGAGATAAAATTAAATTAAAAAAAAACTGAAATTCGAAAAATAATTTAAACACTGTAGAGTAAAAAAATACATTAAAAACAAATACGGAACCTGTTCTTTATTATAAACAGATTTTTTTATGACGGTGCCAATAAATTTTAGAAAAATATGAACATGTGTCTCCAACAATAGTTGTGTGGTTGTGTATCGACAAATCGAATAAATTGGTTTTTAGTTTTTGTAATTTTCAATGTTTCGCACTGAGATAATTTCTCTTGGTATATGATTATGAATAATATAAATATTAAAAATTACTAAAATATTGATTTTTATACTTTTCAGTTTTTCTTTTTCAAGTCGGTTTCATTTTTGGTAATTGTTGCAAAAAGTAAATTTTGGAAAATTTCCCTGATTATTCCAGGAGGAAAAAAAATTCCTAAGATATTTCGGTTTTCCATATGAGTTACCGTCATGAATTTCTATAAAAAAAGAATAATCCGGAGAGAACCAGAAAAAACCAAATGGTACCTTCTGTATGTCGTTCCAGGCCTTGATACGGCGCAAGAAGATGACCGCCTGCTTCGTCTTGTTGTATTCCTGAATTTTGTCGGACACGACCACCGGGAATTCCGGCACTTCTTGGATCATATGACCTGGCGGGCGCGAGAAGTTTTTTTGTTCAGTGTCAGGTGCGAGGGAAAAAGACAATTCACATGCGATGGATTTTGAGATCGGGCTCTTCAGAGCTTTTGAATTATAATCACTGTAGATCATAAACACGGACCAAAAGCGAATCATCATGGTAATTGAAATTCGTCGATCAATCGCAACGAAGCCATACGAACAATGGATTAAGGGGTCACACAGTAGAGTTTTCAAAAAATCGATTTTTTTTTTCGCTGAAACGGCGCTTTATCATTATAAGAATAAGTTACTATTCGATTTATAGCGAGAAATTTTCTTTTTCACCGACTTTGATCGTATAACGTAAGCCCACCTAGCACGGCCAGAGGGATATGTAAAACTTTAAACGCGTTTTTCTCGAAACAGCTTTTTTTCAATTGGCGTGACAAATAACTTCAACAATTTTCACTCGATTTACTTGAAATTTAAAAGTCGTTCCTAATTGCATTTCGCAGAAAAGTACGTACGGAATTTCAGATTAATCGAATACTTTTTATTTTATGAGCAGTTTTATACGAAATTTTTCACTGAACATTCATTAAAATACCTACAACTCAATTCAAATACGTACAACTTTTGAATAAAACAATATTTTTTTAAATTCCGTACGTACTTCTCTAGGTATTCTAATGTAGATTGACGAGAATTTTTGTTTTTTGTTCTAGGTAAAAAAAATTTGGATGCTAAATATCACGCCGCGGAGCGGCTAAAAAAAATATAACAAAATAAAATATTAGTAGTCGGCCATTTTGTAAATCGAAAGAAAAAAATATATTTTCTAACAGCTTGATATTCATACTAAAAAGATGTGTGATTAATTTTATGAGGGAATCATTTGTTCATACGAAAAAAAATTGTTAAATTCGCACATGATTTTATACGCGTTACTGTGACCTAACCCCGTAAAGTAAAAAACGTGTTGGCATTCAAATTAAAAAAATAGTAACAATTGTACCCTTCGACTGGACGAGGGCCGGCACACCGGAAGCGGCGATGGCCGAGACGATCGCGTAACGCTTCTGGTTGACGTTGACGCGTCGGTGCCAGCGGCGCCAGGGCTTCGTCGGCGCGAACATGCGTCCGCCACGGCACATGTTGCCGAAGGCACCCTGACCGGAGCGATGGGTACCGCCACCACGGACACGGGGTATACGCGCCACGGCACGTCCCGTACCCCATGACTCCGCCGAAGTCTGATGACCTGCAACGATATACCTGCCCTTTAATCATTTATAGGTCCCGGTGAGAAAAAAAAATCATCAAAAACCTCGTCTAATGCCTTTTTTAAATCCGGCCCTTAAAATCTACAATCTGAAATAAAAATCTCATTGAGAACGATTTTTAAAAAACGAGTCTCGAAAAAAAAAATTACATGCTCCAAAAATGAAATGAAAATTCGATTTAGTGTAGGGATTGTTTGTTTTCTAAAGAAACCCCAACAAAGTTAAGGCGGGATATTCACGATCAAAAAATCTATTTCTTTTTTTTTCTTTAAACGATACAACTATATATGTAAAATATTTTCCTAAAGTTTCAAAGCGGAATTCGAAAAACTTCAAACGTTACAGCCCGTCAACGCTGTGCCTCACCGCTCGGATTCGGAGCGTCAACTTCAAACACGTTTTTCTCAAAACTGCATTATCGAAATTGGCGTGCAGGATTACTAAAGAGCTATTAAGCCAATTGAGTTGAAACTTGGTAGAAATATTGATAATATTGGTACGTTCTACTTGAAGAGAATTGTTTTTGAAAAATAAAAAAAAAACCTACTTTTTTAATCCACATTTTACAGAAATGTTGATTTTTTTTAGGTAAACGCGTGCCGTTTTCTTAAATTTGCATTTTCTTCATTTTAATTACCGTCACATAGAAACTATACATGTTCTAACTGAAAAAATGTTTGAACTTTTTTGCAAATCGCAGTCTACGGGAAGGTAGACTGCATGCCGATTCGCAACTCCCGCGGCGACCTTGCTGTAACACTTTGCCACAGCTCCGTCATTTTGATGATGAATTGATTAAAAGAAATTGTTTTGTATACTTGAATATACTATTAAAGTATACCTAAAGTTTAATAATTGTAGAATTATTTCTTATTTTAAAAAATCCCTCAATATTGCTTATTTCTTTCCTGTCCAAATGTATATCCCGCCTTAAACACAAATTCGATTTGAAACTCTTAACATGGAAAATTGAAACAACCAAACTAACACCGTGGATGAATAAAAAAATCCAAAAAAAAATTGAATAATCGAAAATTAAATTGAAAATTCATTCTTTTTAAACCAAAAGTCCGAAAAACAGGAATTTCAATGTCCCAGAAATGAAGAAAAAAATATGTGAAATTCGATTTAGTCGCCGTTGCTCACCGGCTTCCTTGGAAACGCAGTACGGCTGTCTGCTGTTCTTCGACACTTGCTGGTGTACGAAATTCACCACATCCGGGCGAATCGGAGCCTTGAACACCGCCGGCAGAGAAATCGAGTCTCCGGAAGGCTCATTTTTGTCGGTGTAAACCGTGACCAGGGGTCGAGCTGTTGATAATGACTGTGACAATAAAACAGAGTCTTAAAATTGTTGCCTCATAAAGGAGGTCAATATTCTTCTCAAGGCCAAGGAACAATGCGGTAGAAGGACATGAAAGATTTATGGAGTTTGATTTTCAAAGGGCAATAATACAATTTTTATACATTTATTCATATTTACAGAACAATATAATTTTCATCGTTACTACCGACCTCTTCCACTGGGAATACCTCATCAATAGCGATGGAAATTATATTGGTTAGTAAATATTAATAAATGTATGAAAATTATATTATTTTCTTCTAATTAAAAAACTCACGAGGAATTTTTTTTCTAGAAACTAGTTTCAATTTAAAAACTCACTTTAATTCTATCTATATATTATCTTTAAAAGACAAGAAATTCAATACGATTGAAGCAAAATCTATGCATCAAGATGGTGTGAGGAATATAAACGTAGGAAAAACAGGTATACACATGGAAAAATATTAAAATATTAGGACAAGCTGATTAGCGGAGAAATAAAAGAAACACGAGGACAAGATCTGGACTTGTTGGAAGATGGAAAAAACGGTAGGTAGATGCCAAATGTAGAATATGCAAGCAGGAAATTGAAAATTCGAGACATATTCGCGAGCGTGCGGAATTAAAGGGAAAACTAAACCAAGAAATAGTAAATAAATTGGAGCAATGGTTGGGAAATAGCAGGGAGTTAGAAATTGACCGGAAAATAGAAGCGCGACTGAAAATGCAACCGGCAAAGCAACTACGCGATTACATCAGACAATTTGAGAAACTAGCAACCAAGACGTAAGATCAACGTAAAATAATCGATGTAAATGAGAAGGGACATTTATATAAACAGCCTTAAAAAGGATATACAAGGAATAAAATATTACTACTACTGCTACCTTTGAAAAAGATTATTCTCATTTTTCCAATACCTACAAATTTAATTATCGATTAATGCACTTTGCAGTGTTAGTTTTATAGGAAATTACAAAATTAAAAATTTGTGAAGCAGACAAGGAATTTTCTTCCCAACACATAGTGGAATTTTGTTGGAAAATTATAATGCTTATTTATTCAGCATATATATATATATATATACATATATACGCATATATGTAAACTGAGTAAACAAATGAATAAATAAGCATAACACATTTCTAACGAAATTTTCTGAAATTCAAAAGATTTAGAATTTAGAAACTAAATTCTAAGATTTGAAACTTCTAAAAATTAAGAACATTTTAAAACTAGTTTCTAAAAAAAATTCCTCCCCTATTTTAAGAATTTTTAGTATTCTTATTTGTCATAAGACCGACACTGCGAAATGCATTAATTCAAAAAATAAAAAAATGAAGGGGTAATTTATTAAACAAGTTATATATATATATATATATATATATATATATATATATATATATAAATATATGGTTTGGCAATAAAAACACGAAAGTTAATTAGGTCACTATCCTCCCGCTAGTTTCGTCTCTTATCCAAAACTCCCAACTTTTAGTACCCGGAGTACGTACAAATTCTCTCAGATTACCACGCACCGAGAAGGTCCAACTTGAAATTCTGATGCCTCGACGTTAGCCACTTTGCTTACAGTCTCGAATTACGTATGTGCATTAAGAAAGTGCATATTCGTACATATAACAAAAGGGGAGCGAACACCGCGTGAGAAAACGAACGAACGCGATGCCGCAATTGCGGAATTGTCGATTGCAACTGATACTTGGAGGTTTGAATTTTAGCACGAGCGCGACGTTCCAAGCGTACGCGTGGATGAGAATACGGTGACGTGCACATGGCGGACTCGCCGACCGCGGCACCGATACCGCGATAATTACGATATTTGTAGGAAAGAAGAAAAAAAACCAACTATGGATGCGAAAAACGTGTAGTTTGCGCGTTTGGCGAAACGCACGAAGGATAAAAAGCATCTGAAGATCTAAAAGCTGACCGATGCGTACGTATGAACGAAAATGGATCGCACGTGGTGTGGAGCGAACGAGCGCGAATATTTCGAGGCGAAAATAAAGTCCGTTCGTATCGTCGAGGTAGAATAAAACAAAAGTATTTCACTGAGAATCCGATGAATACGATAAATGTGTGCGATAATGTTCGCCTTGACTCACCATTTTCGTGGCCTTTTTTCACCACTTTTCGCGCATCAGAGATACACTCACCAGGCAGCTAGCACGCCTTGCCTGGCCGTAAAGGAAGAGAAACGTGAGCGGAAGCCGCGCGGCTACCTTTTTCTCGCGCATGCGCAACGCGCTCGACCGCTTGCTCGCGTCTACCGCAATCCGGTCAAGTACAGCTCTAAAGAATGAACGCGCCGATGAAAATGCACGTCGCGCGATAACGATGATTTTGAAAAACATTTAACGGAATCGAAATTGCTGTGAAAATAGAGAAAAATCCGAAATGGACAGTTTTTTGTCGGGAATTGGCAACTTGTCCAATTCGCTGTCATAAGAAAAATTGTCCCAATAGGTCACGAACCACAAAACCGATGCGACGGATTCTTAAATTTTCTGTCAATTATTAATAAGCGCGATGTAATCGCTTGTCTCTTTATTCCCAAAAATGCAAAAGTTGCACTTTTGACCGCGTGCGACGGTTGTGGACAGGACTTCCGGCGACGGTGCTGCCGCCCATTTCCAAGCGAAGATTCCCGCAAGCTCCAACCACTGGCGATTTTTCGTTTATCGCGTTTGACATTTGGCTGCCTTACTCTTCCGCATTAGACGAATGTTGATTGTTGTTGAGCTCGCCAAGAAAAGTTCGTGATAAATAAGGATGGCGGGTGAAGTCGTGGTGGACGCGTTGCCGTACATTGATCAAGGATATGACGAGCCCGGAGTTCGAGAGGCGGTAAATTAAATTTTCTTCATTGTTGGAAAGCTCATTTGTTTATTTATTTCACGGGAATTACCTCCGTCACGCTACGTCTCCCTTTTTGAGGTTATCCGTTGTCCGCGCTTTACATCTTTTCCTTCCTAACCTCAAAATGTCGCCTTTGTAACCGTTTCTGAACAAATTAATCTTTCGAGCCTTCTTACCTACGGGATCCACATTGCTTGGAACTCAACTCGAACAGATTCCGCAAGAAAAGAAAAACTCCGCGCCTGAGACAGCTGAGATCGAAATTTTGAGGTTATGTCGCGATCGTGTAAACATATTCCGCATCGCGATCCTGACCGTCGGGAGAAAAAATGCTAACATTTTTTTCTCAGATTTCTCCTTGAATATTCGCGAAACATTGACGAAATAAAGAAAGAACAAAATACTCTATTCTCAGGCTCTCGCCATGGTGGAGGAAGAGACGAGGCGTTACAGGCCGACGAAGAATTATTTGGAGCATCTGTCGGCGCTGAATATAACGACGTTCGAGACTGACATAATGAAGCAGGAGTTCGAGAGAATGCAAAATCGTTTGCCCATGGAGGTCCTCAGTATGAAGAGGTACGAGTTGCCGCCGCCACCGCCGGGTAAGATGAACGACCTCGCGGCCTGGAACGAAAGTGTGGAGAACAGTAGCGCCCAGCTTGAACATCAAGGGACTAGGTAAAATCGTGTATGTAGATATATTGTTTTAGCTTGCGTATGAAATCGCCCAATTCTTTTAATGAAGGACGAGTAGCAAAGTGAAAGCATTAGACACTTTCAGCAGCTTGCCATACACTACTGCCCTGTGTTGGGTGGTTTTCCACGGTCCTTGCTGTCCATACAGAAATCACGACTTTGAAAGCTGTGAGAGCATATAGAATGAGAACATACCCATGACGTTGAAGTTTCCATTGGTGAAATGCAACGATATTCTCTTCTCTTCATTTTTATCGTTATCCAAAGTTCTTTTTTCCAAATTGAGATTGTTAATTTCTCATAAGAATACGTAGAAACGTTTTGGCAATTTTCACATTCCAAAAAGGCGAAAAAAAAAAGAATTTATTTCTGAAAAAAATTTCGTTGCCTTCAAAGATGCAAACTTCAACGTCATGCATACACTTCTTCTAGCAAACTATGAGCTTTCGCGTCTGGAACAAAACTTGTCATCGCGGAGACAATTTAAATAGATGACGTTGACGCGTCGCATAAGTGTCACCCATGGCGTTCCAGCTGCCACTCTATGCACCTATTGTCATGTGTTTTGCGAACTCTTCATTCTAGAAAAAAGTCTCACCGGACGCCATCCATTTCCAGCAAGCGGTTTCATGAACAACCCCTTTTCCCCCCTCTTTCTCGAAATCCCTACATTGATGACGCCCTCTTTCCAGAATATGCAATTTGGAGATGATGATGGAGTACGGTTGCCAGGCATGGAAGTCGTACCTCGAGGTTCTCGTGCAACTGGTGAACGAGGCGCAGAAGCAGCTGCAATCCCTTCGCAAACAGATCCAAGAGGTCAACTGGCAGAGAAAGTCGATGCAAACGCAGGGTGGCGAGAAGCTTCGAGCCCTCGAGGCTCAATGGGTCGGTCTCGTCTCAAAGAATTACGAGATCGAGCAAGCCTGCGTACACCTCGAGGAGGAAATGTACAACTTAGCCACGGCGAAAACTCCTCACGAGGCGGTGGAAATAAACGACGTGCCGAGCGATCATCAAGAGCCCGAAATACCGGGTGACAACGCCACGGAAACAATGGCAATGGAAATCGGACACGACGAGGGAGACCCGGATGGTGCGTGACCGAGCGCAAAAACTGTTCCGTCAAGAATTCTTAACCTGTAAGATGTTTTTTTTCTCTCTTTTTTTTATAATAATAATTGTACAGACTCGGACGACCGAAACTCGCGAATAAAACTGCCAGAGGAAGTGGCGTCACCGAATACCAGAGAAAAAAACCGAATAATTCCACGAGGTGTTCTTACCAGCTGAGATATTTTATAAAAATGGCCAATTTCCAAAGTACACATAACTGAAAAAATGTATATAACATAATAATGCCGATAACAAAAAAGTTTAATCGGATCGCAGATAATTCGAGGATAATGCGTTGCAAAAAAAGCTTTAATTTTTCCGTTGCACCTCTTTTCGTCTTTGCTTTGGTTCGAACGTGAATAAATAACATTGCGAGGATGTAATAAAGCACGATTTGTTTATCACGCAAAGTTTCTTGTTTCTCTGTTCTCGTGCTTACAATATACATATTTACAGTTAAACATAGTAGGCTATACAGACGCTCACACCAACTCATACAGACGAGTAGTTTCGTTCTTAAATGCTATATATATATCTTTGTATAAATAATATTCAATAGGTACGACTCAGAATGCACCGGCCGAAGGGCAGTTCCATCTTTTCTTTTCGTTTTCCTTAGCTTTAAAGCCATAACGGTTAAACGAGCGCAGGAGATCCGCAGAAAAATTTAAGTTTTCGAATGACTTGAAAACTTTTGAAAAAAAAATAATGGTGTCCATCTAATTAATACTTTGGCTTTCATTGCCGTTCCTAAGGGAATCGAGTGTCTGGCAACGCGTGGAAAGGGGGATAACGATTGGGGCGCGGGGGAGGCTAAAGAGCTATAAAATTTAGAAGCGTTACTTTGGTAAAACGTTTTCGAAAAATGCCGGTAGCGGGGCGACATCGAACTTGAAAAATAGCGGAAACATTCGCGTTACATACGGTAGGCTCCGCATTTGTATTTCTAATTGTTACGAAGCAAAGGGGCAAGAGCTGTGCGATTCACACGAGGGCGAGACGACGAGTTTTTTTTTTCATTCGTTTTTTCGAGTACAAAAATACGTTGCTTTAAATATTTATCCGTCGAACGTGGTTACTCATACGTGTTGGATAGGAAAATGTTGGTTATTGCAGAGGGGAGAAGAAAGAAAAGTAGAAAGAGTGAGAAAGAGAGAGAGAGAGAAAGGAAAAATAGAGATAGAGGAAATAATTTAAAAAAAGAGAGAAAGAAGGAAAAAGGCAGAGACACGGAGAGCACGAAGCATTGAAGGAAGAGAATAAGAGAGAAGAAAGTCGGAAAGCCAGACAAGAAGAAAGAAAGCCAAATAAGAACGCAGGAGGAAGAGAAGGACCTAAATCGGAGTAAAAAGGTAAAAAACAGCGTGAGAAAATGAACGAGGAAGAGAAAAAGCGAACCAGGACGAGAGAAGGAACAGCTCTTCCTTCTGGAAAACAGAATAACCAAAAGTAGGAGATTGTCAAAGTTAAGAGACTAGGACTAGAGAGCGACAGAGGTAATGAGAGAGTAAGAGATGGATCGACGCATCTCGTCAATTATTATTACGCGTACGATTCAGTTGTAATAATCCGATGTACGATCGTCGGGCTCGTCACTCGAGTGTCATAACGACGTCTCGCTCGCCCCGGAGCTTTGCGACTGCAGCGGCATACTTCCCTTGTAACCGGAAGTCTCCTCCTCCAGCATGACGATCCTCTGCTTGAGCGACTTGACCTGCGAAAGCAAAGGATTCGTCGTGTCACACGATTTCGGATGAACGAACCATTATTTTCCTCTCAAAAAACGACCAAGTGTCGAGCGCAAATTGAATTTTTCCCGCTGCAGCGGCGCATACCGCGCGTGCGCAACCACTCTACTGCAGCGGCGGCGAATTCCAATATGGCGGCCGCTGCTGCTCGCGCTCTCGAGCCCACGAAAAAAACAATAGAAATTAAAAACAATCTCCGGAACATCCGACAAATGTTCTATCAGAGCAAACGCCTGCGAAATTTCTTGCGCAAGTGGCCGGGCGCAAAGACCTTCGGCATCTATCGTTTCGTGCCGGTGTTCTTCTTCTTCGGTGCCGGTCTCGAGTTTTGCATGATCAAGTGGCAAGTCGGCGAGGTTAACTTCTACAAAACGTACAAACGCAGGCGCGTCCAGGAAATCGTCGAAGACACCCTGTTTCGAGAAAGTTTGAACCTCGAAAAGCCAAACACCTCCTGAATCTCGGCCACGAAACAAAGTAAGAGGCGAGAAGAATCTTGGCTTGAAAGACCTGAGCAAAAATGTATGTCGGCGTTCCGTGGAGTCAATACGTCGGTTTCTCCATCTCCGCCATCCTAGCCATGTTCGCCGGATCGCAGGTCGTTCACAATTACTACAAACCGCTCGACGATCTGGATGCCCTCGTTCAGGAAGAATTGCGCGCCAGACGATCCGCCACTTAACGAAGAAGCACGAAAATTCTCTACGGACTTTGTCGCTACTGTACGCTAAAATGTTCTCCGTTCGCTGCTGTATAGTTACTCTAGAATAAAAAATGGGCTATGTGCCGTACTAAGTGTGCGCTGCGTCTTTATTTACCTGGGATGCGTGCCGCTCCACCATTCCCAGCATCTGCTGTTCCAGCTTCTTCAGCCTCGATTGGTACTTCTTCTTGGACTTTTCTAGCGACTGAACCAGGGCGCTGAAACGATGGAAAGGAGAATTAGTCTTTGTACCGAAGCTTGCTTTTTTCAGTACAGTCATATCATAATTGTTCTGATGCGACACGAAAATGGACATGTTCATTGCTATATACATAAATAGTTCAGGGGAGGGGTGGAAACATTGCACCTAGAGGAGACTTAGAGAATGGAAAGATCGATGTCTGGGAAATCAAACTTCCATAACTTCCTTGTTTTTCAAGCTACAGACAGTTTTTTTTTCGATGGATGTATCTCAAAATCGGCTATTTTTTGGTGAAATTAAGGTATTCCTTTCGCGGCAGCATAATCAGGGCCCTTCTGATTCATTGCTAAATTACAGTGACGCTTAAGGGGAGGGTAGGGGTTTGCACTTTTGAAAAATCGATTTTTTTGTCTTTTCTTATAGTTAAACATTTCAAGAATATAATCCAAAAATTTCAAGTCGATCAGAGCAAAACTCTCGAAGTTGTTGACTATTTAGTCCCGCTCCTCTAACACTGTAGCTCCGACTTCTCTAAACTTCAAACTCGTGTTACTCGAAACCACTTTTTCAAAGTCCGTGTTCACCGCCATTTGAAAACTACATGACCGATTTATTGCAAACTTGGTACACACTTTCTACATATAAAATACCTCCCCCCAACGGTTAGTTTGAGATTTTTTTTACATTGAGAGGGTTTTCCACCCCCAAAATGGCGGAATTTTTCGTGAAAAATAGCACTTTTCACTTTACATGACCACCAAAAATTTAGAAATGAAAAAAAAATTATCAAAGACCGTTGGGAGAGGATTTGATGATACTTTGATTGAATTTTAATGGTACTTGATTTCAGATAATTTCTAGCTGAGATACAGTGAACACCGCAAATCGTGTTTTTCCAAAGGCGTTCTTGGAAAAGCTTTGTCACCGGCTTGTTTGTGGATATTTTCGCGTACAAATTTCACGGAATGTTCTTGAAATGACACTTAACAATGTACAAAAGGTTTCAATAAATTTACTCTATCCATATGGATGAAAAAAATTCGCAAAAAAGTGTTTTTTTTTCACGCTGAAACCCCTACCCTCTCCTTAATAAAAAATAAGTTACAATCAATGATTATACCCAACGATGAACTGGAATAAAAAACGTCGGGAAAATGTAGTAGATTTTGACATTTTCACATTTGCTATAAAAAGTCGTGCAAGTTTAGTAGATTTCGACATTTTCTCTAAAAAGTCGCGGTTAACGGAAATTCTTCTGCTAGTCACATTTTTCCAAGTTTTATCATTTAAATTTTCTTTAAGCATTCGGTGACGCATTTTTATTGTCGTTTCGGAATCTGTAGAATTTTTTACACGCATAGAGCAGTTCATATCAGGCATCTAGAGTTATTTGGTGTATAAATTATTAGATAGAAATGCGGCCAGCTTGCATCTCCGTAAAGTGCCGTACAAATGAGACGATTTCAGAGTCATAATTTTTTGTTAGAAGTTCGGTAACTTGGTTGGCGATTTAACCAGTATATTAAGAGGTATTTTTACTTCGTTGCAGACGAAAATTTGTTAATTGTTAAATATTCGGGTTCGTTAAAGAAATACCTTGAAACTATGAGTTTCCATTTGAAAAGTCGAAAGATATTGCGATATCTCGTAAAAGTGAAGACGAAAAAAGAAAATTGATATTTCCATCATATGTCCTCCAAATCACGAAACTTTTGGAAACATTTTTGTGTACGTCCTCATCTTCCTATTATTCCAATGCTTTTTTTTTATAAATGGGGCACCCTATATCCTCATCGATAAGGTGTCCCATTTTGGAAAAGCATTACAATAATAATAATTTTTACTCGCGCAAGTGGGACGGAAAATATTCGCGAAATAAAAAGAATCGTAAAAAAAATGCGCCTTCGTGCATCGTACCCATTGGCCATTTTCAAGTCGTTGACGAGCTCGGCCGACTGTTGATGCCTGAGCTCCGAGTTTCTCGTGACTTTGTCCAACGTCGTGACCAATTCTTGCAGCCTCTCCTTCAGTCTGGCCTCCCTGCCGAGGGCGTCCAACAATTCGGACTCGATGCCCTGCTCGCTCTCGTTGTCGCTTGTACCGCGATCCTACAGTCCAATCACTCATTTACAAATTCGTACGCAATGGCAGTGTAGGCTATTTTTTTTTTCACTGGGATGAGGGTGACTACGAAATCATTACTCTGTTCGAAGCCATTGCCAGCATGGCCTCGGTATCGTTGAGCTGTCCTTGCAGGTGTTGAATCGCCGCGTGTTGTGCCGCGATTTGCGCTTCGCGCGCGTTCAACTTCAGATCCACCGAGGCACGTTCTTTTTCGAGCAGGAACACTCGGGCTCTCAGCTCCGCTTTGTCCTCTCGCATGGCCATTAATTCCTTGAGTGGAAAATGCGGGGAATAAAAAAATACAAACGTCAAATATGCTAAAAATGTATATAAGGTGGGTAAAAAAAAGTATTTTAGGTATTAAGTACACGTCGTCTTTTACAAATTATGCTTCGAAAAAAAAAAATAGAATGCTTTATTAAATTTCTGTGTTCGATGGTTTATCCTACACATACATGGTGTCTGTTTCCAAAAATCTTGGGAAAACACGAAACACGTAAAATGAAGCCAAATTAACAACACTTTCGTGTGAGACGTACAAATACTTCTTTTTTACCCACTGTAGATATACACATACAGGGTGTATCATTTTAAGTTGGCACAACGAGTTCCCCCGAGGGGGGTGCAGTTTAAGGGGTAAGGCCACAGTAGAATTTTCAAAAAATCGATTTTTTTTCGCTAAAACGGTGTTTTATCATCATAAGAATAAGTTACTATTCGATTTATAGCAAGACATTTTTTTTCACCGACTTTTAGCGTATTACGTAGCGTAAACGTTTAGCGTATAACCTCTGGCACAGCCATAGAATACCTAAAACTTTAAACGCGTTTTTCTCGAAACAGCGTTTTTCCAATTGGCGTGACAAATAACTTCAACAATTTTTACTCGATTCACTTGAAATTTAAAAGTTATGTTCCTAATTGCATTTCACAGAGAAGTACGTACGGAATTTCTGATTAATCGAAAACTTTTCATTTTATGAGCAGTTTGTATACGAAATTTTTCACGGAAAATTCATTCAAATATCTACAACTTTTGAATAAAACAATATTTTTTAAATTCCGTACGTACTTCTCTAGGTATTCTAATGTAGATTGACGAGAATTTTTGTTTTTTGTTGTAGGTAACAAATTGTGGATGCTAAATCTCACGCCGCGGAGCGCCTAAAAAAAAGATAACAAGAGAAAATATCAGTAGTCGGCCATTTTGTACATCGAAAAAAAAATTCTAACAGCTTGATATTCATACTAAATAGATGTGTAATTAATTTTATGAGTGAATCACTTTTTCATACGAAAAAAATTGTTGAATCCGCACATGATTTTATACCCGTTACTGTGGCCTAACCCCTTAAGAAAAAAGGTTTCAAATAAAAGTTTCATACTTTCAAGGAACACACATGCCTGATGTTGGTTATTTTTTATTTGGTGGCAATGTTGAAGGTTATTTGAAGGTCAGCTCTAGTTTTTTTTAGTTGGAACCACCATTTTTTATTTTATAATCATTCTTCTCGTGACAATGAGTAATTTTTGTCGGAAACTTTTTTTGGTTTGAATTCAACTAAGATATTTTAAATATTTAGTAAAATATCTCGTTACCGTTAAACACTCAAAATATATTTAAAAAGTGGAGTCGATCAGAAAAACGTTTTAGACGAAGTTACGCATTTCGTTACGCAGATCATGATTCCGAAATTAAAAATGTTGGTACCCGTTTTAATAACTGAAGTTGATCTTGAAAAACGTTGAAAATTGCCACCAAGTAAGAAATATCCATTATTTTTGTTTCTTAAAACGATGAAACTTTTGTCCGCGCCATTTCTTTCTAAAATGCATCCCTCGAGTTATTTCGGTCCGCTAACTTAAGGAATTTTAAAAGGCCATTTTTTATCTTGCTTTGGAAGCTTTTTTGTTGTTGTGAAATTAATATTCTTCATATTTTCATATTTTCATATTTCATACTTCATATTTTTTACAACGAAAGACTGTCGAAAAAATAGTCTGAATTCGAATATTTTTTTTTCGAAACGCCGGCATTTTTTTAATTTTAATTTTTATTTTTACAAAATTTGCTTCCGACAATATTGACACCGAATTTACCTGCATAAGAACAGCAGTCTCGAGATCCAATTTTCTAGCCTCGGCCAACGATATCGTGTGTTTGGAGTTGAGCGGCTCGACGTGAACGCTCTCGAGCTCGACCGCGGTCGATCTCACCATCGCCCGATCGCCCTTGAGCTTGCTAATGTGCCTGCGCAGTCGATGCTCGTCGTCCACCGACCAGGACACCTCGGAACTGCGTGGGTCACGAGAAAAACAAACAAAAAATAGAACGAACAAACGAAAAGAGAAATTATTCTTTTCGGGAGGAGCGGAGAGAGAGAGGGAGAAAAAAGGACTCGTACTAACTCGTCTGACAAGACCATACTGTCCTCCCACGGGGCGCCCAACGCGGTGCAATCGTTTTCCAGCCTGTTCAACACGTGATGGGCCACGCTCTCGGCGGTGTGACGATTGTCGATCGTCATCCCGTTTCGATCGGTCGACAAAGCGATCTCGGTCTCCAGCAACGCGACCAAAACGTCGTAGGCCTCGATCGCACGGTCGCTGTACGACAGAGCGAGACGTAGAGCGGTCGCGTTCGACTCGTACTTGCCGACCAGCAAGCTCAATCTGTAAGAAGGAAAAAAAGAACAAGCAGTTTATGAAGAGACATTGAGAAAAACGTTCATTTTGTAATCGTTTTTTTTTCATCTTTTTTATTTCATCATATAAATATGAATTATTAGGAAAGGAGATATGTCTGGAAAAATATTTTTAAAAAGAAATATTTTTTTCTACTTTTTCATCTTAACGCCTTCGTTAGCATTGGCGCAATAGTGCGTCAACCTTTATTTCCGTATTTAACTTGCTCTGATTTGAAATCGGAGCCTCACTCTGGGGTTTTTGGGCTCGCTGAATCCGAATTTGAAGTTAAAATTTGGAAATTCAAAATGGCGGCGCCAATATAGCGGACAAAAATTAAAAACTACTCGATTTAGATGAAAATTAATACGCCGGGATTTTTGAGGTCGCTTATTACGAATCTGAACTTTATATTTGAAAATTCGAAATGTTCAGACTCAATCAGTGACCTACACAACCTATGAGTACCGAGTTTCATCGAAATCAATCTGTAATATTTGTATTTCCAGTCGCCATATTTGTTCGTCATTGTGAATTCCTGAATTTTGAGTTCAGATTCGCAACGAGCACCCTCAAAACGCCCAGAGTACAAGTTTTCAGGATAAAAAAAATTTCAAAAAGGATAAAAAAATGTTCAACCCCCGAGAGGGGTTGAAAAATCAAAATTCAAGGGTGGTCCATAGAAACGAAAATATAGAGAAAATTATTCTCTACATTTCGTACATTTGAACCATTCCCGAAAAATCAAGTGTTTTTGAGTTATTCAATAAACAATTTTTTCGGGGTATTTTAACCATTTTTTTGGGGGTGAAGATATTATCGGAGAGTGATGATCAAATACTTTATCGACGCGTCTTTTCAAGGGCTACAACATTCGCATTTGAGCAAAAAGTGTACGATTTTTTTTCAAAGAGTTCTTGAAATAAAACTGATTTTTCCAAATTTCACCCCACTTTTTCACCCCCAAAATGAACTTCCACGACTTCGGCGCTATGGACAGAATTAAAGCCTGGATTTTTCTGCACATTTTGTCTCACGGCGCCGACCTCGTAGGGGTTGTAGTTTGGCATTAATCTACCATCATTCCCTTTCATCCCCTAAAAAAACCTACACCCCGATTTTCAGGCAAACTTGGATTTGGCACCCGCGGCACCTACAAAATCACCTGTCAAAAAACTAGCCTTCTTCTAATTTTTATCCGATTACGGGGTTTTCAGCGACAGCACGACTGTACTAATAGATTCATTCTGCAGGTGTTAATTTTTCATGAAATATATCATTAAAGGGCAAAATTGTGCATTCGGTTTTTATTACGTAAATAAGAAGCACTTTTGCGTTATGTTAGATTTAGCTAGTTTTTTAAGATAGTTTAGATTTTAGATAGATATTTTTTACCTTGCGCTACTATAGTAACTTATGTATTTGGAATGTCGATCATATAACTAAAAGCAAGTGTCCGTTATGCAGGAGGGCTAGGTGCAACGAGCACCGAATGTACTTATGTGTCGATTGCGGTAGATGTGAATAATAATAAGTCATTGAAGTAAAAAAATACGGAACATATGCGTTTTCAACAATTCATCTGCTGAAGAAGGCGATTTTCTCCACTTTTCACTATCCCGAAAATGCTCAAATTCAAACCTCCGAATAAATTTACATTTTGGAAAGACGGTCGACACTGTCTTTTTTTCGTATCTACAAACCTTCCTCTTTAAAAACCTCGACGGACTTTTTTTTAATACTTTGAAAAAACAATTATGAACTTTTCCGTGCAAGTAATGTTAGAGCAATTTCGTTTTTCTTAAAAAAATAAATGCTGGGCCATAAAATGGATCATTCACTACAAAAAACGTCTCTAAAAAAATGCATCTTTACCATGACGAAGTTTGCATCGTTGGAACGCAACGATATTTTCTTTTCATTTTCCATTTCTTCATTGTTATTATTATCCTCTTTGTTCTGCAAATTGAGGTCATGCATCTCTAATAGAAATATATGAAAACATTTGAGTGATTTTTATTGACTAGATCGGCAAAACAAAATTGGGCAATTAAAAACTATTAATTTCGACTGGATTCAACGATGCAAACTTCAACGTCATTATTTACCGAAATGTAGCGACCTGAAAAAAAGGGTTGAAATTCAATGTTAAATACAGAAGGCCAAAAAATGCTCACTTGTCGCACTGAGCTTTGCTCTCTTGTAGAGTCAGGGCGAGGACGGCGTTGTTGGCACGGGAATGCTCAAGCCGGCTGTTCAGTCGCTCCGTTTCCACCTCGAACTGTTTCTCCGAGCCATTGAGCTCCTGGAGATTCGACTGTTCCATCAAATCGGAGACCAGATGTTCGGCGACCATTGTCGAGCATACCTGAACAATTTGGTAACCTCAGTACATATTTTTAATCAAAACACAAAGCGGGTCGTTAGAGAATTCCAACTTTTTGTACCGCTATTGAAAAAAAAGAAGTTAAAAGCGTGATTGTTTTAGAATGTTTATGCCCAATAAGATTATACGAAGACAGGGTGAACGTAAAAACGATAATAATAATAATACAAAATGTATATAAAAATAAAATAATGATAACAATAATAATTGCTACTCTGCCTCGTTTCACTCACTCCGAGATTTGCTATGTCCGGTCCCGTGATGTGTCTCTCGTCGGTTCTACGCAGCTTGACGCGCTCGGCCATCTTCAAGATCGGCGTCTCCTCCCGCGATATCATTTTCGCCGATGGGGCCTGAAGTGGCGGCAGGAGGGGCGAGCACGGGGCCGTCAACGGCTCCGGGGAACTCAAGTTGCCTCTTGTCTTTATCGAGCGTATAAAAAAAACAAATATAAACAAAACCGATTGATATCGAATTCGAAAAAACAATGGAATTATGATTAATCTTAAGGGGCCAGTTCACTTTGAAAATTTCAAAAAATCGAAAGCAAGCAAGACTTGAAGAAATCGACGATGATGAGCAATCAGAAGGGATTTTGTACGGTGCAGGAATTGCCGATTGAGTTTAGGTAAGAGTTTTTCATAGTATAAACTTCAAACGCGTTTTCTATCTAGCTCCATCGTATCTCTAAAACTAATAAACCGATTCTCTGGAAATTTGAACCACATATTGTGAACATGATTCGCAACATGATGATCCTCGATGGTTTTAAATTTTGTATTTTTACTCTTTTTTTGCGAAAACGCGTTTTTTTTACTTTTTTCGTTTTTCATGTGCCATTTTTTTATTTTTTGATAAAACTTTATATCCGAGGGTCATTTTGTAGCTGGTGTCATACTGAATCTAATGGACTTTGATTTTTTTGTTTCGGCAAAGCCGTTGCCGAGTGGCGATGGAGCTACCTAGCCCACCTATTTTTGAGGCGTTACGTTAAACTTACGTTTATGTACTTAAAAATGAATAAAAATGAATTAAATTAAAAAAAATATATATTTCACGACTTTATTTATGAAGCCCAACAACTTTTGTATTCATATCTTTTATAAAATCCTAAAAAAAAATCGCGAAAATAGCCTTTTTTGTGGCTCCAAAGTGGACTGGCCCCTTAACAGGTTACGTCTACCTAGGTGAGTAATAAAATTGAATTTTCCCATAATATTTGTACACGACAGTTTTGAGCTGTATTTCCTAAAAATTTGATTAAATAATTCCTAAAATTGAATGAGGTACAGCTTCTAACAGTCGACTGAGCGGTAGCAGCACCATACTTCAAACTTTAAACGCGTTTTTCTCGAACCCCTTTTCAATGTGGGTGAACATGATATCTGGAGAACAGCTCGACGAATTGTGTCCAAATTCACAGGAGATACGATGAGAAACATTTAAAGGTCGTTGACGACATCACTTTTTCTTTTAAAATCGATCTTCATGTTTTAACAGTTATGTAAAAATGACGACTTTTTTTTAACTCTTTGAAGCATACATTTTTATTTACGTGCAATTGGCTTGAAATTTTGTGCTCGGGGGTTTTCGGGGTAGCTGATTACGAATCTGCACTCAAAATTCAAGAATTCAATATGGCGGACCATAAATGCAAAACGTTGTTTGATGATAGCGAAAGTTGGTACTCGGAGATTTTCGGGGTCACTGTTACATGAAATAAGCTCCCCCCTCTAAAAAAAGATCCTATAGGAAAAAATCCTATAGTTTTTGCTATTTACAACCGCCATATTGGATCCGCTAATAGTTCGAAACTACTGAACCAATCCTTATGAAATTTTAACCACATATTCTTTACAACTATAGCTATAGCGCATATCAAGGATTTTTTCAATTTTGATATTTACTAATTTTTTTTGGCCAAAAACACTGAAAAAAGCACGTTTTGTTTTGTATTTTCGAAAAATGTCCGCCATTTTGTTACTTTGCATACATAAAAAATCGTATGATATGCGCTATAGCCATTACCACACTGAATCTAAAACCGTTTGATTTTTTCGTTTCGGATGATCCATCTCCGAGATTTCATCAACAGTGCAGACCTACAATTTTTGAGGACATTTTTTTAACTACCATTTTCGTCTATAAATAGTGACTTAAATAAATTTTAAAAATGGTGATGTATTTCGAAAGTGTATTTATTAAGTGTAACAACTTTTATATCAATATCTATAATATAAACCTATCAAAAAAATTCATGAAAATATACTTTTTTAGCGTCTAAAGTGACAAGACCCCTTAAGTCGAGTCAGCGCAGCGCTATGAAGATGAAGTAACTTTGATACAATTCGCATTTTCGTTGTATTTTAGGATAAATATCAATGAATATATATATATATATATATATATATATATATATATATATATATATATATATATATATATATATATATATATATCGTGATATATGTCATGCGAGCCCTGAGATATACCTTTGTGTTAAGGGGCTATACCAGTGTGAAAGGCTTCAGCCTCTCAGCAGGCATTATTCGAGAAAGAGGGGGTATTGTATGGGCCAGATATAGCTGATTAGCAGTTTTTATGGTAAATATCATTTTATCTTGCAAAAATCGATAGTTAAATCTTTAAACGCGTTTTTCTCGAAATGAGATTTTTCAAATTTGCTGACATTGTAACTCAAAGAGTAATTATCCGATTGACTTAAAATTTGAACTGAGTACTCTTGAATATATTTACTCTACAATGACGTAGGATATTTTTGATTGGATGAAAATTGACGATTTGGCGTTGAAAAAAACGACCATTTTATAGGCAAGAAAACAGACTTTTTTTCCTTAACCACGCCATTTTGTTAGATTTTGATATTTTTTCGAAAATTCTACGTCATTGTACAGGAAATACCTTCCAGTTTAACGACATTTTTTGCTTTTTCGGTTTCAGCTACTCAATCGGCCGGAATCATGTCAGCAGTGGAGGAGGTTTTTTTTTGGTGCCTCCGAAGGCAGCGCATAAGTCGCTTGATCTCAATATTTTTCTATGAAAAAATTATGTAATATAGGTCAAATATAGCCAAATATATTCTTAATTTTCCGAAACATTTAATTGAGTACTTTTCTTCCAAAACATTCCCGAAAATCACTCAAATTTTCAGCCATCGCACTGGCATAGCCCCTTAAGAAATATGCATTTCATTTGACCAACCGTTTCTCAGAAAAAAAATCGGAATTTGACAATTTTTTTCGTGCCTCTAGGTAGATGTAGACCCTTAAAAACGCTTAATAACTGTGAAATTAAAAGAAAATGATGAATTATAATCGTAAAAAAAAATGATCAATTACCGTCGAATTCAGAGAAAATGATCAATTATCATCAAATAAATTTTTAAAAAGCGAAGATGAGAAACTCACCCTATGCTCGCGACGGGGCGAATCGCTGCTCGTCAAGTGCCCATGATTGCTGTTTTGTCCTGGGTTCTTGTACTGGGCCAATTGTCCCTGCAGAGTGGTAATTTCTGCTCTGAGGGCGTTGGCCTCTTCCTGGAGGGTGGCGACCGCGACGCTCTGGCAAGAGACCGCTTGATGGGCCGGTTCGGGTGTCGGAAGAGCGGCCGGACTGTCCAGCTGTTCGACTTCGTTCTGCGTGAAAAAAAATCCCCGTATATTAATTAGGTCCGTCACGGGGCGAGCGAACCCATCACGAATTAATCTGGGCACCTCGTTCTGCCGATGCTCGATCTCCTCGCAACAGCTCGAGTCCACATCGCCGAGGGTCCTGTCCCCGTCGCCTTGAATGTCACCGCCGGCTTCGCTCTCCTCCACGGGATTCGTGATCGAGCCCTCCGCGTCACGACTTGTCTCGACCTCTGCGGGAAAAAGTACGCAGAAGAAAAGTCACGTCAAAAATGCAAAAAAAGTTGCAAGAATGATAAACTAAAATAATAAAACAAAGCTTGGAAGGTTTTTTAATTAAAAATAATGATAATAAGAAAAAATTAAATAATCGAATAATGAATTTCAGCAATCAAATAATTTTTTTCGAGCATGCAAATTAATAAAACGTAGCACGGATAACAAGAATCGTAATAAAAATTATAAAAATTATAAAAATTGTAAAGCTAAAAATCAATAATAACGATAATGCATGAATTATTTTTCGTCATTTATTTTATTTTAAAAAATGTATTTTCATCTTAATAATGATGAATGAAAAATTCATTTTTTCATAAATAGGAAAAAAATCATGCATGAAAAATATAAAAATCAATTCAATAAAATTAACATTAAAAAAATCTAAATCAATGAAATATAAATTCGAATAGAACTACAAGTGAATAGCAAAATAAGTCCACAAAACGAAAAAAAAATCCATGAAAAATCAAAGAAAAGAAAAAACACGCACACCCAAAACTCACCGGATTCATCCTCCTCGGTGATGACCGTGGCCCGATGTCTCTCCAGTTGTCTGCCCAGTTCGGCGATGACCGAGTGAAGCTCGGTGAGCCTCTCCTCGTGCCTCGAGGCCAATTGTTCAGCGCGATGTTCCGCCTTCAGGGCTTGAGTTTCAGCCCTTGCGAGGGCGGCGTCGGCCGCTTCCTTGGCCCTCGTCGCGACCAACAGTCTCGAATTCAATTCGGCCACCTCGGATCTGAGCGACGAGAGAGCCGCGGCGTGTAACTGAAAAATGTATTGATAATGATAATAACAATTGTAATAAAAATAACAAAAAACATATGACGATTATAGTAATAGAAACGATAAACAACAATAATAATAAAACAATGAATACGAAAAATAAGAAACTAATGAAAAAAATTAAACAATAATAATCACTATTGCGCCATAATTGATTTTGCTTCACTTTATGGTCGTAAAGCAATAATAATAATAACAATAATAAATTAACGGGCTAAATCTACCTAGGTGGGTAAAAAAAATGCATTTTCCAAAAATATTTTTTTCGATACTATCACCTTTTTGCTGTATTCCCTGAAAAACCTCATCGTCACCCGGGGTCACAATGACCCCAAGCGCAACTTCAGGCTAAAATTACTATTATAAGTTGTTGGCGGTCAAGGCGACTGCCTTCTAACGGTGCTTTGGGGTACCCTTTGTAAGTACAGAGTAGGGTCGGACGTGGAGCTGTTTTTTCCTTAAATTATCACCCACTATGGAGACATTTTTATCCTTAAGGGGGGATTGTCTTTTTTTTCGCAAAATTGACCGCTTTTTGGGAATTTTTTTGTGAAGAAAGTATACAACGGAAAACTTGTGAAACTTGGCATATAGTTTTATTGATTTGTTTACTACATACAAAAAATTTTTTAAACAATTTCATCAAAAAATCCGCCTCCCACCCCCCTCGACGCGCGATGGTCCTTTTTTGATGGTGTGCACGATTTCTCAAAAACTATTCAACCGATTGCCTTCAAATTTGGACAGAATGCTCAGCTGACATCCTTTTATCGTTTGATGAAGCAAAAAAGCAATACGTTTAATAGTTTTTTATTTATAACAAAAAATCGATCAATTTTTTTCGAAAAATCGATACTTCAAGTTCAAAACGTCACCAAATCGTCAATTTTTTTTCCCCTTCATCGAACGATAGCTATATGTGTCTGAAGTAAAATGCTTTTTGGGTTTTTGTTGCAGGATGAACGTGAAGGCTGTAATCGTGCACACCATCAAAAAAGGACCATCGCGCGTCGAGGGGGGTGGGAGGCGGATTTTTTGATGAAATTGTTTAAAAAATTTTTTGTATGTAGTAAACAGATCAATAAAACTATATGCCAAGTTTCACAAGTTTTCCGTTGCATACTTTCTTCACAAAAAAATGCCCAAAAAGCGGTAAATTTTGCGAAAAAAAATACAATCCCCCCTTAAACTATCATATCTCAAGAGTATCGCCCTAAAATTTCATGAAAAAAAAATTGAAAATCGCAAGAGATTTGATTTTTTTTAGTACAAAAAGCCTTTTCGTGCGCATTGACCCATTGCGGATTATTTTCCGCCATTTTAAAATACGTTCAAAATGGAATAACGAAAATGCCACATTCTAGAATGTTGAAACTAATATCCTGAATTTTTATCAGTCATTCGGAACGGCAATCGTTTGAAACACGATTGGGGTCTCTGCGACCCCCTGTGACCAGTGTGATATTGCCAGAACGTGTGACCGCGAAGGGCTTACATCACTGTAAATCACTGACATTGAGTGTATTTTCGCGATTTTTTTGGTGCAAGGACGACTAAGGGGATAATAATATTCACGAATGTTATTAGTCATTACCATTGGCAAAAAATTATACCAAATGATAACGCTGGAGCCATTCTTGCGGGGCATGTTGGATTCGAGACGCTCTGCGGCACGCAGTATACCTGACGCAAAATTAAATTCAATTTTTTTTTAACTCTAGTAATTTACATGAGTAAATACGTAGGGGATTTAAAAAATATGAATTTTTGTGTAATTGGCAAGCATCTAAAGTAAAAACCCAATTTTCGTCATAAGAAGGTCAATCACTTGTTAATAACTAATGTTATAGTTAAGGGAGACTTTGTCCTTGAAATGCAGCGGGGGATGTTAGCGGCTCAACATGAGCAGCTAGAAGAAGAGGAGGGATGCCTCTATGGACCAGGCATTGCCGATTAGCGGTAATTATAAACACATCTGTGTAAACACATTACAAAACTTTAAACGCGTTTTTCTCGAAAACACGTTTTTAAAAATGGCTGACATTCTCCTGACCGCTGTAATTAACATATCGACCTGAAATTTGGAGAACATACTCGGAAAATATGTCTTCACGGAATGACGGATCGTTTTTTCGATAGATACATTTTTGCATTTATTATTTATCTTTTTATGCGAAAAAAACGCGAAAATTCGATTTTTTTTAAATTGCCGCCATTTTCCGAAATTTGTACTAAACGAAAAACCCATCCGTCATTCCATGACCAAAGGGTCACAGATTGATAATATGCTTTGAATTTGTGTTTCAGATCAACAAAGAGGGGGCAGTGATGTCAGCCGTTTACCTCCCGCGATTTGAGGACCTGTTTTCGCGGAGCTGCAACGGCCGCCATTTTGGTTTTTCTTTCAAAAAAACATTTGTTTAACGTTCTGTATATCATGAATAAAAGCAAGAAAAAAAACCGCACTCAAAAAGCTTTACTCGTTTCCTTTAAAAAAAATAAAATGTAAACACCTGAAATATGGCACTCCAAGGACAAAGTCTCCCTCAACTCATGGAAAATCCCGTACGTATTTCTCTTCGGAATGTTATTTTAAAGATGTGCTCGAAATTTGGAGTGAAAAGAATGAAAATTGTTGGTGTTGTGTTGTGTGCCGTTTTGAAAAATTGTGTTCGGAGAAAACCGGTCGACGTCTCGCACACGCATCTCTTAAGAGGTTATATACAGTTAAAATTTTCGAAAAATCGATTTAAAAAAAATTCGTAATGTACATATGTTTAAGTACACACAGAAAATTTCTTGTCAATCCGGCTCATATTCTCGAAGTTACACGCACATTTGTAATGACGTATCAGAGCGTTCGAAAGTGCTTTTGAAACGTCAAACGAGTTTTTCTCAAAACTGTGTTTTTAAAATCGGTGAGCAAGATTTCTCGTAAACGGCTGAACCGAGCAGTCCTAAATTTTAACACAATCTTTTCAAGTATATTTTTTAGTAATTAATCGAAGGTTTTTTTTCATCGATAAATATTTTCCATTTTATAAACAATTCAAGACCTACATTTATGTTAAAAATCGATTTTTTTTCCGAGAAGCCGCCATTTTGTCAAAAATTATTATTTTGCTCATTCCTTCGATCAATTACAAGACAATCCATTATATTAACGAAATATTTTTGTTTTTTTAAATTTCAGATGATCCAGTCCAGAGATATCGTGTTCACCGCAAGACGCCCTTTTTTAGAGGTGCTCGCAGAGTTCAGCTATAGCAGCTTTCAAAATAATTATTTTTACAAATAAAAAATGTAAAAAGAGATTTAAAAGTTACCATAATATGTGGACACATTTTTACGTTAATCGATTTAAGAGTCTTCTCAAGGAAAATTCTTGAAAAATCGATCTTTTTTAGGCTTCCTGACTGTATATAACCCCTTAAGCCATTTGAAAAAAATCAATTTTTCGAAAGTTCTATAGTGGTGTAAGCTCTTACACGTGTTTTTCTGGAAACGCTGTTTCTGAAAGTCGGTGGACATGATATCTCGAGAACCGCTTGATGGATTGTTTCCAAAGGGGGTAGCCGGTTAAGGGGGGTCTGACGGCCCCCACCGAGTTTGATCGAATCGACCCAAAAACCTGAAAGAGGGCTGAAAAACAAAATTTTAGAGATATTTTTTAACCCCCTAAACCCTTATGAAAACACCATAATCGCAAAAAATGCGTTTTTTTTATGTTTAATTTTTTTTCGAGCTTTCAAATGCATTTTAAAGCGGTTTTAACACAACCAAAATTTTGTTTCAGATGTGTAGACATGCCCTGAATTTTTCCAGATTTTTTCGTAAAGTTAAATCATGTGCAACATAATTTTAATGGCATAAAAACCGTAAAAAATCGTCATTTTTTGTATTTAATGCTATGGTTTTTATTGACGTATTAATGGTAAAAAATCGTGCACCATAGCATAGAAAGCTACTATCTTCCTCTACAAAATGACGCTAATTGGGCTCAATTCGGTCGTCTCTAGCGTCCGAAAATCAAACTTGAATAAATTCCGTTTTTATAATTTCAGCATTTTCAGTTACGAAAATGACACAAAATCATATTTTTCAATTATTTTACTTAATAAAAGTACATTTTGGGGTTTCTGAGGTCGCCGATTACAAATTTGATGTCAAACAGCTAACAAAAAAAAAAATTACACATGTCATCAAATGAAAATGGTATTTGCTATTTCGGTTTTTTCAATAATTAAAAGTCATTGTATTTTAAAAAATCTATTTATTTATAATAATATTACATACATTCATCTAATATATACATTAAACAGACACAAGTAATACATACATTGCAACATGATTGTTATGTTGTTAATCTTCGTCACTGTGTTCTTCAATAACAGGTTCGACATTATCAACGTGAAATAGATTCGTTAGAATTTGAGCTGGGCGGATGATTTTGGACAAATACCGTGCATGACTTAAAAAGTAAATGATTGTTGCAACGTGGGCACAGCAACCAACAGTTCTTAGCCCATTTGCACAATCACATACGTAGTTTTTTATACCGTTATATCCAATACTGTTAGGGTCGTACTGAACGTAACATCTGTATACTTTCTTGTTTATATGTCTTGATTTAACTTCACATTTCAAAATGGTATCGTCCTCCAACAAGTATTGCATATTCAAAAGTCCTTCTTCGGTATACATTTCAGCTAAGTATGAAACAGTTTGCGATAACTGGTACGAGCCAGTGAAAAGGATCTTCAAATCTTGCTCTGTCATTTCCGGAAAGTCTAATACGTCATTTGATGTTAACGGTTTGAAGATCCTTTTCTTCCTATTCCAGTTTTGTTCTTCCACAACTTTCGCTAAAGAATTGTCAACGTCTTTTCTTTTCACCATTTGCTCGGCAATTTGATCTTGTAAATCGGTATCGCAAGAGTGTTGATGAATGTCTCTCTACAGGATCGACAGAATTTTGTTCGCGATCAACATCTGGCAGAGGATTTTCCTCGGGATTGACGTTTGGCAGAGGATTTTCTTCGGGATTAAAATCCAACTGAAGATTTTCTTCAGGATCAGAATCACTGCTCGTCGATGGTGAAACCGTTCGGGATTTAGCGATTGCGGAACGACACAGATGACATAAAACGTCACCTTTCTCTACTCGTTTACCTAGTAGTTTAGTATATAAGTGTACGTCATCATCTGAAGAAATGGACTTCTGTTTTCCGGTATCATAACGCAACAATCTGTTGCATCTTATGCACCTTTCACCAGCCGTACATTTTCGTTTTTTCGGTGGCATCGCACAGTTTTTCCTAAAGAAAAAAAAAGAACATTGTTATTTTTTTTATTATGATTAACAAATTATTTTTTTTTTTTTGAAAAAAATGAAAAAAGTAACTGAAACCCGGAATAAAAAAAAACCATAATTAAAAAAACAAATAGAACAAAAGTGACGAAAATCGAAAGTACATTAAAAATTGTAAATCAAAACAAAAAAAATGTTGAAAACATCGGTAAACAAAACAGAAATAAATTATTGTATTCCAAATCATTTTTTTATTGAAATATCGTTTCGTCTTAGTTTTGTTTTTTTTTTTGCTTTTTTTAAATTCTTTTCATGTGAGTGAACTAAACAACAACTTGAAGTTGACGGCCACCTTCTGTACGATTTCAAGTCGACTATGAGGCAAACGATTGTAGATTGAGGTTATGATTATAAATCAATTTTTATGTTGATTGATATTTAAATTGATATTCAAACTCACCTTAGAATACTGCTTCAATCACTTCGTGTTGAGATAGGCAGGTTAAACGATAAATTAAAAAAACGCTGTTAACAAAACAAATAGATTTGTTTAACGGAGCAGAGCGCGTCGCATGACGTGTGTACTGGACGGCGGCTGAACACAGAGAGAAAGAGAGACCGCGTGGAGCGGGGTTCTCGATGCGTCAGTGCGTAGTGGGCATGCGCAGTACCGTGCGGAGGGGCATACGAGCCTAAGGCCCACGTGGGTACGGTGGCCTTAGGCACTCGGGTACGTGGCTTAATAAGGTACAAGTTGGGATTTTCTCCGCCAGGTGACAGTTTAGTCGGGGAATTCCAAATTTTTTTTCTGAATAATACGTAATTTTTTGTTTGTTAATATAACTATTGACAGCTGTTACGATTAAAAATTCGTGTATAAGAATGAATTTATAATCAGCGACCTAAAAAATCCTTATTAATATCGTTCCCATAGCTTTTTTAAAAAATTTCAAAAATTAAAATATTTTTTCTTCGTTTTGACAGCTGTCATGTGACAAAACTAATTTTTGACATCAAATTTGTAATCGGCGACCTCAGAAACCCCAAAATGTACTTTTATTAAGTAAAATAATTGAAAAATATGATTTTGTGTCATTTTCGTAACTGAAAATGCTCAAATTATAAAAACGGAATTTATTCAAGTTTGATTTTCGGACGCTAGAGACGACCGAATTGAGCCCAATTAGCGTCATTTTGTAGAGGAAGATAGTAGCTTTCTATGCTATGGTGCACGATTTTTTACCATTAATACGTCAATAAAAACCATAGCATTAAATACAAAAAATGACGATTTTTTACGGTTTTTATGCCATTAAAATTATGTTGCACATGATTTAACTTTACGAAAAAATCTGGAAAAATTCAGGGCATGTCTACACATCTGAAACAAAATTTTGGTTGTGTTAAAACCGCTTTAAAATGCATTTGAAAGCTCGAAAAAAAATTAAACAAAAAAAACGCATTTTTTGCGATTATGGTGTTTTCATAAGGGTTTAGGGGGTTAAAAAATATCTCTAAAATTTTGTTTTTCAGCCCTCTTTCAGGTTTTTGGGTCGATTCGATCAAACTCGGTGGGGGCCGTCAGACCCCCCTTAACCGGCTACCCCCTTTACAGGACATCCGATGAGAAACCTTTAAAGGTTGTTGACGATCTCGCTTTTCAAAAATCGACCTTCATTTTTCAATAGTTATGTAAAAACGACATTTTTTCATAGATTCGAGTTTCGAACCGTTGCCACGTTGTTAAAAAAAAATATTTTGAAAATCGACGATCGTCAACGACTCGTATTCACTGTTAACATGAATGACCCGTTTGGTTTTTCGATTTCAGATGGACCGTTCAAGCTGGAGAGTGTCCACCGCCGAACGTCGCGGAAAAAATTTCATCATCTGCCAGCGGTCATGTTTTTGTTGTTTTTATGGAAAAAAAATGTGTTTCTCTTTCACCACCTCTTTCCCAGGGAAAAACCGGAATTTGGCCATTTTTTTCGGGCAGAGCCCCTTGAGAACAAAAAAAACTTCCGTTCGGATTTTAGACTGAGCGGAAGGTGAACCGCTTTTTTTTGTTTATTCTTAAAGACGAAGCTTAGAAATCGCGTCAACATGAATATGTATATATGTACGTGCGCAGATACGTACATATCACATATGGTGACTCGGCCCACCGTGATTCATCGCCTCGCGAGCATGACGAATTTTTTATTTTTTCTTCCTTTGCCTTTGCTTCAATTAAACCGGCAACACTAATTACAGGTTGTTAGAGCGGAGACGCAAACACGATATTGCAAAGCGGCCTTGGTGGAAGGCGCAGCGAAGCGCGACCGGTCGCGCACGTACCGATTTATATTGCGATTGATGGAGAATCGCGCGCGCGCAGGAGTGTGAGACAAAAAATTACAACGACCAGATACCCGAGATCCCCGGCCTGGAGGATTCATTCTCAGCACGCACTCGGGACAAATACGATCGCGCCTCGATCTTAGTCGTTCTTACTCGTTCGAAAAAGACGTTTGTACGATTTTTCGAAAGGTAAGCATTTTTGTACCATCGATCCCGCGTTGAAGTGACGAAGAGTCGATTGAATTTTTATTTGAACTGAGAAGGAAAACATTGCCGAAGAATAATTGAAGTAATAGAGAAGAAATATAAAAAAAGGTTTTTGGTTTTTGTATTTTTTGAATGAAATTTTTTAAGGAATAATGGAATTCAATTCAAATGAATATTGATAGAATTTTAATTCAGTTTTTTGAATTTTGATGAATGAAATTGGAATGGTATAGAATAAGAATAATAATAATAATAATAATAATCACACACAAACACACACACACTTCCGCTCAAAAGTTTGGATACACCAGTCGATATTTATATGGGTGGCAGGAGCTCCATTTTCGTTTTTTTTTAAACTTTCGTTACGATTTTTTTTCGCAAAGTAATTTCATTCTTGGCTAAAAAAGACAAATTTTGGAAAATGCAACGTAACTCAAGAACTATAGGGTTTAAGAGGAAATGTCAGAGATGTGAAAAGTTGTGTATGTTTATACTGGATCGCCTGGAATTTTTTCAAAATTTTTCTTTGAGATTTTAATTTTGGACTATTTTCGCTAGAAACTCTGATGAGTAGGATGGCTCAATTCGAAAAGTATGGCGTTCGTGATAAAATATCAGGAGGAGAAACTCTTTGAATTTTCGATTTTTGACTCCCTTGAATTTTCTTCAGAATTTTTTTCTGAAATTTTTTTGGCCGAACCTCGGAGTATCATCCGAACAATTCATTGGTGTATATATCTCGAAAACTATTGAGTTAGAGACAAAATATCAAGAGGGGAAAATATTGCAGTGTTTCGTTTTAGTATCTTCGTAAAATAATAAATTAAACGAATTATATTACTGTAACATTAATTGGCAATTATTGAGTGATCGATAGTTTTGCAGTTAACTGAAGTGTACGAGAACTTTTCGCCGGCAGTATATATATATATATATATATATATATATATATATATATATATATATATATATATGTATATATATAATACGCATTGCATTAAAAAATATAAAAATCAAAAACTTTTTTTTATTATTTAACAATATTTTTATCTATTCTTTCAATTTGTCAATTTCTAAAATTAGTTCTCAAAGGAAAAAATGGTATACATATATACATATACACACAGGTCGTCCCATTCATCTTCAGCATGGGAAGTAACTCAAGAACAGCGAAGTAAATCGAAATTTCGAGACACGTATCGAGTAGATGCAAACAAGGAGTAAAATTGCAAGACAACTTTTTTCAGTCTAATTTTTAAAGGTGACTTAAACATAAAATTTGTTTTTTCAATGACAAAACTATATTTTTTTCAACGGGATTTTACTATATATAAGAAAACACAGCGTACTTTCGTCCGAAACATTTTCGTAATTTGGCTATTATTTCTGGGTATTTTTAAAACTTTTTGTTCAACCAAAACGAAGCATCTTTGTGAATAAAGATGCCACTTTTGTCACGATTTGATAAGGGACTCGATGGATACTGTTATTCGAAGGAGAGACTCATTTTAGTTCAACAATTACGGATTTCCCATATTAAGGGGTAAGGCCACAGTAGGATTTTCCAAGAGTCGATTTTTTTCGCTAAAACGGTGCTTTATCATCATAAGAATAAGTTACTATTCGATTTATAGCAAGAGATTTTTTTTCACCGACTCTGAGCGTGTAACGTAAGCCCACCTCTGGCACGGCCATAGGGTACTAAAACTTTAAACGCGTTTTTCTCGAAACACCTTTTTTCCAACTGGCGTGACAAATAACTTCAACAATTTTCACTCGATTTACTTTGAACTTAAAATTTACGTTCCTAATTGCATTTCGCAGAGAAGTACGTACGGAATTTCTGATTAATCGAAAACTTTTCATTTTATGAGTAGTTTTGTACGAAATTTTTCACTGAAAATTCATTCAAATACCTACAATTCAATTCAAATACCTACAACTTTTGAATAAGCCAATATTTTTTTAAATTCCGTACGTACTTCTCTAGGTATTCTAATGTAGATTGACGAGAATTTTTGTTTTTTGTTATAAATAAAAAATTGTGGATGCTAAATGTCACGCCACGGAGCGCCTAAAAAAAAGATAACAAAAGAAAATATTAGTAGTCGGCCATTTTGAACATCGAAAAAAAATATATATATATATATTTTTTCTGACAGCTTGATGTTCACACTAAATAGGTGTAATTAATTTTATGAATGAATCACTTTTTCATACGAAAAAAAATTGTTAAACTCGCACATGATTTTTTAATCGTTGCTGTGGCCTAACCCCTTAAATTATGTTTAGAAGTGGGAGGCCATCATTTTGAACAATGTTCGCCATTTTTGACAAAACGAATCGAAAAATACTTCGGACAAAAGTAGTCTGTTTTTTTACGTACAATAAGATGGCGCTGTAAAAAGTATAGGTTTGGTTACGAAAAAAAAAGTTGACCTTGAAATAACCTTCAAAACGTAAACCAGATAAAAAGTTATCTTGCCATTTTACCATCTCGACGTCTCAAGATTTACGGGACACTGTATATATTCCATTTTTTGACTCTCGTTTTTCACCAGAGTAATTTTTACCGATTGTGTTTCCCACGTTTCAGATATAACCGGAAATCATATAGCAGGATGCGTTTTCTCTTTGTCGTCGCCATTGCGCTCGTTATCGGGCTCATTTCGATCCCGGCGAGCAGCGACGCGCAGGACGAGTACATTCATCTTCCGGGGAAATCATGCGCCGATGCACCGTCCTGTCCCGACCAGAGACCATGCGTGATGGCCAAGCCACGATGCAACGTTGGCACTTGTCCCGACAAAGTGCCAACTTGCGGACCGAAGTCGTAAAAAGCTCGAGCGGATTGTTTTTTTCTTTGTTGTTCACATAAAGTATTATTAAAGTTGTTTTTCGTCGGTCAGTAATTCAATATACGATGCTGATCGTCCATACCCAGAAAACAATGTATTTACCTCGGTGACGAATAAATATTGCCAACGGTCGGTAAGGAAGATCGCAAGCAGTCGGTAAGGAATTTTCTCGCGGTACTCCCGGAAACAAATTTGAGTGGAGTCGTACGCAGGGTGTCCCGTTTTCATCGAGCAACTCGAATATCGTCCGCAAGTTTGTTCTGTCTAGACGTGTAGAGGACAGGTCAAGGTCGACTTGGTTTTTCAAAAAATGCCGTCATATACTTTTCAATGCATCAATTGATGAAGTGCTCTCTTGTGGAAAATGACAAGGTGCATCGATTGGTGAAATAATCATGTTTCCATTCAAAAAAGCAAAGTAGACCTTCGTATGTCCTCTACGCTTTCGTATGGAAAAAAAATACTTAGGCCAAATGGTGCGTCTGTTGAAATAATTCCACTTTTGTCCGAAACATATTTTCGTATCGTCGATAGTTTCGAAGATATTCGAGTGGATCGATTCACATTGGACACCCTATATGCGCGCCCGCCATAGCGCAGTTATGCGATTCCGCGCGAATGCGGGTTCGCGCTCTCGTGAGTACTTGCACGCGGTAAATTTTCGCCTTGCATTCCAGCGTATCGGTAAGTTCTAAAAATAGCCGCTACGAAGGAGCACGCTGCGTCAATTTTCTCCCGATACTCCGCTTCTTTCCGTCCCTCAACCTCCGAGCCGAAGCTCTTTTTCTCGCCGAGAGGAAGCCGGAAGTCGTAAAGAATCGTTACGATCAAAAATTTACGTCGCCTACCGAGTCGGCGCGAAAATGTTTTCCGCTCCGAACCCTAATATTAGCCTGTGCAAATGGCGTGCGCGTTGCGTTTTTTTTTTGTCCACGTCCCCAATTAGGATCACTAATGGAGGGCCTTTTTTTCGGGCGAAAATTTTGTTTTCGACATTGCTCTCGCATCAAGCTTTAACCTTCTTTCAAAGGCTGATCCCCGCGCCATCAGGGATACAAAGATAGCAGCGGTCGCGACAAAGTTCGCGTGATTGATTTTCTGGACTCTACTTCCGGTATAGCGAGGAGACTCACGTTTCTCTCAGGCTCGTCGTTTCCGGTGATCCTTATTCGGACCCCGCGATCGCTCTCTGTTTGACCGACCGGGCAGCAAAGCCAAGATCGCGGTCTCCCGATAGCCTCGACAGGTGGCGCCACCTCGTGGTCCTCCTGCTGCTGATGCTGCTGCTCCTCGAGCAAATAGTCCTCGTTCGTCGCGCAATGAACGTAGACCAGCTCTTTTCGATAATTCGGCGACTCGAGAATTTCCTTCGCCATGAATTCTCGCGTGTCCATTGTATCGACGCGGGTCTCGCGTTTCCGGTACTTCTTACGAGCTCGCGTCTCTTCCTTATCGACCGGGTAACGGAGATCGACACTGCTGTCGGCATTACAGTCGTCCGGGACTTTCGTCCTGCCATTATTGCTCGCTGCCACGATCGTACCCTCCACTTTGTCGAATGGTGTGCCTGTGTGTCCGTGTATGTGTTTCGTCCGAACTCGCGGCACGACGAGTACACGTTTAACTCATTTCCGCGATCGAGGCCCGCCGCACCACTGTTTCTTTCTATACACGTTAGAGGGTGGGTCGAAAAAATAGAGTTTCAACTTTTAACCCTTAAAATTAATAGTAGTAGGTTTGGAGACAAAAGGACGAAAGAAAACGGATTTCGAGTTCTCCAACTCAGGTTGAAGCGGTAGGGCTCGATTTTTTTACCGTTTGGTTTACACGGAAAATGCGACGTATATATGTATGCATTACTCAATGAAAATAGCAATAATGCTAATAATCGATGAGCGTACGGTTCGGAATAAAGTATTTGAAAAATATACAATTTCAACGTTCGCACTCGCAGTGACGGAAATTTTTTATCTATGTATATACATGTTTATATACAATATACATTTTTATCTATGTATGAAATGTTAAGGGGGCTGCATAAGCTTGGAATAAAAAAAGTTCGATTTTTTTATGGCGTAGTTTTGAAGCCTAGGATTTCAACTTTTATTTGGAAGAACGATTTTGGCGAGGGATCAGATCGCATACTGTGCTAACATGGTTGTTACGCATTATTGACTCAGAAATTCCCTGACTATTCCAGGTTTTGCAAATATTTCAGGGAGATTGGAGTTAAATAAAAAATATAATTTTTTGATAATAAAATAAAACACGTTAAGCTAATGAAAACTAAATTAAACTAATGAAAAAATGTTTAAACTGAAATGCGAAAAATAATTTAAGCACTGTAAAGTAAAATAAACATATATTAAAAGCAAATACAGAACCGGTTCTTTATGATGAACCGAATTTATGTCGGTGCCAATACATAAAAAATAGATATAAACACTTATGTGTGTCGACAAATAGAATGCAAATGTACAGAGATTTAGAGTAAATTCGTTTTTGAAATTTTCTATGTTTGGCACTGACATAAATATTTTTTGTATATAATGAAGAATAATATAAATATTGAAAATATACAAAGATATTTATTTCTAGTCTTTCCAGTTTTTCTTTCAAGCTGGTAACATGTTTCGTAATTTTTGAAAATTTTTCGTTATTTTTGGAAAAAATTCAGAGAATTTTCAAAATTCCCTGAGTTTTTCCTGTTTTCCATATGCGTAACAGCCATGGCTAAGGTCTTGCTGCGATTTACCCTGGTTTCTTTCGCGCTTTTCTCCAACACTATGTTTTATGAAGCTGTGTAAATCGTATCTTAAAATCTATTCGTCAGATTCACTTTAAATGCGGACAGAGCATAGTTTATAACATTTTGTATCGTAGGACCGGATGATTTTTTAATACGTTCAACTATTTGTCAATAACAAATTATTAAAGCTGTTTTTTTTTGAAAAATCGAACTTTTTATCTACAGTTTGTGATTAACATAATTTTTAAACTGTTAAAAAAGTATCCGGTCATACGACTTTATTATAGTAAAAGTAAATTTTCTTATTTTTCACTTCAGGTCAGCCTAGTTGCCGGAAGCAGCTATCGATTGGCCATCCAGCAACGGCGGCACTTTCTTCAACCCTAGAATGACACTCATGGGTCTCACAGACCCGACCGAAAAGTGGAAAACTCGCATTCCTTCTCTTTCGCAAAACTTTTCCATCTGCTCAAACAGCTTTTTTCGACAAAATATGGGCCCAGCATAGAATTTCTCTTCACAGGCGCTTTCCTGACAGTCTGTTCTTTCATTAAAAAAAAGTCATCTGAATAGATGTAATTTCAAGGGAACTGCAGCATTCGAAAGTTATCCGGGTCTCACAGACCCAGTGTATATAACTAAGTAGCGAAAAATATGAGTGTCATTCTAGAGTTGAATAATGATAAATTCATTGTTTATCGTGATTTTACAGGATATAGTTCCGAAAAGCTCATACCGCCGATTAATTTTGGATTTCGTGTACCCATGTATTTCGACTCGCTGATCACGAATGTGGTCGTGAAAATACCCGCAAATTTGATTTTCTAGGTCAAAACTCACAAAAACTGATTTTTTAAAAGTTTTGCTCTTTTAATTAAATAAATTTCGATTTTAGAGAAAAATCTTTTCTACAAAAGTTCCAGCCTATAAAAAGATTGATCTTTCATGTTCTATACAGTTTTTGTCTAAAACTATTCTGTTTCGAGAAAAATGGGATAATGCTCTAAAAAGTACATTTTGCTCCATTTGTTTCCATTTGTTTCGATATTATCTACTTACGCACTTCACCTCGGGAACGTTGGAGTTTAGTCCTTAAACCCAAACAGAAAAAGCGAAAAATAAAATACAAAAAAGTCTAAAATTAAATTAAACATTTGAAAATATAAGAAAATGTAAAAATTAAAATTAAATACAAACAAGCAAAAAATAAACGTGCATTTTAAAGACTACACTCCAACGTTCCAGCGGTAAAGAGCGTAAGTAGATAATATCGAAACTAACGAAGTTTAGCAAAATGTACTTATTGGAGCATTATCCCATTTTTCTCGCAACAGAATGGTTTTAGACAAAAACTATAAAGAATATAAAATATCAATCTTTTTATAGGCTACAATTTTCGTTGGAAATGGTTTTTCTCTAAGATCCACATTTATTAAAATAAAATAGAAAAACTTTTTAAAAATTCGTTTTTGTGAGTTTTGACCTTGAACATCAAATTTGCGGGGATTTTCACAATCACATTCGTGATCACCGAGTCAAAATACATGGGTACACGAAATTCCAAATTAATCGGCGGTATGAGCTTTTCGAAACTACACCCATTTTTCCATACAAAAAACTCAAACTTGGCAAGACCATGTATCAATTGTGTGTAAATTCCTGACCTCGTCATCTCAATACTCCCATAGAAAAAAAAATGAAAATGAACCTGTTTTTTTTTTGCCGTAGCTTATGCAGGGCGGTTAAATGTGGCACGAATTATATTCTGAATTAGTCGTAAAAAAACGTCGCTATGGAACACATGTATATAAATATAATTTTACACAATGTTATGTCATAAAAAAATCATAAATTAAAAAACTATAAAATGATATTTTCATTTTGCAAAACATCACTCATATGACATACATACATACATACATACATACATACATATATATATATATATATATATATATATATATATATATATATATATATATATATATATATATATATATATATATATATATATATATATATAGTGAAACCTCGTTTATACGTTTTTTAAAATGATACGTTATAAATTTCATTCCCCAGCGTCAGTTTCGAGGTTCGTTTTTTCTCCGTTATACGTTAATCACACGTGATCTTCTCTCACCGGAGAAAATGTCTTGTGACTGCGTTTTGATGTTTTGACGTTTCTGACCTCGACTATGTACGCATGTACTGTGATAACATATCTCTTATCAATACGAACCTGTCTATTATTTACCAGTCTAAAACGTCAAAGCTTAGTGTTAAAAACTTGCATGAACTAAAAGTTCGAAAACTTGAGTTGGCTCATTACTCAATTATTACCAATCAAATTTTCAATTGGAAAACGAAACATTAACGTAATAGCGGTACTGCTATTGAAAAACGTATAACTGAAGTTTTACATTATATATATATATATATATATATATATATATATATATATATATATAATGTGACCTTGACCCACACACGGTATAGGCTAAGTGTCACGTGATCCACACGTGATCATGAATGGATGTTATAGTCAGGCCCCGCAACGGCACCGCAAACTTTGTTCAATCGATGTTTCACAATCATTGGGTTGTTCCATTCTGACTCACAATTTTTTTCCCCATCTGAATCTCCAACCCCCCCAACCCTAACCGCGTTATCCGATGCACGAGAGCACCGCGCTTCGCCCCAACGGATGACCTTCGCCATTCAAGCTTCGTACATTGGCGTGACGTCGTTATAGAAAAGTGAAGTCTGCCGAATAGACACACGCTCGATCACTATCGACCAGTCTCCTTTCACCGAGGTGTGTTCTCGGAATAGAAATAAAATATGTGTGAGGCGAAAAATAAAATAGCACGGTCGCTCGGATCGATGCACGAATTGCGACCGACTTGACTGGAGGAGGATGCACCGCGAAAAAAAAAAAACGATCGATCGCGCCTGATGGACTGCGTAAAACGCGGAGCCCGAAATAACGCAATTTCGAGGTACGCGAGGTCGTCTATCGAGAGATTCAAATGAATTGCATTTGTTCGACGAAATGCAGGGACGTCGCTATCGAGCCCGGATTTCTCGTACTTTTTTTATTCGACAGTAGGTGTTATGTAATATATTATAATAATCATGTAATATAAAACTTACTAGACGAGAAAAAAGTATACGTTTTTTTTTATCAAATAATACATATATCGTCTAATGAAAAAAAGCATAAAAAATTCTGGATATATATATATATATATATATATATATATATATATATATATATATATACTGAATAGGCGTAATTGTTGATCAGTAATGAGAATAAAGGTAATAATTGTGAGTACACTAGTTACGTTTAGCGAAGGAATTTTTTTTCGCCATTTTGATAAAAAATGAATAGTCTTTTGTAGTGCTTTCATTTTATTTTATTCTTTTTTCCCCAAACTTTTAATACGTTTTTTGTATACAACACACACGCACACACGCGCATGCACACACACACACACACACACACACACGCATATATACTACCGGTCAAAAGTTTTCGTTCACTTTGGATAATAGCAAAAATTTTGATCGCTTTGGATAATTGTCGAATTATATTAAAACAATACAATTAATTTTATATAGCTGTATAGTATCTTAGTAAAATTGAAAAAAAAATGAATTTTATTATTCTGATATAATTTAGAAATTATCCAAAGTGATCGGAAACTTTTGACGGTTGTGTGCGTGTGTGTGTGTAATAGTGGATAATAGTAATTATTAATCAGTAATGAAAAAAATGCGAATAATAGTGAGTACACTAGTTATATATAGCAGAAGAAATTTTTTCGTGCACTTTTGACAAAATATAAATGCTCTTTTGGAGAATTTTGATTTTATTTCTTTTTTCACGAATTTTCATACGTTTTTTGTATACGATATATATATATATATCGTATACAAAAAACGTATGAAAATTCGTGAAAAAAGGAATAAAATCAAAATTCTACAAAAGAGCATTTGTATTTTGTCGAAATTGCACGAAAAATTTCTTCTGCTATATATAACTAGTGTACTCACTATTATTCGCAGACACACAAATGATTTTGACAATTTATAACAGATATTATGAACATATTCAAAAATACAGACAAGTACATATATCATTTTACATAATATATTATTTAATATATACTATATGGAGGTGCTAATATTAATATAATGATATCATAAAATAAAATTACATATATATATATATATATATATATATATATATATATATATATATATATATATATATATAATCTTATTTTATGACATCATTAGCACCTGCATATAGTAAATATTAAATAATATATGATGTAAAATGATATATGTACTTTTCTGTATTTTTGAATATGTTCATAATATCTATTATAAATGGTAAAAATCATATGAATGCATATATATATATCCAGGTTCGATCGCGAATTCATCATCTTGCTGCAATATGCCGTAGCTGCATTTTTTTCTTCACAGACTACTTCAGGGAATAATTCGTGGCACAATTGATGCACGTAGATTAAACTTTTTCGTCACTACAAGTTTGAACGTTAAAATAGAGTATTTTTCAAACACTTTATACCACGTTGCGCAGCGATATCAATTATTATGATTACGAATCGAATAATTTCTCAAAAATGTGTACGTACGTGTACATTAAAAACGTCAATTTTGCCGGACTCCGATTTTTCTTCACACTTTCGTTCGATATCGATAGTTCACGATTTTCATACTGTTCAATATTAATTCTCCACTAATTTAATCCCGTTCAATTTCTATGTTGTACAATTTTTTATTCTGACTTCGAGGGGTTTTTCAAACTCGGCTTAATTTTTGTTATGCAACGGGGGAGCAAGGAGGAGGGAGAAGAAAAACCGAAAGAAACGGAAAGAAGAGAAAAAAAAAGGGGTGAATCGGTGGTTACACGAGCGGATCGAAGATGCGGCCCAGCGTGGATGAGGGCAGGACCGTGGTCGGTTACAGACTGAGAGAGAGAAGTTGGCGAGTTGCAATCCTACCGCGCTTGTACCACGGAATTCCATTGCTCTGTATATCTATATATCGTGGGGTTGCCTATGGTGAGAGACTGGCGCCAATCGTGTATTTTAGCGAATCCAGCCGAGACACAGCGACGACTGTCTTTCTCACGTTCGTCGATATCTTTGTGTGTCGTTGCTCCAAAAAAACAAGCCCTTCCGCGCTCTTCTCCCTTCTGCCACATCCACGACCCTTCGCACTCCGCGCTTGTGTGTCAATCGCGACAAAAAAAAAAAACAAATACATCCGTATCAATTAACTCGATTGTATGCGAAATAAAAATCGCCGTAATTAGTTTCCCATTCAATTTGGCGGAGTGCCCGCGAACTCGCCTGTTTACGTTTCGGGGAAGACAATATTTCGCTATGTTTTCCAACCATTTCTGCCGCTCTCGTCTCTCTTCCTTACAAGCCTCTGTAATTTTTCCACGCTACGATATTAATTTTGTTCCTTTCGTCTTTAACTCGACCACTGAAATTTCGTTGCTCCATTTTTCGTAACTAACGATTTTAAATAATAATAATAGTGGTAATAATAAATTTGACCGTGAACCTGAAAATGATTACAAGTTACAAATAATATCAATAACAACAATAATCATAATAGTGTCAGAGTCTGAAAATCATGAGTCTGAAAATAATTTCGAGTTACGAATAATAATAGTAACTTTAACCGCGAGTTCAAAAGTACTTGGAAATTTTAGATAAAAAATAATATTCGTTTTGAATATAACTACGATAGTAAGAACCACAACAGCAATAATAATAATAGGAGAGATAGTGATAATAATTATACTAATTTGGAATATCATACGATTTACATATAAATGATTTTCCCATGACGTAAATAAATTGGAACGATTTTAATGTATTTAAATTAAATTGAAAATATTATTATATTTATTATATTTGTATTGTTTCCTCTTGTACAACGCTTCGCGCTTTTTACATACCCCTCGCCAGTCTTAAATTGAAAATAATTATTCACGATAATAAAAAAACAATAAATAATAAAGTATTTAAAAATAAATGTATAGAAAAAAATTTAGGCGAGAAATCCCTTTAGAATTGTCAAAAAATCGATTTTTTTATACATATTTCGAAATTATGATACCCAAAGAATATACTGACCAGAGGAAAACTCGAAATATTGAATATTTGCGGAGTTATCGCACATAGTCCAGAGCGCGGGGACAGCATGCGGTCGGGTAGCGAGTAAACTTTAAACGCGATTATCTCGAAACTACTTTTTCAAAAACTGCTCGTGTTGTAGCTCAAAAAGTTATCGACCGATTTGGATGAAATTTTGTGAGGTTACTCTCAGTAATATTATCGGAAGGATATACCTAAAGTTTTAAAAGTAACATGTGAATAAATAATTTTTTTGCGGTCAAATATGTCGAAAAGATGGTCGAAAATTCGGACTTTGGAGTAAAAGGGCTCCCAAATTTTCAGTTTTGCACTTTTTCATCATTTTTTAGGTATATCCTTCCCCTTAATATGTCAGTGAACGAATGACGCTTATTAAATCTTTTTCAGATCAACAGAAAAAGAGTGGCAACTGCAGCACTTTTCGATGTCGCGGAAAACAGGCGTCCGAAGACCCTTAATAACGCCGCCATTTTGTTGGTCATCCCAAACAATTTTTTTTTTATACTTAACAGTTATAATAAACTCATGTCCAAATTTGAAAATGATCAGATTATTTTATCCCCTCTAAAAAAATTCCCGAAAAATACCAATTTTTCACGCTCCTAAAGGGATTTCTCGCCCTAATGCGAATTCCCGATTTGTTTTTCATGGGGTACAAAGTCCAGCCCCGCACAACTTTAAAAAGAAGTACAAAAAAACGAGACTGCATTTTGAATTTTTTCGGCGGAAAAAAATGTAATATTTCCAATACTGTATGATTTTTTTTTCATATCGGAGACTAGCGGGTGACTTGGTTTGAAAATAATCCCGTCGAGGGGGAAGGATGAGGTGAGACATCGCTGGGTGGAGGACTACGAAGGATCGAGGAGGAGGAGGGTTGAAAGGGAAGCAAGAGAGGAACAGGACGGTGGCGCCAAGGAAAGATCACGAATCCGCACGTGCCTCGGTAAGATCATCGTTCCCTGAACCTTCCAGGAATCCGTCTCGTCTGTGCCAGCCGCACAATGCGGGCAAGCGCGCGCGCGCCATTGGAAATTCCTCAGACGACGGTAGGACGGAAGCGCGCCGCCGGGGAAGGGGTGGGAAAGCGAAAGGGACGTATAAAAGACGTCGCAACTTCGTTCGGAAATCGGACTCACCTTGTTGGCGAGATCAAGCATGTTTCCGGTTCCGCCTGCAGCGGCCTCGACGAGTTTTTGAAGGGTGTGCGGCTCCGGCGAGAGATCACGGGCGCCACTGTCGAATTCCCAGCTCTCATGACGTCCGGAAACGGTGCCTGATGACGAGGGACGAGAGATCGGTCGATAAGATTTTTTTAGCGTTCTCGGGTCGTTTGCTCGCAGTTGCGGGTGGGGGTCAAAATGTCGTATGACCAAATATAGAACGACAAAGATTTCGAAACGACCGAATTATGAACTCTCAAAATAACGGAGGTTCAATTATTCGAAATGTTATCCTTTGACCGATGACGAAATCGAATAATCATTACACCAAAGGATTGTTTATTCTAATTTTGACCCGAACTGAAATTGCGTGGCATTTAAGGATTTTTAAGGCAAGGAATGGGGATTTTTTCATGACTCTTGGTATGACTTTCTGGCATAAAAGTGTACTTAATGATTCTACGGTGCGACCGATTTTCTAAATTTTTATATTTTTGTTTTGCTCTTTCAAACAGACGTGTGTTGTATGCCAATGAAAAAGTATACGGAATAAACGAAAAGTCGCCAAACTGTACAATTCCGTATGTAGTAAAAAATGTGAGAAGCATAATTTCAAGATTGCTGTAGAGAAATATATTTTGGGAACATCTAGAGAAATATTACACACATTTAGGAACTTTGAGTAATATCATCTAGTCGCTTTACACGAATAGCAAAGAAAAACTGATATGTTGAGATGACGCATCATTTTCTTTTACTTTCTTCTATTTTATTTTCTATCGATTCGATATTCGCGTCTCTATCGACAAGTACCACAAAGTTAATTCATATTGAATATAGACTCAACGATAATTTAGTAGGGTATAGTAATTCAGGTAATTTTTCATGACATTCCATGACTTTTTCAGGGTCGAGTGTAATTTCATGACATTTAAGGGAGACTTTGTCCTTGAAATGCAGCGGGAGATGTTAGCGGCTCAACATGAGCAGCTAGACGAAGAGGAGGGATGCCTCTATGGACCAGGCATTGCCGATTAGCGGTAATTATAAACACATTTGTGTAAACACATTACAAAACTTTAAACGCGTTTTTCTCGAAAACACGTTTTTAAAAATGGCTGACATTCTCCTGACCGCTGTAATTAACATATCGACGTGAAATTTGCAGAGCATACTCAGAAAATATGTCTTCACGGAATGACGGATCGTTTTTTCGATAGATACATTTTTGCATTTATTATTTATCTTTTTATGCGAAATAAAACGCGAGAATTCGATTTTTTTTTAATTGCCGCCATTTTCCGAAATTTGTACTAAACGAAAAAGCCATCCGTCATTCCATGACCAAAGGGTCACAGATTGATAATATGCTTTGAATTTGTGTTTCAGATCAACAAAGAGGGGGCAGTGATGCCAGCCGTTTACCTCCCGCGATTTGAGGACCTGTTTCCGCGGAGCTGCAACGGCCGCCATGTTGGTTTTTTTTAATTTATTTTTTTCGTTTTCTTTAAAAATAAAATAAAATGTAAACACCTGAAATAGGGCACTCCAAGGACAAAGTCTCCCTTAAGGTTTTTCATGACGTTTTAGGTCGGTAGACACCCTGTAAATGGCGAACATAACATGGCTGCCTGACCGGACTGACCACTAACGCCATCTGCCATCTTCATTCTGAAGCGCAAGTAGTATTGCTCGATCCCAAGTTTTCCGCTATCCGGACCGTTCGCCATTTTGGCCCATCGCTATTTTAACTGATCGACTTTTTGGTCCTTCACTGTGATGAATTCGAAATTGTAAACTGTCGTGATATTTACAATTCGACGATTTGACGTCTCGAATTGTTTGGTGTATATATACAGGCGAATCGATATCATATCTCTCATTATTTTGTTGAATCTGATATTTGTTTTCGCTATAAATCAACGTCGAGATTTTCGTATTCACAAATTTGATTAACTATATTACAGACTATCATAAAATTGATCTATCTATATTGAAACGTTCGTCATTACTGAATTCGAAATTTCGGTCCTTCTGAATATTGATCGTTCGAATTTTCGATCCCCACCCACAGTGACAATTCGGGTGATCAGGGAGGATTTTTAAAATTGTGCTTTTTAGGGTTACGTAAATGTTGACCCAAAACCGAATATTGAATTAGGAATTCAATGAAATTATCTTTCATGAGGGTCCCATACACGAAAAAGGAAAAGAAAAAAAATCTTATCCTGGCATGTGGGGTGTCATTGTACAAAGCTCATTGAGCAAAGAACAAGTATAATTTTTTTCTTCTTTATCTTAAAAAATAAATAAATGGGGGGCCGTCAACGTTGTAAGTTTCAGACCATTTTTGTTACATTGCCGATAACACTGCCAGCTATCGGAGAGGATTTTTGTAATCGTACTAGAAAAGCATATTTTTAGTGTTTTTTTTAGATGTCGAATTTTTAGTCAGAATTGTCAATTATTTTGGGCAATTGGGGAAGAATATTGATAGCAATTTTTTAGGGCAATCCGACGAAACGATCTTTTTTTTTAACTCGTAAATTTACGTTGACTTCATTTTTTTTTGTGGTTGCCTACCAAGACTGTTGTCGCTGCTGGTTGGTAGATATTCCGGTGTGTGAGTGTGATGCGGACTGGTGGTTCGTTTGCCCGATCTAAGCGCCTCGATTTCCGGTCGCAGCGCCAGTCTTCGTCTAAGGAACTCCTGGTAGGAAATACGACCGTGCTCATCCGCGCCGAGCTCTCGCATCAGTTCCTCCACCGAATTCTCAAGATTCAGCTCTCGGCACACCGTCAACAAGTCTTGGCTGAGAAAGCAGAGGAAAATAAGTGTGTTTTTTAAATAAATTTTACCAACCCATTATTTTAAGGTCCACTTAATTAAGGTCAAACTAATATTTTTTATTTCCAAATGACTTCTTGCGTCACGAAATGGTTAACTTTTGTCCGAACCTTCTTTCTGCTCGACTAGTATTTGCAAAGATATTTTGAATATTTTCTTAAATATGTAAAATATCTAAAATTGAAGTAAAGAAAAGGGTAGGTATCAGACGAGAGATAGCTATTTTCCAGCATGTCCACTTTATGCAAAAATGGCCTCGCAAAATGGAACGGGAGCTCATATGGCGGCACTTGCGCGAGAGAGTTCGCGACTCTTGTCAAAGTCAATTAGTAATGAATTATTTCGTTGCGACGGGAAATCGTTAATTCCAACGTCTCGCGCACGGGTATTTCCTCGCCCTTGCGCCCCCCTCTCTGCCCCCCCGTGTGTATACGCGAATAAGCTTTTAGGGAATGTATTCGCGCATTAATCGCGAACGGCGTTGCTCGGGGTGGCGAAGGAGCGAAGCTAATTGGATGGCGATAAGGATTGACGAGGCGTGATTGGCAGTTGCCCCCGCGCGATCCTAGCGGCCGCGCCGCAAACTACTCGCCAACAAGAGGAGGGATGGGCGGGGCGGATTCCACAGCGGTTTTTTCTTCCCCATCCAAATTATTCAGATAACATTGTCATATGTTTTTGAGCATTAAGAGGGTAAGTGTACAACCGTCGAGAGGCGAGCGTTTAAGGTAGTTCTGTAGTTTTCGTCTAATCTTAGGAATTGGCTGAAATCTCAGTATGGTGTAGATATGACCTTTATGGACTGATGCCCAAAAATTCAATTCCATTCACCGTTTAGTTTATGAGATAATTCCAATTGAATGTGGGTATTTTTGTACGCGATTCCTATACCTAACACGTAAACCGATAGGAGTTTGCTCGCATTTCTCGATGCAGGTTCTGAACGGACCTTAGGATTTCAAAATAAAAACACACGTGTATGCAGTACTATTGTGGGATTGATTAAAAAAGAAATGACAAACTTTGACCGTTTAGTTTCGGAGATATCGACTTATGAAAAGTGGTAATTTTATTCCACACCGAACTCGGGCCCAACCATCTGTAACGGAATGGCAACAGTGCACGCTGCAGCCAGATGATCGGCGCGTGGTCTGGGAACTCGAAGCGTGTTTTTTTCCCCGAGTTCTAGTAATTCTGAGACGGATGTGAAATACATTTATTCTGCAAACAAATTTAATTTGCTCAATTTATGCATGTATTTATGCATGTATTTGTCTTTGTTACAGCGAATACAATTCAAACTGTCGGCAAGATGTTGTAAATCCACGATCCGACGTCCTTCGACAGCGAATTTTTGTTGCTGATCGTTGAGGTTATGGTTATTCTCATCGCGTTTAGCCGCATTTGCTTGACACATGGCTGCCACAGCTTTCAGTCTTTTTTTCTTGTAAACTTGCCTACGTATCGCATTTGGGTTGACATTTTAACGCTTTTTTAATTTATATAAAATATTTCGCGAAATACGGATCGTAGGAAGCTCAACGCTATGGCTGCGGGAAAATCGCGCTGTTGCCACGATTACAGCGCCGCTCTCTATACGAGTATGAGACCTATCAATGCACGAGGTGCGAATGTTTGGGACATATGGAGGGTACAAGCTCTGTCAAAAATGTACAACCAACAGCATCGTATAGGCATTGGATGTTACTATACGCTTCGACCGAAACTTTTGGCTCATACGTGTACCTACAGAACTACCTTAAATGTTAAGAGCGACTCGCTGATTTTTGAATTTTGTCTTTTTGCGCGTGAATCGTATATGTCCAATAAAAGATCGGAGATATTTAAATCTATGTCCATTATTCTGTGCAGGCGTAATATTCATGTGTATCATTATCTATAATGATTCACATAAAATGCATAATAACTATGGTATGCTATGAAAGCAATAGATATATCATGATCTATTGCTGTAAAATAATAGTATTTTATTAAGATAATAAGTATTAAGATAATAAGAATAGATAATAAGATATATTATAAATAATACAAGATTGTGTTTATATATTGCAAAAAATATAATCGATAATAATAATAACATATACGTCATCTTGACGAAAATCTGCGACCCTCGAAAGGTGTTTTTTTTATCGCAAAATCGTATCTAGCAGGGTTGAAGAGCAGCCCCTCTCCGTCCCCCTAGTCTATCTCTCTAAGAAAAACTGCCAGCATGAGGGCTTTCCACGTGATTACTCGACGTGAAGAGGCCATGTCGTGTCTCCTAACAATGAACACCGAAATCTTTCCAGCAAGAACGCGAATCAGCCACGTGTGTTCAAAGCCCTCCACGGGATCGCAAGTCGACTTATTAGGCAAGGGCGAGGGGGTCGTTGAAACAACGAGGGAAAAAAGAAGCAAAAAATAAAAAACGATAGCAAGGGTTGGACGAGACACTAAGACCCGCGAGATAACGGTAAAACGTGCAGCTGAGGAACTTGCCAAGTCCTCGTTGGAACCCCAACCTTTTTTCTGCGCTCTTTTTTCTTCCTTTTTCGTTCCACAAGCTGCGAGGAGAGGGGAGGGTGGGGAAACCCGGGAAGGGCTTGAAGAGCGCTTTTCAAAAGACTTTAAGCAGCTTCAATTCGTTATGGCGAAGCCAAGGGGGAGAAGTGCAGGTGCGGCTTTCATCAAAGCACCTCCTCGAGAGTATCATCCCCGGCTCGAGCTCATATCCTTCACTCACTCATAACCCTTCCTCGTTTGGGTCTCCTTCGTCGAGTGACCTCGACGCAGCTTTGACTGCGGCGTACTGCCTCTTCATTTATATATATATATATATATATATATATATATATATATATATATATATATATATATATATATATATATATATATACACAAGCTACCCTATCAATGGCAAAACTACCCCCTCAATCATGTTATATGTTATATTATATATTATTTCCTGAGTTCCAACGTATAACCTTGCGGAACTTTCACGCATTATTCTCCCCAACTGAACCCTTTCCTATCACTCCCTACTCGCACTTCGCTAATCTAACCTAACGCTCCGTTGCGCCTACAGCCGTCTTTAGCTGCACTATACCGCATTTGCCGGGCGTACGGGGAAACTGTGGAAAACCCGTACCAATATAGACGACCCAATATTCTTCTGATTCTCTGGTGCACAGACGTTTGAGGGGTCGCGCCTCACTTTAGACGCTCAAAAAAGGCTATTTTCACGAACTTTTTTGATAGGTTTATATTATAGATATTGATATAAAAGTTGTTACACTTAATAAATAGACTTTCGAAATCATTAAAAAAACACATTCTTTATTTAAGGGGAGGGTAGGGGTTTCAGCGTGAAAAAAACACGTTTTTGCGATTTTTGAAAACTATATGCATAGAGTAAATTTAATGAAACCTTTTGTAGATTGTTAAGTGTCATTTCAAGAACATTCCGTAAAATTTGTGCGCGAAAATATCACAAACAAGCCGGTGAAAAAGCTTTTCCAAGAACGCCTTTGGAAAAACACGATATGCCGTGTTCACTGTATCTCAGCTAGAAATGATCGGAAATCAAGTACCATTAAAATTTAGTCAAAGTATCATCAAATCCTCCCCAACGGTCTTTGATAATTTTTTTTAATTTCTAAATTTTCGGTGGTCATGTGAAGTGAAAAGTGCTATTTTTCACGAAAAATTCCGCCATTTTGGGGGTGGAAAACCCCCTCAATGTAAAAAAAATCTCAAACTAACCGTTGGGGGGAGGTATTTTATATGTAGAAAGTGTGTATCAAGTTTGAAATAAGTCGGTCATGTAATTTTCAAATGGCAGTGAAAACGGACTTTGAAAAAGTGGTTCCGAGAAAAACGCGGTACCGGCTTGTTTGTGAATATTTTCGCGTACAAATTTTACGGAATATTCTTGAAATGACACTCAACAATGCACAGTGGTTCCAAACGCCGAAAAGCTGGCCAAAAATCGAAATCATCGAAAGACGGATGGTGGTGGGTATATATAGGTTTTTGGGGTTGCTGAATCTGATGTTAGTTTTTCGAAAAAAATGAGTCAAAAAGTCAAAAAAAAAAGATGGTGGACCAAAAAAAATTTTATATCAACTTTAAACAATAAAAAATGATGTTATAAGGAGTTTTTGAGGTCGCTAAATCGAAATTTGACATCAGTTTCATAAAAAATGCAAAACAAAGTCAAAAACAAGATGGCGGACCAAAAAAAAAAGATTATAATTGTAAATGATAAAACCTGTGGATTGAGGGGTTTTCGACGTCGCTGAATCAGAATTTGACAGTTAATCAACTTGGAAAAAAAATTTAATTAAGTTTTTTGAAACAAATAATTTATTGTTTATAACTAATTCATTGTTTATAATGTCAAAATCATTGGTAGTATGTATACTCAACATTAAATAACTTAAACAAATTTATACAGCACCTTAATATGTTATAAGCCAGCGATTGAACTAGGATTATCATGATTGCTTCGATAGTTTTTTTGTACGAGCGAAAAACTTAAGAAAAATGAGTAAAAAATACAATGTAATTTTCAAAAGTATATAAAAAAGTCAATTTTTGTAATTTAGAATTCACTCTAGTTCAATCGCTAGTCTTAAATATGGAGATTAAAATGCCGTGTGGTTTTTTTATTTCAGATAAGCAGAACAGCCGTAATCTTGGTCACCGTCAAGCACCTCTTTTACTTGATGTCTTCCTGTCAGCCACTATAACTTTTATTCTATTATATATTTTGACTTCAAAAAATTTGTAAAGCTTATTTAAATGTTAATAAAGATTATGCAAAAACAATGAGATTTATTATTTCGATGCTTTGCCCGTAAAAAATTATTGAAAAAGCCGTAAAAAAACAGCGGAGAAACTAGAGGACCGCCTTAAGTCGGGTCTATACCTGAGTCAAATGTAATTAAAAAAGCTCACATAGAATCATCGATGCCCATATAATACGCCTTCTGCAGCGGTAGCAGTCTTCAGAATTCCAATTTGCTGCTGTCTGCAGAGCATTCTCCCTGCTCGCGTGTTAGATTGAGCACGACCATCGGCACGCGTCATCTTCTTCCGTCACACATGTGTGAGCGTTCTGGCCGCAATATACCCCTATCGCTTGCGGCATGTTCAATGGCGAAACAGATCTTTCATTGAAAAGGCAGGCAGCGACATAGGCAGCTATTTCCACTCTGATCGACGCGGAAGGATCTTTGGACTTGTCTTCCAGATGAGCTGGTTATAACTTTCGTTGTTGTTTTGTGTGAAACCACCTCTGCATCTTTTCAATAAGTTATCATTGCTAAGGTGTTTGTAATTTGGCTTGCTTGCTTCCAAGGAATTGGAAGGTACATCATTATATTCATGGTGATACGAAGCAAGTTCTCCATTCACCGAAGCACGCTGCCAGAAGCACTACTCCGGTCGGATACTTATCATGATTCGGATTTTCATCGGTTGAGCTGTAATGATCAAAGGTTGTCCATATCGTCGACCGAATTATGGTTACGACAAATAACTAAACCATAACAAACGTTAATGTGTCGATTATTCTTCCGGTTAGCTTGATTCTCCGGCAGATTCCTTTATTTATCTTCACGCATTCACGCAACCGATGTCCCAATTGTTTTTGCACATGATCGATGCATACTTTTTTAAGCAGGTACGGTGATTGGAGCGAGTTCAAGATAAAAGCTCGATTTTTTTTATAGCATTGTCGAGACCTTCGTCCATGCGTATGCGGAGTTTCCACGAGATTTACCGTACACTTTCCGAGTTATTAATTGTTAAAGTTGGTGAATTAGTCACACGTAGACGACAAAATGTGCCTGTCCTCTCATATATCGATTTTTTTGTGCTACTTGGAGCCAAGAAACACGTAAAAAAAACTGATGGTTGCGTTCGTTGAATCTTTGTGATCGATAAGGCACCTTGAATTGGAAAGCTCGCCGCAGAAATAAGCAATAAATTTAGAAATAAAGTCGCAAAAACCGATGTTTTCGGAGAGCGAGACTTCCCGTGACGTAACAGCAGCCATCTTACTCGACGTGTGGCAACGCCGGATACCCGCGCAAATTTGATTCGTCTATCGGATATTTTCAACGCGAATTAAAAATATTATTGTGCGAAGCCGTACATTTTTTAATGGATTATAAAGGGCTTCTCGTCGATATTTACTTGAAGTTCTTTTACGTACAGCAAACGCATCTCACTTTTTCTGGCGACATGTACCTATACAAAGCATCTATATATAAATTCAGCATGGGAGAACCGTCATATAAAATAAACGTTCCTTTTTATACCTGCAAATATTGTGAAAATTGGGAAAGGGAAAAACAACACAACAATCGATGAAATATGTTTAGACTTTGGACAGATTGGATATTGGACATTGAGGTTAACTTCAACGCGACGTTTTTTATTTGCAATCGCAATATTATCTTTTCATTTTCCAATTCTTGTCCGTCAGAATCTACATTTGTTTTTAAACTGGATTTTAGTACAATCCCGTTGCTCTTTTGATAAACTTCCACAGTATTTTCATTCACCATGTTAACCGGCTACAAAAAATAATAAGCCGGGCGCGTGGAACCGATGACAGCCACCGAAAATGCGACGATGCTAAACGTCAACGATATGGCGCACTACTGAAGTCGAGTAGTAGATTATTAAGGTTTTTTCCATATTATAAAAATAATAGGAAACTTGAAATTCAATACTTAAAAAATATTACTCGAAAAATAGATATATGTATATGGCATACATATATCTAAATCGTGGCGGTATTGCGGCGTGAAATAGACTCTAAGTTTACTAGCATGGTCATCACCGTACCTCCTTAAGGTAGTCCTATCGCCAGCCTTCAATCCATAGGATATTTATAATTTTTTTTTAACGTTCACCACATATATTAATAATCGTCTCTGTAAAACTTCAGGGTCGTTTATCGACCTAATTACAGAGAAAAGAGATATTAAAATTGCGTATTTTTGTGAAGGAATTCCGAGACGACATACAAAAACCCAATTTCCGGTCGCTACAAAAGTGTATATAATAGTGGGAATCCGTCAGATTCTTAAAAATAATCACATTTACATACTTAACACTTGTAGTAATCCAGTGCTCTCAGAAAAAATTACGCTTATTGACCTAATTTTTATGTAATAACAAGTTTAATTTGAACTTCCGGTATTGGATTTATTACCACTTGCTACGATAAAGAGACGTGACAGCAAGGCAACAGCTGACTGTAGTCCTAACCTCATCTCACTCATTCGAATTTCCACACATTTTTCATTTTTAATCGACATATTTCGCCGAAACAAATTTTCCACGCTTTTTACCTGTCGTGGCCCGAATACAATGCTTTATATTGCCCGCACCTGACATTGTTTTGACAGATCGACGTTGAAAAGCATGGAGCTCAAACTCGCCTGGTTGAGTAAAAAGACACGTAGATAGAACCAATGTTGCCAAATATAAATCATAGAAATACTGCGCGAATCGTTGGAATAACCATTTTTTTGTTTTTCTAATTAAATGTGAACATTCATTAAACAGTTTACACAAGGAAAATTTAGTTATAACAAATTCTTTTTTGCATATGTTAAAAATATAAATTGTGCAAGACTCAAGTATGATCAGTGGTATGTCTAGTGTGAAGCGATAGAACTACCGTAAGTACAATTTGGATTAGCGTTACACGTGTGCACGTATAGAAGGGGCCGCTGTTTAAGGTATTACTGGATGGACCGTCGGGCAGAAAGTTAGTCCAGAATGGGCGAATCGTGGATTTACAATTCTAGATGGTCAGATCGTTTCATCAGATCTAGTTATTTTATAATAAATTAACACTTAGAAATGTAAATTTTCCACTTTTGATAACAATACGAAGTCAAATTCGACGATATCGTCGTGTGCTTGACTGAGGTTATGTCAGTAAATCTGTTGCAACTGTCGAACAACAAAAAATTTTCAATTTTTGAATTTAGTTATTACGTTCAGATCATCTTATTGTTCGAATAATTACCCAAAAACTCAATATACATTGAGTTTTCCAACGAGTGCCGTTTAATTAATCGTTAAAATAAATCGTTTACTATTTTATAAATCGATCATTAAATCATTGCTAAACGTGACAACGCAGCAGTCTGACTTTTTTTCATCTTTGGTAGCACTGCTCCGCCTGTTTACGCATGCGTTGTGCTCTGCGCGTCGTCGCTGCTTCGTGAGTAAGTCTAACCTCAAAATAGGGTGGGCAAGCGTGGCTTCAGTGCATTTTATGCTAGTTATGTTTTAAAAAATTGAATGGTATACAATTTTGCTGTATTTGATTTTCTCAACCAAAAAACCATTGACGACATGAATTAATCAGCAATCTTATTTATTAAAAATAATAAGGAAAGGTGCCGAAAAAAAACTATGAATTCAACTTATGCCCGATTTCGTCAACCACGGATAAGTTACGAATAAAGTTATCCGACAGATAAACAATGTAAGCATATAGGATATATTGCGAATAACTTTATCCAGAGGTAACGAACCCGGCCATTAGCACTGATTTACACCACGGTATAGCAAAGCGTTTCTACTGTACCGACAGAATAATCAGCATACTACTCTACAACGTTGCCACGTCTACACAGCGCAATTTATAAAGAGGCGACACTCCTCATTGCTTTAATTAATTTTTCGACAATTACTCAGTCGATTTATTTGAAACTTAGCATAATTAATCGCGTGATCCTAAATCTTGATGATATATCTTCAGAATTTACGGCGATTAAGTTCCATTCGTTTTGCAACCATTAACGTCTGCAGATGCTGTATTCCCATAAGCGACCGTGTTACATTCATATGTTTATAACTACTAAATTAGTCAGTGAAAAATTCTAAAATAATTGACGTGTTATTATGCTATCAAGAACGATCATTTTTCAAATTTTCGAGAATTTCGGCGATTCTTTAATGTCCATCCAGTACCGAAAAACTGGATGGATATCCAGTACTTTGAACAGGTTTTGGAAGTTTTTCGTAGGTAACTTTTTTTTTAACATCCTAGATATCAACTTTTCTTGCTCCAATAGAACAGTGTGCCCTTTGGCTATCGAATGTATAAGAAAGTGGAAGCTCCACAATCCCGTCACAATTTGATATATACGTTTTTTAAAGTGTCAAAGTAGGCCCGAGTGTGGAGCTTCTTTAACAGGGCATTGAAATGCAACTTATGTCAAAGATTAAGGGTTACTTTGGAACGATCTTGATAAAAAATTTAATATTTTATGCATTATATATGGAATTTAATGAAAAACAACGATTTTTTATAACCAAATTGTCATCGTTATTAAGGCAGCAGAACTCGAACAATTTTCGTTCAATCGACTCGAAGTTTTAACTGTAGCTTCTTAGACGGCTTTAACAGTCAAGTACGAGCGCTTTTTTTCGATGAATCGAGAATTGTAAAAAATATATCACTTTTGAAATGAAAAAATGAAAAAATGATGTTCGAAAAAAGGAACTTTTTTCAAACTCGTCTCTATTTTTCAATTCCCCCCCCACTTGAATGCTCAAAATAATATAATTAACGAAAATATTTCGCTCGTAGTTCCAAGACTAAATTTAAGACAGTTCTACTGCGTGGCGCGGAGAGGGTTAGCGAAAAAACAGTAGTGACTTGTGCGCCGCCATTTTGTATGCTTTTGACAAATCATTTTTTTTACATACTTCAATATATACCCTATAAAACCTAAAAGCTCTTTTGACCATGTATTTTGTTCCTTTCTTTAAAAAAAATCCGAAGAAAACGGTCGAAAATGGGCAGTTATAGTGGTGCCCTGTCTTAAGGAAACATTTCACATAAAAATATCCAGTACCTGGGGTGCTATTATAGGCACTTAATGAATCTTAAAATGGTCATCGAGATCAAAGTCAACTTGAGCAACATTACAATCAACTTTAGCAACATTATGATAAACTTGAACAATAAATTGTTGATCAAGTTTATTCCCCGCACCCGCCGCTCGCCACAGGAGGTCAACCGGGCACACATTTAAAACGTATTTTGGCGCTCTGTCAAAGTAGCCCCGAAAACTGTCAAAGTTACCCTGGATGTCGAAGTAGCCCCATTTTATGGTAATACCTTAAAGCGCGCAGCTGGCTTCGCTATACCTGCTCTGGCATATCTGCTCTGGTCGGTTCTTGGGACCCACCCCTATAAACGCCCATAACTCCATCAATTTTCAACGGATCGACGGAAAATTTTCAGAGAATATTTTTGAAATGTTATACTTTGTGAATCCACTAAAAACGAAAAACGATATCTTAAAAAAATTCAACTCGGTGTAAGCTCTTAACTCGAAGTACCGCCAGAGACGAACCCCGGCTGCCCATTCACCAGTGCAGGTACTAAACTTAAGGGGTTACCCCCACTTGCGATTTTGAAAAAATCGATTTTTTTTATTGCATTTTTTTGAAGTATAAGTATCTGAGAATATGTCCTGAAAATTTCAAGTCGATCCGAACAAAATTGACTGAGATATGAGCGTTGAAAGAGAAGAATCCGCGTTGAAAGAGCGTTGAAAGAGAAACTTTAAACGCGTTTTTCTCAAAATGGCATTTCTGAAGTCGGTGACCAAGATTACTCGAACACTAATGAACCGATCTTCTTGAAATTTTGCAGGCTTATTTAATACATAAAAATGTAGTCTTTAATCGTTCGATTTTTTTTTCGAAAAAAAAAAATGGCCGTTTTATAGCCAAAAAACGGCCGTTTTTTTTCGTTAAAATCGAACCATTAACTTTGACTGTCCGCCATTTTGTGAAAAATGAATATTTTTTAAAATCCTTCGATTAAAGACTAGTTTATACTTATATTTGACTAAATCTATCCGCATTTTTTTTTCCAGATGATCCACTTCGCCGCAATGTTGGTCACCGCAAACCGTGTATATAAAAACATTATTTCATTGACGGCCATTTGCCACTAAACAATGTAATATTTTTCAATAAAAAATTACTGAAAGTTCTTCAAGATGTGTTCTTTAAGATGGTATATTGATCGATTAAAAAAGTTTTGTAGTTTTCTTTTAAAAAATCCATGAAAAAGGCCTTTTTTGCGCTACAAGTGGGGGTAACGCCTTAATTGTATATTCTTAAGAAGAGGGTAGGGGTTTCAGCGTGAAAAAAAAACACTTTTTTGCGATTTTTTTTCATCTACATGGATAGAGTAAATTTATTGAAACCTGTTGTACATTGTTAAGTGTCATTTCAAGAACATTCCGTGAAATTTGTACGCGAAAATATCCACAAACAAGCAGGTGCCGCGTTTTTGCGGAACCACTTTTTCGAAGTCCGTGTTCACTGCCATTTGAAAACTACATGACCGATTTATTTCAAACTTGGTACACACTTTCTACATATAAAATACCTCCCCCCAACGGTTAGTTTGAGATTTTTGTTTACATTGAGGGGCTTTTCCACCCCCAAAATGGCGGAATTTTTCGTGAAAAATAGCACTTTTCACTTTACATGACCGCCAAAAATTTAGAAATGAAAGAAAAAATTATCAAAGACCGTTGGGGGGAGGATTTGATGATACTTTGACTAAATTTTAATGCTACTTGATTTGAGATAATTTCTAGCTGAGATACAGTGAGCACCGCAAATCGTGTTTTTCCAGAGGCGTTCTTGGAAAAGCTTTGCCACCGGCTTGTTTGTGGATATTTTCGCGTACGAATTTCACGGAATGTTCTTGAAATGGCACTTAACAATGTACAAAAGGTTTCAATAAATTTACTCAATCCATATAAATGAGACAAATTCGCAAAGAAGTGTTTTTTGCGATTTTTTTTCACGCCGACACCACTACCCTTCCCTCAAACTGAGTAGGGTCCGTATTATCTCACGATGTGGGATTCTTATTCACCAATCTCTTACCCCCGCCCCCCCCACTTACAATTGATGTAGTCTATATAAACAAACGGTAAGAAAATTGACATTTGGTTATAAAATTAATCAAAATGAAACGAAAGGAAAGAAATGAAGCGTGCTTTCGTTGCGTTGCAATGATGCAAACTTCGACACAACGTTTTGCAGGTCCCAGTGAAAAAGAACTGCAATGCGACTCGTGGTGGACAGAATGCAAAAAAGTGACTCGAAGATGTTTAGAGGAAGAGTCATAGAGAGGGGTGCGGGGTACAGAAAAAGTGAGAATGCGAAATTCAAGGGAAACATGTATGCGCAATGGTTCTCTCGGTACTTCATGTGCCCTCTTCTCTCACTCGGCCTCCCTCTCTCTCTCCCGCTCCTAACTGGGACCTTTTTCCATCTACAAAGTCAATAGCAAGGCACGTAGGGACGCGGGCACGCATGAGCGTTACCAGTGAGCACATAGCTGCCTGCTGATGTGAAGAAGTGGAGCAGAAGCAGCGGCGACGAAAAGAGAGATGCAGAAAAGAAAGGCGGACGAGCAAAAGAAGAGAGAAAGAGAGAAAGAGAGAGAGAGAGAGAGAGAGAGAGAGAGAGAGAGGGAGAGAGCGAGAACAGCCCTAGAAGTGAACGACTGGTCGACAAAGAGCACTGCTTTTAGCGTCTCGATTAGTCGCTTGAATGGATGTTTTTTTTCCTCTCTCCTGTTTTTTTTCCATCTCAAAAGAGACTGACTTTTCGCTCGAGACTCGTCAATAAGAGCTGTAAAGTCGTAGTTATCGTACTGGGATTTTTTCTTCATTCAACGGTTCAGCACACTTCACGCGTGATCGTTGCTTTATGGGGCGTCTCATTTTCTCGTCTTATAAGCTTCGCGATTACAAATAATGATTTCGCGATACTCGGCACATAATAGCAAAGAATAGTGCTCGAAAAAACGAGATTTTGACTACCACGACTATTATATCAATATCAGGAATAACGTTCAAGCAGTAGTTCAACGTTCACCACAAAATGGAATCCTATATACAGGGTGTCCCTCTTATCTCTGCCACCCGAGATAACTCGGTAATTATCGACAAAAAAATGTTCCACACAAAATTTGTACGGTGCGAAGGTCAACAAATGCGGCCAGTTTTTTTTATTTCGGTGGAGCCGGTGACGCACAGTGAAGGTCACCTCCACTTTTTAAAATGGAATGGTACATTTTTTCAGCCATCTTGTGGAGCACCTCAAGCCGCATAAAAAACACTAGGGGGTCAAAGTCGTTCAAGGTCATTCAAGGTCACCTATTAAAATGAAATACAAATGTAAATATCTCGGATCACTGCGAAATATTTGGTAGTGATCCGAGATATTTAGATTTAAATCGTCGATACTGACCTTAAATGACCTTGAACGACTTTGACCCCCAATGCTATTATGGGGCCGAAAATTTTTTTGTGTCGTCGATAATTACCGAGTTATTCCGGGTGGCCGAGATAAGAGGGATACCCTGTATATGGGGTGTCTAAAAATGACCTGATATTTCAATTTATTAATAAAACGTATTATTCATTTGAAAAGTACGAATATTCTTATTTTAATGTAAGGTACAAACATGGAGGTTACGTGTGGAACCCAATATCCGAATGCTGTTGAAGTTTGCATCGTTGAAATGCATCGAAAGCTTGCTTACATTTTATTTTTCATATGTTTATTGTTGTAGAAAATCTTTTTTTTTTAAGATTTATATCGTAGATCGTTAAATAGATATCTTAAAAAATGGTTAGAAGATTTTTGTAAGCAACGTTTGCCAAAATAAATTGAAGGAGTTCACAAATATTAATTTTCGTTGCGTTCCAACGATACAAAGTTCAACGTATCCGGTCAACGATGTATATCCGATAAATGGCCGCCTCGTCCCTGTTTGCAGACGTTCACTCTTTTGACGAAATTTTCAATAACATTTTGGCATAATTGCGGACTAATTTCATTAATGGTGCGTCCAACTGCTTCTTTGAGCTCCGGAATGGTCTGTGGATCATTGGCATAAAATTTTCCTTCCAGAAAACCCCAAAGAACAAAGTCCATTGGCGTCAAATCGCACGATCTTGGTGGCCAATTAAAATCACCGCGGCGCAAGACAACACGACCGTAAAAATTCGTCTGCAATAACTATGCAGTAACAATGCAGCAAATAACGATTTATATGCGTTGCTAGATCGTGTAATTCTCCATGACTAAATATCAATACTTCCTGATGCCAGTTGTCAAAGATTAGTACTCTATGCTTGACACGAAAAAAAATGGCGCGCAACTGAAAATGTCCAGTCATCGTAAGACACCCTTTAGATTTTTTTGCGCGTTCTATTTTGCTTTAAGGGGTTAGGCCAATCTAGAATTTGCGAAAAATAGATTTTTTTAATGGTCCCCTAGGACCTCAAATCATGTCCCAAAAGATGATGGCCGGGAAAAATCTCTGAGTACTCGGTTTTCGAATTTTAGTACAAGGCCGCCTGGTCCGCAGCGAGCTCCTTTTGAACTTCAAACGTGTTTATCTCAAAACTGCATTTTTTAAGTTGGCCGGAAACATAATTCAGACAATTTTCAACCGATTGACTTGAAATGTTGAATATATCTTGAAGATAAATTGTCTATAAAAGTACGCAGGATTTTTTTAATATTGCATAGTTCATTTGTTATTAACAATTATCTGACGATTTTTTAGGCAAATTTTTCACTTTCCACTTTAGAAGTGCGCCATTTGGCCAAAAATCAATATATCGAAAAAATCCTACGTACTTCTATAGCAGTTATTATATATAATCGAAAAAAACTCATTGGCTCATTGTAATTAAAAAATTACAGAATCTGTTTGTCCGGCCGTGGACCCTGGAAAAACGGAGACGTCATCGCAAAAACGCTGCACAGCCGCCATTTTGAAATTAATCGCTTCGAAAAAATTATTGTATACAGTCACTGATATGTATGACAAACACCCTTTTTTGTAATCTCGATTTATTTTGTAGTTTTTATGGAAAAAAATTCCCCAAAAAGCCTATTATTTCGGCCTCTAGAGTGGCCTAAGGCCTTAAATCATCATATATGTATAGAAAGGGGGAGAGAGAACAATGGAGAATATCCATATGAATTTTTCGTGAAATGATAAAATATTCCGATAACTATTAGCCGGATATATTATTGAAAAAAAATATACAGATATAAATAAATCAATAAATTATATACAATAGACGTGTATATAGACCGACCTTGAGCATGAAGAACGCAATGAGACATGTCCAGTTTGTGAGGAGAATATTGTTCGTTACTAGTTATAAGTTGACCTAATTTTAAGAAACTTTGTAGTAGCCCATCGAGGGCATTCAAATAAATACATATATATACGGACCGACCAGATAAAAATGGTACATGGCAATTGTCTATATTTTTTTCCGTACATAATTTCATATAAAAAAATACAGGAAATATACATGCATCTATATGTGAGGGATTCTCCGTCAATTCAGCCATTTTTTTTCGACCATCTCAGATCTGCCCCATAATTGGTTATATCAAAGTACTACTAAAAGGCATTCTATGTGAATTGTTTCCGATTTCTTTATTCAACATTTAAGAAAATTCCGTTACTTTTTCCAAATGAATATAGCTCGGAAGCTAGAAGTAACTGAAAAAAAATGTCTGTACATAAAAGTTGTAGTTTTGTGTTAGTTTTCGAGCAGACGAATTGAAATAATTTTTACGTTCCGGTAACGCTGATTTTTTACCAAAAAGGGGGATTTTTTGTTTAAATTAAAAAACGGCCATTTATTGCTGAAAAAATTACAGAGTCTTCCAGTATGTCTGACGATATCGCCAAAAAATCGCCAGAGTGGCATGGAGCGAGTTTCCGGTATAAAAAAATTAATTTGTGTGGTTTCATTTTTTTTACCCTAGAACCTCGATCCGTGCCACTCTGGCGATTTTTTCGCGATATCGTCAGACATACTAGATGACGCTGTAATTTTTTCAGCCAAAAAGAAATAGCCGTCTTTTAATCAAAATATAATTTCCCCCTTTTTTGGTAAAAAATCATCGTTACCGGAACGTAAAAATTATTTCAATTCGTCCGCTCGAAAGTTAACACAAAACTACAACTTTCATGTACAGACATTTTTTTTCAATTACTTCTAGTTTCCGAGACATATTCATTTGAAAAAAAAACGACATTTTCAAAAATGTTGAATAAAAAAATCTGAAAAAATTCACATAGAATGCCTTTTAGTAGTACTTTGATATAACCAATTATGGGGCGGATCTGAGATGGTCGAAAAAAAGGGGCTGAATTGACGGAGAATACCTCATGTATATATGTATATATGTAAATATCTGGAAACGGGGTTTCCAGTTTGGAATGGAATGCCGAGATATCTCGAAAACAGCATACATATATAGTACCGGTCAAAAGTTTTCGATCACTTCGGATATTGCAAAATTATATTATCATAATATAATCCATTTTATAGAGCTCTATATTACCTTCGTGGAATTGAAAAAAAATCGATTATATTATTCTATTATAATTTCGCAATTATCCAAAGTAATCCAAACATTTTTTATCATCCACAGAGATTGAAAACTTTTAACTGGTACCGTCCATATCTCTGAATTACCTCATGGGTTTTAAAAATCAACTAAATTAATTCCGAGCTAGAAAATCCCGAAGTTTTCGTGGCCGGATTTTTCTTCTCACATTACGAATATCCGAAGAGCACACGTTTATCGTTCGACGAAAAAAGGGCCCACTACGATCGGACAAAAAAATTACCGAGTTCCCCGCCGCTATTGAGAAAACGTGCAAACCTCACGCACGCACGTTTTGCAATTATTATTAGTACACCCATGTACACCCGCGTATTTCTGTACAAATTTTTTCATTCCTCGGTAACTGTTTCTTTTTTTTCGCGTACCTCGTTGGCACGAGGCTGTAAATATATATATATATGTGTGTGTGTGTGTGTGTGTGTGTGTGTGTGTGTGTGTGTGTGTGTGTATATATATATATATATATTTGTGTGTGTGTGTGTGTGTGTGTGTGTGTGTGTGTGTGTGTGTGTGTGTGTGTGTGTGTGTGTGTGTGTGTGTGTGTGTGTGTGTGTGTAAAGTAACAATAGAGTGCAATCCGTGCTCGCTCGAGTCGAGCATTATCTCTGAAGTTTATTCAACGCGCGCCTTTGAAAGAGGGGAAAAAAATAAAAGCGTGAAATAAAATTGCGTTCCGGTTTGTTAATTCGCGCGTCGAGATACATAGCAGGCCAGGCACGTTTGAGCATTCGAAACAGCGGAATTAATTGAAGGAAAAAAAAGCGTTTAAAACTCGCGTACCGACTTCGGGGTAAAAGAAGAAAGGAGCGAAGCGGCGAATCCCGTTGCGCCCCGATGTGCAACGACCGCGTGTGTTTTGGGGCAATGATCCCGACGTGAAAGTGATTCCCGACTCTGATAATTGTATCTTCGCGATATTCGAAATTTACAGTGGTTCTAAAATACTGCGCCTTTGCGCTTTTCTAAGATGCATATATTTTCGCACTCCACGACGGAGAGGGCGACCAGATCGGACAAGGAAGAGAAGTCTGCTGCGCTCACTTCGCATATTTGAACGAATAGTTTATGCGCTTAGGAGAAAAGTTAAGAAGATTGAACGAGCGTCGCGTGTTCGTGGGATGGGATAGATGATATCGCGATAATTCGTGAAAGAAAGTATATTTTATCATGGACATTTCACGATAGCCAATTGCATTTCGATTGGACGACTCTAACCTCAAATTCGTATCCGAATTATCGCATCGCTACATTTGGATTCTGAACGCATCAATAGTCGATTTCAATCGACAAAATAGTACTTTTTAGAACAAAGGATGAAACATATTTGTCGATAAAAAATCTAATGTTATTACATTGAATATTACATAATATTATTACATCGTAGCGGAGTAGAAGATGTACCACGTGACTTATGAGTGCGCGAACAGATAGCTGACATTTTCAATCGGATATTCCTCAGAGATTCATAATATTTAGGGCAAATGAAAATCGTCAAGCTCTGCATCAGAGAATTCTCCATAGCTTAATGCTTGATTGTTTTTCCTTAGAAAACTTACCATCTATGAGAAAGCTGGGTTGGAAAATTTGTGAGGTTATGTTGATATTGTAGATGCCCTGAAGGATCTTAAAATCTATCAATATTCAAAGTATCATCAAATATGGTCAATTGTTATCATTGTTGTTATTATGGCTATTATTATTATCATATAATAATTATTACAGTCCGACCTCCGAATAAGAAACCCGGCAATAAGAAACTTTCCCCAGTGTCTAACTCCAGCGCTCCCCCCACTCCGACTCGAACTCCGAGCTCGAGAATTTTGTGCGCGGAACCTCTGGTTAAGAAACCAGCCTGGGAGAGATTATTCGGGCAAAATAGAGTGAACGTTGTAGTGTAAATTGACGTGCGTGAGCATGTGTGTGCGTGTGTGAATCTAACAAAAAATCTACAAGTTTATTAGAAATTTTTTGTATTCATTAAAAAGATACATATATGTGTTGACAAGATTTCATATAAAATAAAAACAAAGATAAGGGCGTTTAAAGATTTTCATGTAAAACAGCAAAAGTTTCCGAGATGTAATGAAAAGCGTTTTCGTCCTGTTGCGTATTATTTTGATCCGCAACGCACTCAACTGACAGTGGAATATTTTCGAGAGAGTCGAACTCTGCCATTGAAGATGAATCCTCAGAGGTATTGACTTCTTCTTTTATATAAATGGGATAAAACAATATGGACATAAAGCTCTTCGTCTGAATTATCACCTTGTGGCGCAGATTCTGTAATATTTTCTTCGACTTGTTTACTACAGTCTCATCTCTTACGCTTCTTTATAGTTTCGGTCATTTTATGACAGTTAATAGTAATTCAGATACAGTAGTACACAATAATATTCAATAATATGTATATTAACGTGAAACAAAAATTCGCTAAAAAAATGTCCACGCGCAGTCGAAAACGTTTTTGCATGGGCGATGTGAATACTAAGTTGCAACTCGTTCGAGCTAGTTTCTTGTTGAGAGGATCGCATGCGGAAAAGATTGAGAGACAGAGGTAGTGAGCGCGGAGCGCGCGCCAGGTGGGGGTATGCGATATATAAGAAAAACTCTTCCCCTTGGGGGCTTTTGGTTTCTTATTCGGAGGTCGGACTGTATTGTCACCCCTATTATTATTGGTGTTATTATAATGAATGTTATATTATTGTCACTTGTTATCGTTGTTGTTATTATGGCTACTATTATTGTCACCACTATTATTATTGGTCTTATTATAATTAATGTTATAATTGATATTGTCATCATTATCACGACTACTTTTTTATTGTTCTGTTATTACTTTTTATCATCATTATTGTTTTTATTACTCATATTCGCATTGTTATTTTTTAGTATAACTATTACTAGTAATTATTGATTGCACAATTGTTCCTGAAGATTACTTTTTAAATTAAAAAAATCCAATCTTTATTATTTTTCTTATTATTACTATCATAACTATTATTATCATTGTTATAAATATTACTATTACTTGATGTTAGCACCATTATTATTATTATTATTATTCAATATTCCCATAATTATTTCCATTGATTGCGCTATTGCTACTGAAGAATCTTTTTTTCATAAAAATAAAATATTGAAAATCATGATCATTTTTGTTACTATTACTATTACTACTGCTTATTGATTCCAGTATTATCAATGAACATTATTATTATCGTTACTAACATGACTTATTTTTATTGCTATATTGATTATTATTATTGAATTTTATCATTATTATTCGCATCATGATTGAATATGGACTAAATTTCGTCCGATGGAAATGAAAACCCAAAGAAATATTATCAAGCTCACTGAGAAGATGAATATGAACTGACCTATCGATGAAGCCGTCTCCATCTCCGTCGCATGCTTGGAATAATTTTTTAATTCGTTCCTCGTCGCAGATCGAACCTGCATCGCTCTCCGCGTCGGCGATGTGAGACATTGCTCACTTATCGTGCGCCCCAGCCATGACGAGATCGAACCGCGCGGCTCCTGCAATCGACTCCAGGACATTTATCGCTGCTCGCATATTGTAACGTTGAGCCAATTTCTATAGCAAAGGAATGGGCGACGTATGCTACGCAGGAGAATTTGGCATCCCCAACTACGATAAGGGGGTAGAAAACAAAATTGACCGCAATGTTGAGACAGGATGCTATAAAATAATTGAGAAAAAAAAATGCCTCAACGTAGCCTTGAACTCGCTATCTCACAATTCGAGACAAACTCAAAATTTTCGCAATTCTTGGATACAAATTAGCGGCAAAAAATGACAGAAATTTGAGCCGAAGATAACGAAGAGGGGGGGCCGGACGGACGAATTTTCAAAAAATTTAAGGGAAAACGTGAGAGCTGTAAGTTCAGAGAAAATAAAATGGGACCGATGCACTACGTGCCTCGGGATCGTCGTCGGGCTCACGCGGCTTGTAAACAAAGGAAATTCTATTTTTGACAGTGCGTCGCCGCAAAGATTATCGTCGCTAGGACGCTATCGAGTCAGAAATGACATTTTTGTCACGAATTTTTCACGGAGACAAGCGGAGAAGGAAATGAGAGGCGAAAAACGCCACTGGGATTTTTCACACTCGAGCGTTCTTCCCCGTTTCGCGAAAGATCCGAGTACCGAGAACACGAGAAACTCGCGCGACTTCGGGGGCAAGTGACCGAAAAAAAAAGACAAAGCACTCGACGAACGTGAAATTTTTCGGGAACGAACGTTGGTTGATACGAGAATTAACGAGTTAAATATCGAGTCGCTCGCATACCGGGTGTCGGATACAACTCCGCGCTATAATCCTAACCTAAAAGCCGCGAACTCACACCCTCGAATGGGGGATGATGGTTATTGCAGCGCACACGAGCAATAAAAACTATCGATCTCGCTCCGTCCTTCTTTTCCCCCATGCGCCACCCCGAGTTTGTCAAATGACAAAAAGGAACGCTTTGACAGTTGGCGCCATCTTGGATTTTGTGGAGCTTCGAGCGGAGGTCGGGAGAGGCGCTGGTATCGCACGCGGGGTCGCGGATGGTATCCCGGAGCTCTACCTTACCGACGGATGATCGAGATGCGATATGACGCTGCAAGGCGGCGCTGTTGCGCACCTGAAGGTCCCGAGCAATTTGCCGCGCGATTCTCTTTATTATCGACTATTTGACCTTTCACTGTGACGAATTAACACGATCATTTTTGAAATTTATCTTTTTTAGAATCAGTTTACGAATAATTATTCAGCCAACGATATCGAGAAGAAACTCATTTTCAAGTGTACAAAATATTTTATTTCATTATCGTTATATACAGTAAAAGTTACAATAAAGTACTTACAATTCTTTTCAAATAAAATGAATATTACGTTATATGATAATTCATTTTGAAAACATAATAAGATGTTTTGAAAATAGTTGAATAAAAACATATTGAGGAGTGTGGTCGATCCTAATGACAGTTACTCTTAACTGTTCGCTGGTGCGTATAGTAGCGGGGTAGCTTAGATACCGACAGTTGGTATAGGAAACCGCCTCATTGTACCGAAATACGATTAATTCGAACGGAACTAAAATTGCATGTTTAGTTACTCGAATAAATAGTGCTTCGGTACAACAAAACCCTTCCATGGGCGTCAGTAGGTATTGGACGTTGGTTACTTATCGACCGTCGGTACCTTACCGGCGGTCGGTTGCTCACCTACCGCTGGCAAGGCAGTTTTCTCAACACAACTTCTCGTTCAACAATCTCAGAGTTTTCTTTACTTTGGCAGGCTCGTGACTGAATCCCCACAGTATACATTCGGTGTGTTCTCTGGTGGGTAAGCCTCGCAGAGGTTCGTCCGTCTCGAACCACTGTACGAGTCTCTCCTTTATGTCGCCCACGAGCGTACGAAGCTTTTTGTTCCTCTCGATGTCCCAGGTGACATCGCTGCCCGGAACTTTGACGGATCGGAGCTTCTTGTAGTCGCCTCCGACTTGCTCGTAAGCGCTGAACAAAAATGTCAATATTACATCGTCGAATAGCTGTAAAATGAAAAATTAAGGGGACAGATACCTTTAGGCCAGGAAAAAATTTGCTGATTTTCATCATTTTTTTTAAAGGAAAGATTTCTTAAAAAATGTTCAGTCTTCGGGTATGCATTATTACTACTTTTGGCTGTTACATGGTATTTTTTATGTCTATTAATCTTCAAAAATGACATTTGGTGTAAATCTTCCTAACCTTATTGTCTAAAACATGACCCTTAATGTTTTTGAAGGAAAAAAAGTATCATTTTGTTGCAAAACGTAGCCATTTTTTTCGAAAAATTTAATCTTTTTGTTTCAAAGCGTAACATTTTATAGGTTTTTAAACTTTTGTTCCTTTTTCTTGGTTCATATTCTGCGTATGAGTGTTAATGAAAGAAAAATCTTGGTTGGGTTTCTTTCAGATTTATCCCGTCGACGCTACGTGTCACGCCATCTGACAACATCCGCCGCAAATCATTCAGAAGACCGTGCCATGCCTCCGTCATTTTTGAAGATTAATGAATAAATAAAAATACCATGTAATAGCCAATAGTATTGATAAAACATACCCTAAGTCTCAAGAATGGTGAAGAAATATTTTAAACCAAAAATTATGAACAGAACTTTTTTTCTCGCGTAAACGTATCTCCCCCTTAAGTACACATCAAGAAAGGAGAAAAAAAACGAATCTGATGTCTCACCGAATGAACTCGGGAATTTGCAGATCGTACTTTTCCGCGAGTGGTTTGTGAGCTTGCACTATGTCAAGTCCCAAGTACCCAAAGTTCTCGCGCGATCGATGATTAACGTTGTAATCGGTTACCCAATTCTCCAAAACCTCGACGGCCGCTTTGATGTTGTCAATTTTTTGCTCGTCCTTGGTGCACGTTATTACTCTTCCGGCTCGTTTAATGAGGCCAGTGATTGCGTGATACTGATAAGAGATGTCGCGACCTTCCAGCGCCTCGATGCTCCGCAGCGCCTTTTCCTTGTCCTTGAAGCCCAAAACGGAACCCTCTTCCTTCTTGTTTTCCGTATTTGGCGTCTTTTTGGGGGTTTTTCTCGCCGGTTCTTCATTATCGCTGCTGCTCTCGCTGCTCGTCTTCTCCGCATCTCTGGTTCTCTTCGTGCCGCGCGGCGCCTCCTCCTCGACCGCCATTTTCTCATCATCCGCCATTTTGTCGTCGTTGGTCGACTTTTCGGTCATTTTGGGTATGAGCGCTTTGAGCTTTGACGGTTCGGGGCTGTAGGCTAGGATTATACATCGCGTGTGCTCTTTCGATGGATATTCGATTCCCTTGTTGTCCTTTGCTTCGTACCACTTCAGATTCGAACTTTCCACGCTTTTTATTATCTCCTTCAGCCTCTTGTTTCTCTCGATGTCCCACGTGACGTCTCCCCCCTCCTCCTCGCTCACCTTCACATTGCGCAAGCCTTTGTAATCCCCGTTCGTCTTCTTGTATGCTCTGATAACATTTTTTTTCATTGTTTTATTAGCCCTTACGTAATTAAAGTTCCATGGTAGATATCATTTCTTAAATATAATGTTATTTTTATTACCTATATGTATGTATGTGTGTGTGTGTGTGTGTGTGTGTGTGTGTGTGTGTGTGTGTGTGTGTGTGTGTGTGTGTGTGTGTGTGTGTGTGTGTGTGTGTGTGTGTGTGTGTGTGTGTGTGTGTGTGTGTGTGTGTGTGTGTGTGTGTGTGTGTGTGTGTGTGTGTGTGTGTGTGTGTGTGTGTGTGTGTGTGTGTGTGTGTGTGTGTGTGTGTGTGTGTGTGTGTGTGTGTGTGTGTGTGTGTGTGTGTGTGTGTGTGTGTGTGTGTGTGTGTGTGTGTGTGTGTGTGTGTGTGTGTGTGTGTGTGTGTGTGTGTGTGTGTGTGTGTGTGTGTGTGTGTGTGTGTGTGTGTGTGTGTGTGTGTGTGTGTGTGTGTGTGTGTGTGTGTGTGTGTGTGTGTGTGTGTGTGTGTGTGTGTGTGTGTGTGTGTGTGTGTGTGTGTGTGTGTGTGTGTGTGTGTGTGTGTGTGTGTGTGTGCGTGCGTGCGTGTGTGTGTGTGTGTGTGTGTGTGTGTGTGTGTATATATATCATTTGAAAAAATATATATGCATGTGTTTGTGTGTAAAAATCTAATGGAATGAAGAGTATTTAAAAAATTAGATATAAACTTCAGTCATTAATAATAGTTGATATTATTATTATTATATTATATTTTTCATATTTATATGTACCTATATGGATATTAACTGTGACTATAAATTAACGATTTTTTAAGAACATGTACCGTGTTGCCACGGTTCTAAATTTTATTGAGTCAACGTGCATACCATTCAAACAAATAACTATGGCTCCAATATTCTTGGTTCGTTTATTGAGAAATAGGAATTGGAATTTCGGAAAAGAATAATAGTATCATTTTAAAATTTAATTATATATAAAATATATAATTAAATTTAATAAAATATAATTATAAAAAATGAATAAATAATCATATAAATAATATAATTGCAATATATATACAGTGTCGCTAAAAAGTTTTGATACACCAGTCGATATTTATTATCGCACTAAAAGTTACATAGCTTCGTCAAAGAAAAAGATAACCGAATTTACCGAACGGCGTTTTGAAGGGAACAAAAACAGGTTTGTTTTGCTTTTTTGAAATATTTTTTATGATTTTTTTTCGACCCTGAACGAAATTTTGTACGCGACTATTTTTCGGCTTTTTTTCGACCATCGAGAATTGGGCGCGTGACTTTTGGAAACATTTTTTCGTCATGTGTACCCATGATAAACTCGAACGGGGTAACAGGAGCTCCATATTCGTTTTTTTAAAGTTTCGTACGATTTTTTTTCGCAAAGTTATTTCATTTTTGGCTAAAAAAGACGAATTTTGGATAATGCATCGTAACTCAAGAACTACAGGGTTTAAAAAGAAATGTCAAAGATGTAAAAAGTTGTGTATATTTATACTGGATCGCCTAGAATTTTTTCAAAATTTTCCTCTGAGATTTTATTTTTTTGACTATTTTCGATCGAAACTCTGATGAATATGATGGCTCAACTCGAAAAGTATGGCGTTTATAACAAAATATCAGGAGGAGAAACTTTTTTATTTTCGATTTTAAATTCGCTTATATTTTTTTAGAATTTTTTTCTAAAATTCGTTTGGGCGAACCTCGGAGAATCGTCCGAACAATTGCTTGGCGTATCGCGAAAACTATTGAGTTAGGGACAAAATATCGAGACAGAAAATGTTGCAGTGTTTTGTTTTGAATACATTGTCATTTTTTCAGATTTTTTTTAGAATGTTTTTTTTAGGTCGTCTAAGTGCTTTTGAAACATTGTAAAAAAAAATTGAAAAAAAAAATCTGAAAAATCTCAACGTATTTAAAACCAGACGCTGCAACATTTTCCCCCTCTTCATATTTTGTCTCTAACTCAATAGTTTTCGAGATACGCGAATCAATTTTTTGAACGATTCTACGAGTTTCGGTCGAAAAAGTCACGAAAAAAATTTGAAAAAAAGTCTTAAAAATTCAAGCAAATTTATAATCTAAAATTAAAAGAGTTTCCCCTGATATTTTGTCCTAAACGCCATACTTTCCGAGTTAACCTACTCACCAGAGTGTCGAGCGAAAATAGAAAGAAAAAAAATCTCACAGGAAAATTCTTCAAAAATTCCAGGCTATCCAGTATAGATTGACGCTACTTTTTACATCTTTGATATTTCCTCTTAAACCCTATAGTTCTTGAGTTACATTGCATTTCCCAGAATTAGTCTGTCTTAGCAAAAAATGAAATAACTTAGCGAAAAAAAAATCGCACGAAACTTAAAAGAAACGAAAATGGAGCTTCTGCTACCCCGTTCAAGTTTATCATGGATAAACGTGACAAATTTTTTTTCCATAAGCCCAATTCTCGATGGTCGAAAAAAAGCCGAAAAATGGTCACGTACAAAAGTGCGTACCGGGTCGAACAAAAATCATAAAAGATATTTCAAAAAAGCATAACCAAGCTGAATTTGTTCCCTTTAAAACGCCGTTCGGTAAATTTGGTTATCATTTTTTTTTTGACGAAGCTATGTAACTTTTAGTGCGGCAAGAAATATCGACTGGTGTATCCAAACTTTTGAGCGGCAGTGTATATATATATATTGTGCCATACTCACTTGTAAAACTCCGCGTCGACGATACCGTAAGTCTCAGCTAAGGGTCTAAAGGCCTCGAGCGTCTCGATTGGCAAATAAGGCAAATTAGTTTTTCCTCGATTGTTCTCTTTGTAATCGCCCAGCCATTGATCGAAGACCTCGATAGCTTCGCTAATATTTTTCCTCTTCTCCTCGTCCTTTGTGATTTTGAGGATTTTTTTGGCGCTCGTATAATAATGATTGATCGCACGATACTGATAACTAATGTCACGACCGTCCAGGCATTTCAAGGTGTAAAGAGCTTTTTGCTTGTCCTTGTAGCCCATGGAGCCGTTCTCACTCGCGGATCCGTTTTTTTCCATTTTTTCCTACTGTTGTTGAAAAAATGAGAAAGTTCTTTGATTTTTGCGACGGAGACGCTCCAATGTCGCGTGTGATTATTTTTGAATGTCATTCGTTGGATACCTTCTTTAGTGTTATCAATATTTTTAGTAATTCATGACGCCAACGAATTTCAGATTCGATTGCCCCAAAAAAATCTTAGACCATTATCTATCAATGTTTTATGCCAATGCTGAAGTGTATTTTTTTAAAAGACCTAGCACCGTAAAAAAAAATCATGGAGGTAAATAAAGAATTATTATCGAAGTATTGTAAGACCCACTTTGTTTTTCAATTGCCCAGCACATTGGCCAAGGTATCAAGAAAATGATCAAAGAGCAATTAAAAAAAATGAATATAAATAATTGAAAACTGTGATTTTAATTGATTTAGATTTTAATAAAAAAGAATGAAGAATTATAATAACCGAACGAATGTGCACGTTCATTAGACATTGCATTCTTAGTTTTGAACTTATGTATATTGTTTTGGGCAGAGCCCATTTTCAAAAAGGAGCCAAGCTGAAACGTTACGGTATTTTCGAGGCTTTTGAAGACCCGCAAATATTTAAGGGGTAAAACCACAGTCGAATTTTCAAAAAATCGATTTTTTCTGTGAAAACGGTGCTTCATCATCATAAGAATAAGTTACTATTCGATTTATAGCAACAACATTTTTTTTCACCGACTTTGAGCGTATAACGCAAGCCCACCTCTGGCACGGCCAGAGGCATATGTAAAGCTTTAAACGCGTTTTTCTCGAAGCAGCTTTTTTCCAATTGGCGTGACAAATAACTTCAACAATTTTCACTCGATTTACTTCAAATTTTAAAGTTATGTTCCTAATTGCATATCGCAGAGAAGTACGTACGGAATTTCTGATTAATCGAAAACTTTTCATTTTATCAGCAGTTTTATACGAAATTTTTCACTGAACATTCATTCCTACGACTATAACAACATTCAAATACCTACAACTTTTGAATAAAACAATATTTTTTTAATTCTGTACGTACTTCTCTAGGTATTCTAATGTACATTGACGAGAATTTTCTTTTTTTATTCCAGATAAAAATTGTGGCTGCTAAATGTCACACCACGGAACGCCTAAAAAAATATAAGAAAAGAAAATATTTGAACATGGCCATTTTGTATATCGAACAAAAAAATATATATATTTTCTAATAGCTTGATATTCGTACTAAATAGATGTGTAATTCATTTTTTGAGTGAATCACTTTCATACGAAAAAAATTTGTTAAATTCGCACATGATTTTATACCCGTTACTGTGGCTTAACCCCTTAAACATGGCCGAATTAGCAGTTTAAGGGTCCTCTAAAAACGCGAATTATTTAATCAAATCGATCGATCAAACTACTTGCATGGTAGCCGTCGAATTTATCTACACGTCATTATTCGAATTATTATTATTATTAAGCATATATATATATATATATATATATATATATATATATATATATATATATATATATATATATATATATATATATATATATATATATATATATATATATATATATATATATATATGGCTATCATTTCATTAATTGATTTGATCGATCGATTAAATACTTACATCTAATATTTATACCATATATTTCATATCCAGTATATCACTAATTAATTAATTACAATTACCTGGTACTGTATGGACAAAATACTGTAAAAAAATTATCCGATACACTATTACGTCCGATGCGATTGCAAAGGCTTCAAAAAATCAACTGTCGCGTCGAGATTCCAGATCGCTGTGGTCAGCCTCGCGACTCATCGAAACTCACAAACGTGGGGGAAAATTACCGACATTCGGAAACGACGAGGGAAAAAAAATCGTCGCGCGTCAGTGTGCATGCCACACGACGATAAGCCGACTTGTGTCATACCTGGAAATACGCCAACCGACACACACGCTCACGCGAGATCATCCGCTCTAGTACATTACGTCAGTCGCAGTTCCGATGTTGTTCGAGGATGACCCTGAGGCGCCCGTTCAACTCGCGTCCGCCGCGAAGATACGAGCAACATGTGCTGCGCAACATTGCGGCAATAGAGCGAAAAAAGATGATCGAATCGTGAGGTAATAGGCCTATTTGAATTCCGAAAGTGAATCAAAAATAATCGTGACGCGAGCAGCCTCTGTACGCAGCCGTGAAGCTTCTGCGATGTTTCGCTTTTTGGCCGACGATGTGTTATAAATTTTCGTTTAGTAGGCCTCGTCGAAATGCCGGACAAAACCCACACAATGTTCTCTGGGCCCCACTCGAGCGGCCTGCTGTAGCGACCCCTGAATCCCGCTCTAACCCAGTTTGTCCTGCCCTCCGGTTGGTCGCAGGATAACTAAAAGGACGTTACGGTTCCCGGTGACAGATGGATGTTATTGAACCTGTGACCCTAACAAACCTGAACCAACCGAAACAAACTAAAACATTGTGGCAAACTGATGTTGGCACGATTACGATATCTCTCGCGCCTTAATTTGACCGTGGATTATTCACATTTGGCCCAAGAGAAATACTCTTTCAAGAATTAAAAAATCGCGATTTTGGCTTCCTTTAGAAGATACAGGACATTTTACGAATTATTCGTTATTAAGCGATTGAACTGGTTTACGTTAATGTAGCTTTTTTCGGAATGCGCTATGTCGAGGAAAAAACAAGAACAGAAACATAACTTTAAAAAAATGTGTTGGGAATCGCCTCATTGGCGTTTTTGATGGAACGCTGGTTTTTTGTTTTCAAATTTAATGGAGAATTCATTGGTACTCGAACAAACCCATTAAACCCAAACAAACTCGGATATGTGGAATCGTGGGGGGCTTAGTACACTGGGGTGGGCGCAAGGCATCTCGGGTGAGTGCATGGAATTGTGGGGTGCGTAGAATAATGGGGTGGGCGCAGGGCACCTCGGATGGGTGTGTGGAATCGTGGGATGCGTAGAAAACTGCGGTAGCCGCAGAGCACCGCTTCCATTTTTTAAATCTTGTTGCTGTTTTAAATCTCGAGCGATGCGAATTTCCCAACTGTCCAAACCAAAAATGTGTCAACTGCGAATGACAAATCAACCTAGTTTCGGTAAATATGAACATAAGACACAAACACACAACGGAGAGGGTTTTGAGTGAATGCAAATGTGGGAGTGACGCCCCACGGTTCCCAATCTCTGCTATCACCCCACACTCACACACAAAACAACCCTTTTCAGGGCCAAAGAATACCAATGCGGACAACCTCCACCTGGTGTATTCTGGATAACGTCAATGATCTGCAGCCAACTTCGTTAAATCAACGACAAAGTACGACGAAACAATGTAAAACACGCCGAAAACTCGATTTACATCGAAAATCGGAGAAATACATTTTTTCTCTTCGAAGCGCTGTCAATCCAAAACTAAGGCTCAAAACGAAAAAAGTTATTCTTGTTTTTCGTATTTTTTTCAGCCACGTTTCGTAATCGAATGGTCGAATTAAGGCGCCAGAGATATCGTAATCTCCCCCTGATGTTTTAGTAAAAAGTGAAATGGTTCAGTGAAAAGTGATACGTTTTCGTAAAAAGTGAAGTGGTGTAGTAGAAAGTGAAATGTTTTAGTAAAAAGTGACATGTTTTGCTAAAAACTAAAATGTTTTACTAAAAACTAAAACGTTTTACTAAAAACTAAAATGATATTTTAGTGAAAACTAAATGAAGTTACAGTTAGGACAAAAAAAATATTTCAGTTAGAAACGGAATGATGTTTTAGTTGATACTAAAATGACGTTTTATTGGAAACTACAATGATGTGTTAATTAGAACTAAAATGACGTTTTCGTTAGTACTGAAGTGACGTTGCAATTAAAGCTGAAGTGCCGTTTTAGTTAGAACTAAAATTACGTTTAAGTTATAACTAAAAACACGCTCCTCTTCGTCCTGTGACCCCTCGGGAGTAGGACTCAGAGGGCGAAGTGGTCGGCTATCCGACTACGGTATCAGTTCGGATAGCAAAAACACCTACATTTCTTTTCTAGGAAATAGTAATTTATTAGATCATTACATTCCAATAAACTCGAGACAATATATTATTAATGTTATTTTTTTCGAGCACCTGATCAACTTACAATTCGGCGGAGCTCGCACCTTCATCTATTTACACAACATTTTATTTCGAACTAATCCCCGCTCGCGCGGCTCAGCAGGGAATTAACCATTTATTGCACACTCGTGGGGTAAACCGTGCAGTGTGCACCTACTCCAAGCTTGCGAGCGTTGAACGCGGTTGTTCAATAAATTACGATAGAAACTGTGTGAGACCGTAATCGCGGGTAAAAAAAAAAGAGAAAAGCAATAGAGGTACTGGGATCACAAAATCGTTTTGGCACTTTACGTCCAGTTGGACAGTCAATGAGGAACGTGTATGTACAGGATTGTCCGTCGGATCTGCAGCAAGAGCTCACAATGATCCGGCGCACGATTTACTAAATAGTCTTTTTTCCGATGAAGTCGCAATACCGAGGATCATCCGGCATAGTCTAGTATATATAATCTAGATCACATTGTACACTATGACCCCCGATTGGGGGACAGTTGTGGGATTAGCCACGTATTCCATTACTCGAGCGATCATTTGCGCGTTTCGTACGGCGTAGCTTCGAGCTAGCAGCGCAGCGTACGGCTCAGCATGCGCAGTGTTCAGCTCAGCACGCTCAGCGTCGAGATCAGCACGCGCAGCGTTCAGCTCAGCATGCGCAGTGTTCAGCTCAGCACGCCCAGCGCTGAGCTCAGCACACTCAGCTCCCGGCTCAGCATGCTCAGCGTTCAGCTTAGCATGCGCAGCCTTCAGCTCAGCATGCTCAGCGCCCAACTCAGCATGCTCAGCGCCCAGCTCAGCATGCTCAGCGCCCAGCTCAGCATGCTCAGCGCCCAACTCAGCATGCGCAGCGTTCAGGTCAGCACGCGCTTTACCACGAACAGTGGTCGACTCAGCATGCGCAGAGTTCGCCCCACGACTCATCGCCGATCAGCAGGCCACACCCCTCGGGTACTGCCACCGCATTGAAAAGAATCGCGGTCCTAATGATAAACGCACAATGATCTAGTAGGACTGGATTTTTCGCTTATCAATGCAACCCAAGCAATCAAGAAATACGATGATCAATATGAGAGACTTGATGGCGACCAGTTGCATTTGGAGCAGATATTGATTCACCGTGACCCTCAACAGACGCAACTGTCCACGCCGAGACAGGTGTAAGGTGCCTGTTCGATTTTCGGAGTGCTCGTATCAATAATCTGGGCTTGCGACATGGGATTGCCAGTCGTTGGCAATTGGGCAGAACGTTGGCCTGAATCGTAAGCTAGGCTCGAGTCTCTCGTTCTCTCGGATTCCGGTATATAAAGGGGTCTCGAAGTTTCTTGGCCTCTGGTGACGTCAACGGGAAGGGATTCGTGGCTGGCGAGTCTGCCGTAATTGAGGAAAGTCTCCGTGTAGCCGGACGCCGAATGATGATAGTGATGATTCGTGGCGTACTGATGGGAATGATAACGACTAGGGGGTGTCTTGAATCCCTCGTTCGTGCCCAAGTACTGGTGTAGATGATGATGAAGACTGGGCGATGTGTACGCTAAAGGACGCAAAAGTTCATTCGGAACGTCTAAGTCTGGTTGTCCCTTACTCGCAACCGCGAAGCGAAGATTCTTTGATCATTGGGCAAAGTTACCTGCTGCGCTGTTGGAATACATCGCGAGTACAGCGTCATTGTAACCGGCAGCTGTATGCTTTGCGACATCAGGCAGGTCACCCTCAGCCGTATGCTTGATGGAAATCGACTGGGTTCTGCTTCCAATAGCAGTGTTCTGTGCCTCGCCGGGAATCGTTGGGCCTCCCGTTCCATAAGCCATGTTGAACAGTGCCTCGGGATCACACACGAACTTGTACACATACCTCTCGCCTGCCACTTTCTGCATTATACCCTTCTCGTAGTAATACCTCAGGGAACGACTGAGCTTGTCGTAATTCATAGCCGGGCGATTTTTCTGAACTCCCCACCTACGGGCGACCTGCGAGCGATTTCGGAACATAAACATCTACTCGAATCAAACTCAAACCCGTCTGGATCCAAACAAACCCAAACCATTTGGCAATTATGATTCACTAGCTATCCTAGAGTTGAAGAACGTGCGATGGGGACTTACCTCTTCCGGCTCGATGAGTTTGAACTCCATTCCCCTTCCGGTCCACGCGATACACGGAGCGTTAGCTGGATCATCCAAGAGGGCAACGAGAAACTGCCACAGCTGGAGAGAGCCGCGCCTCTGTTGCTGGTAACCAACTGCAACGTCGTTCCACGCGGAAGGCCCAACATTCGAAGACGGCGGTCTCTTGCAGTAATCGGAGGTCCACAGTAAATTGGGCGAGCTGCGTTTCTGATAACATGTCGAGCCCTGACGTTCCCACGAAGAGCTCCTCAAGTCAGGCTGAACACCCAGCTCGGTCCAGGTTGGGGTAACGCTTCTCTTCTGGTAAATGTCAGAGCCCCAGATCTCTTGACGTGACACGAATGTCGCGTCTGCCGATCCTTGGGCAGAGTGCCATTGGGACGTTGAGGAGGAACATGCGCTGGCTGGTCGACTTGACGTTGGGGATGCTCTGACGTCCCTCACCGATAATCCAATTCCATAGTTTTGCTGTCGCTGATAGACCAGACTTCGCGCTGCAATTGGACATCGGACTTGCCTCAAATCATCATGAGTACATTGGGATCAGAGTGGCGCTGATGAGAACACATGTTCGACGTTTGTCTTTATGAGCAGCATAACTGTCAGGTTTTGCTACTAGTTAGGTTAGGCCTCATTCGCACGAGAGCTTTGTCAACGTTCGTTAAAAAAGCGTTGAAATGAAACAAATGGGTACCCGAGTATTTATTCACACGTCAGCGCTTTTAAAATGCGACGCTTTTTTATCGCACGGTGTTTGATTTTGAGCACTGGGCGGTGGACGTTATGTCGAATGTACCATACGGCCCTTCTTGCGTCTGTTCAGAGGAGAGTTAAAAAAGCGTCGGCGCTGCGTTCAGTATGCAAGTGTGTACAGGTGGTATCGTCTATCGCATGTTGGTTTCTTAAACTGTTATTCGAGGTACCACCATTTCCAACAGTTCGTCGAATGTGCTTAGGGACATTCGAAAATAGTTAAGAAGTAGTTAATAGAAGTAGTCGAAAATAGTTAATCAGGATTCTGCCTCAAATCTTTGTAAAGTGTCACGAATTGTCCTTTTAAATATCGCTTGTCATTCAGGGGATGCACCCAGAATGCCTTCATGCAACACAAACCGTTATTGCTAGTAATTTAGCGGAATTCATTGCACGTCCTCCTGCAGCGAGAAACGAGACAAGAGTGATTTGAATGCGTTCATATGAACAAACACGTCGAGAACATTTTAAAAACGTCAACGTCGGCTTTCAACGCAACGCTTTTTTAACTCTCGTGCGAATGAGGCCTTAGGGTAGGTTGCCAGGCACGTGTCTTGTCCTATTGAGCTTTATGTGCAGTAGATCGATCCGCTTTTGCTCCTAGAGAGGCTTGATTAGGTTGCCAGGCACCGGTTCTGTCCTGTTGGGCTACATGAGCAGTAGATAAACCCGTTTCGGCCTCTAGTTAGGTTAGGTTGTAAAAGCTAGTGTCTTGCCCTGTTGGGGTCTAGACAGGCGCTTCTTTTTGTTCTTTTCGCAACCTCAACGCCAAACGGACTCAGTGCATTCCAAAATACATTATGTCAGTTCTACAATTCAAGGAAAGATTGGATACTTAAGTTTCAGATGCCCGGAAGAGCGTCGTACGATCCAATAACAGTTTGGACGTATCTTCAAAATGGAGAATAATTTATGAAAGCGAAAATGCAAGAGCTTAAAAAATATTTGTTCTCCTACTACGGAAATCACGTAGGTCCATTGCGCGCAAAGGCGAAGTTGGAAATCCATGGTGAATGCGATGGATAGGAGGACGCTGGAGACTTTTGAACCTCGGACGTAGTAGGTACATCTCGGTGTATAGTACGCACACCACGCTAGCATATCCGGTGCACGCTCTATTATTCAGAAGGTGAAGCCGGTACCCCCGGGGGCAAGCGATGAAACAACCCTTTTAAGCTTCTTTCTCTCGTTACGCAAGAGCGAACCAAAAACCATTTATGGCTTTCGCGACAATAACGTTCACGCTCGTCTGGACTTGATCTCGAGGATATTTTACCAGCGGCAGTCTAGGGAGTAGTTGGTTTGTTGCTGTTGAAGTATTTTACAATGCGCCATGTTTTCAAAATAAAATCGCGGGAGGATCGAAGTAGATAAAAAAAATGTCGCGATGTTCTCTGATAACCATTGCCATTCATTCCAGTTGGCCTTTTTTGTCGTTCAGGAAATCGACCTCCTGGATGTTATAGTCCGATTAGAACAGCTACCCGAGTTCACCACTTGGAACAAATAACCTACCAAAAGATACCCTAGATCCCCAAATATCCGAAGACATCTTAGACACTCCAAATACCCAGAGATATCGTAGACACCCCAAAAACCTAGCCACCTTAGATCTTGAAATTAGTAAAAAGAGCCTATATGCCCTAAAAACGTAAAGATACCCTAGATACCTCCAAATATCCAAACATACTTTACATCTGGACCGTCTATAATTCGTTCAGGGAAATAAATCAACCAAGAAAGAAACATCGCCCGAATGTGGTAACTATATCGTTACATCTATCGTAAGCTCGAACAAGAAGTCAAAGCACACAAACCCAACCGAGGACTTCAATATTTTTCAATATTCCCGGTGCGCTGCTTGGCACATAAACGGATTACGGATCGAGAATAGCTTTTTTAGGGCGAGCTGGGGTTTGTCGGCTGGTAAGGGGGATGAAAACTCCCCTCACACCACTTAGACCTGATACTGACTTCTCACAGTTGGAGGTATAACGGGATAGGGGGAGAGAGAGGAAGAACGAGAGAGAGGATCATTTGAGCAACTTCGACCAACCTGCCTAAATATTTTGCGCCTCTTTAACAGATCAAGAAACATGTTTGGGTGCTTCCTCGGCTAGTCATGTCATCGTTGACAATGCATATAGTTGTGGAAGATCGGGCAAGTTTCGATCCATGAGAAAAAAAGCCTAGAACTGTTGCTAAAGTTGGCAGTCCGCTTGCCGTTGAAACGCTCCTTGACTCTCGAAGCCGCGGCACCGTATGCCTTCAGCATCATCCACCGAACCAACCAACCCCGTGGGCTTTGAATATCAATCAATTTCCTGCCACTACTTGCGCGACGAGCATTTCACCGGCGGCGAAGCGTGAGTGCAATAGCTGATATACTATGGAACTCTTCAGTCGCATATATTTTCATATGGAGGCTGTGATGTGCGACAACCCTCCTTCTGCTCTTCAGTCTCATCACCGCGGCTCTTCACGTTCTTCGAACCGTCTGCGGCGGTATTTTATCCATGTCGAGGTGGTTGCGTAGAAATCGATCCCAGGTCGTCTTGGAATCGCCACCTTCTACGCTTTTCCCGCCCCCTTAGATATCAAACCCAAACAATCCCAACCAAAGACGTCCAGCCATGCAATTACTCCATGCACGGCCGCCCAGACATGTTCATCACTCTGTTGGGACAACGGGATGAACATCCCTTAGGTCTGGACATTTTTTCTGCGTTTGGTTGGAAGATAACAAGATGATCTTGACTCGAATCGTGAACTTGGTGAACAGTTAAAATTGGGAAATGCGCGGCTTAGGGAGACTGATCCGAATGGCCTTAGGTGGCGACATCGATGGAGCAGCATCCGGGCCAGAGTTTACTTTCTCGTCTGATCCAGCTTTTTCGATCCGACGGCTTCTGTGTCCCGCCCATTATTAACGTAAACTGCGAGTGAATAATTGAGGTGGCTTAATGGGACCGGAGAATTACGAAGAACCGAGACGGGAGAGCGGGTGCACACGGGCCGGTGCAGCGAAGCTCGTAATCCCCAGGTGACTGCGAAGTAGCAAGTTGAATTTCGCTTGCTTCGCGCTAGCTAGAAATCTCTGGTATCCCATGAACGGTCAATAAATTTACTCGCTGCTTTCCAGTATTTCCATCTGGTGAATAAGACTAAATTGGCTACGGGCTGGTCGATTTTCGTGCGTGGGTTGGAGGTCCATCAAGATGGTTGGCTTACATGGACTGGACTTTCCAATCCTAGCATCATGCTGGATAGGTCCGATCCTAGCATCATACTGGATAGAACCAAACCTAGAATCATACTTGGCTGGTCCAATCGTAGCATCATAGTCCATAGGTCCGCCCCAACTAAAGTGATCTTTAGTTCTTTTTAGAGGTCGAATCCTAGCAGGATAATTGGTAGATCCAATTTTAAAATCATACCTGATAGGTCCATTCCAACTAAAGTGAGATTACCACCTCCACGTTGCCTTCAAAATCGAAACGAGCTTTTCCTTCGAACGACATGGTCTTTTGAATGGTACATAATCGAATGCGTTGAAGGAAACCGGTAAGCTGACGATATCCTTGGCTGAATTCTAGGACCAGAACAGGCCTTCGAAGAAGCCAACGGAACTCTGGATGTTGAAAGCATTCCTCAATTATTCAATTACTTTTACTTAGACATACGCGTGCAAGAATCCAACTCCCGTGGGGAGACGAGTGAAGAGTCGTGGCAGGAAAAGGAGTTCACCCTTGGTTCTAGCGCGACCCGGGCAACTACACACGACTACCAGAGTCGTTACAGTGATTCAATGGTTTGCTATGAGTTTTGCTTAGAAATGAGGCTACCGTTCAGCTTCATGTGTCCCTAAAGGTCGCCCAATAAAGCAGCATCGATTTATCGGCGTTTTTTTGTTCCTCATGTGACGTCGCAATAATGTGCCATAATAATCGAGAAGCTCCAACGGGCTGGAAGTTTGCGGATATGTGGAGCTTGACGGAACGTCCAAAGTGCCTCGATTGAGTAGTTGAACCAAAGGGGAGCAGGCGACGGCGTTTAATATAGACACAACCTTCTCACCCCTCGGGCTGCTTTCCTTCAGCTAGGAACACTGTTTACCGTGCCACCGGAAGTCGATACCGATACACTGCAACTTCCTCCGATCAACATTACTCTTGGACGTTAGTTCGAAAACCCGCCACCGTATATCGCGCACGTACGAATTTTTATAACCTCGGAAACACTGGCACAAAGCCAGCACGACGGGGGAAAAATCGAAACCCTTAAGGGACGGACTAGTAGCGGAGAAATTGTGCTAGAAAATTAAATTCCCTAGCTGGGAAAGTCATGTAATATAGAGTTTCTTCCGCTTCGGACGTTGGTATCGGGATTACACAAATTACAAAATGGCGGCGGAGAATTAGCACAGAGCTGCAGTAACTTTTAATTTCCATTGGAGAACGAGATTAATGACGAGACATGACGTTTTTTGGCTCTCTCAGCCGGAAATTGATGGAGAATGTATGATAATATCGAGACTGGCTATAAATCCGAGGGTAGTGGTTTGACGATTCTCCCTTTTTCCCAACCTTCCGACCAGTTTTCCGAAAGACGCGCGAAAAAATGTGAAAATTGCTCCCTCTCTCGTCATCAATGCACGAAGAAATTTTTATTCCGCTGTCGTATATGGACGAGCTTTAACGAGAAGTAGATCGATGTTGCGCGTGCAACTTCCACTATGCGATGTGACATCGGTTATAAATTATGAGAGTCTACGCGGGACAGAGCGATTATGGGGCGAGCGAATGAAGTCCACATGTATGACCACTGTTCGAAGATTTGTCACGGGACGCGATGAGGGACGAGACATTCTGATCGAGGGTGCGGAATCTTTTTCTCGTCCTCCTCGTGCTAATTTCGAAATAAATAATTTGGGGCCTTGTGGACAGGAGAAATCTAGTTTTGTTTTACTGACCAACGATAAAATTGTTTTGCAATGGATAGCAATTATATCCCAGCATAAACATTTATTTCTGATTGCATATATATGACTATTGAAAGGATCTAATCGAGTTAAATTGACGCATCGTTGATTTGATCAATGGATCCAGTGGACCAAATTGATTCGCACAAATCGACGAAGGGTCCATTGATTAAAAAAATCAAATTGAGTAAAAATAGCATAACGATTGATGATTTTTATCTTTTAAATATTTTTAAAAATACCATGGTGATATAAAATATATGGAAAATAATTAAATTCATTATCATCGTAGAATTGATAGATCAAGTTGACCAAATGAATAAAAATAAATGGACGAAAGGGTTCATTGGCAAAAATATTCAAAATTTGTAAAACCGACATCCAATTATTAATATTTATTACAATTATATCGTTTACTCGTAATATTAGAAAAATACGATGATAATATTATAAAATATATAAATAATATTTTAAAAATATTAAAAAATACGATTTATAAAATCACTGGTCCATTTTTATTCGAAAACATTAATAAAAATAGCCCATAGTGATGAATATTAATTGCAATGTTATGCAAAATGCTGCGATAATTTTATAAAATACATAACAAAAATAACTGAGTATTATCTACCTGTCAGATGCTCTTGAATTGGTGAAGACGTCAAATTCGTGACGGGCGTTGGCTCGATGTATCCCCGATCCGTCGGTTCTTCCTTCACAGCGACGCCTTCCGTCGCTTCGCTATTCTGCGGACCGACTCGGTTATTTCTGTACCAGAAAATTACTAAAATAGCCTCCAATTTTCTAGTGTAGTCGCGTGAAACAAATATCCGATATCCAGCACGGTCATTTTTATTCGATCGATTGTCTAAAAATTGAGGCTGCCTGTTAAGTGGTTGCATACCTCCAGCATGTGCAAAAAATCGATTTCGTCATCGTTGATTATTATTCTTATACTTTTTCGCAACGACAAAGCAAAACTATTCCGAAACTACAGTCGGAGTAAGTTTTCGAGACCGTCTGCGCGATCACTTGACCAGATTTAAGTATTTTTTAATTATTGTTTTTTTGCAAACAGATTTAGTCTGCCGAGCTTTTTTATTCTTACAAGTTTTCTTGTAAATATTGAGAGCCCGAAAAATTGACGGGAAATAAAAAAATGATAAATTCATAGTAATGAAAGTATTAATGAATCATGTATGATATGTATTTTCCGGGTTTTGTACGATTTATCCTTTGGAAAAAATCCAGAAAAATGCCGGTTTTTTTATGCTGACTAGAGGCACGTCACTTGTTAAAATTTCAGAAGGCAAAGCTACGTCTTAAAAAATACTAAAAAAGTGCAGTCGAAAAAATGTAGCCACGCTGCAAGAGGGGATGAGACGCGTCAGGAATTGAAGTTAATCTCTTTTGTGTTGAATTTACTAACCGGACGGATACAAAATTTTACTAAGCATGGTCGAGTTTTGATAAGTTGTGGAATACATTTCTTTCGTCTGAAAGAATCAATTACCCGAAGCAGGTCGCCGGGGTCGCGGGGCTCAGGTCGACAAAATTGTTGTTCTGACTCTGTGATTCCGGCACCGAAGTCGGGTACTGCGATTGAAAGCGATCGGTGTTGCTGCCTCTCTTGCAATTTGCCACTTCGCGCTTGACGTCACCACCTGCACGGTAGAAACAGAAAAAAGATCGAATCGCATCCTAAAGCTTTCGCGTTTTTCTCGAGTTTCAAAATGTCGAAAAACGAAAACACGGGGTTCACGATTTCGGGCTCACCCTAAAGTGTGAGACAATTTTTAACGCTTTTTTAAACTTGGGAATTAAAATCAAACTCCTAAACTGAAATTAAGTTCCTAAAATCAAATTGAATTCCTAAAGTCAAATTGAATTCCTAAATTTAAATTGAATTCCTAAATTCAAGTTGAATTCCTAGATTAAAATTAAATTCTTAAATTCAAATTAAATTCCTAAATTCAAATTGAATACGTACATTTAAATTAAATCTCGAAATTGTAATTAAGTTTTTAAATTTGAATTGAACGCTTAAATTCGAATTCCTCAATTTAAATTATACTCCAGAATTTAAATTCCATCCCAAAATTTAAATAAACTCCATTCCCAAATAAAAAGTGAACTCCTATATTGAAACTGCATTGCTAAACTCCAAAATAACTCCAAAACTAAATCTAAATTTATAAATTCAAATAAAACTCCAAACTTCGATCGAAACCCTCAAACATCAATCCAAATTTGACGTTTACTCTTTCTCCAATTTTTTCAAAATCTCCGCGACGACCAAAGATTTTTACGTCTATTTTTTCCTTATTTTTTTTCTTCTATTCTGCTTACGACGTTTCTTGCGTTTATACAGGGCGGGTAATAAACATCGATTTATCGTTTTCGCACTCGACGATGTCTCATGTACTTTTTCGGAGCTCCGGAGGGCGCCGCTCGTATATGCATTAAGGGTGCGCACGTGTCTACATACGTCTCTGTGTGTAACGGGATGAGTAAAGAAATGCGTCAATGACATAAGGACGCGTGGCGGACCGGAAGCGTCATGGCGCATCGTCATAGTGCCACGTGAGGGTATAACAGGGAGGGGGGGGGGCTATCGTTATACACGCTGCGTGCTCAGTGCCCTATACACATTAAACCATTCGTATTGTGTCCGTATATATACATTTTTGTGTAAGGGGGAAAGGGCACGTTACTGCTTGCATCGACCATAAATCAAACGCGGGGATCTTCGACTCGTGGGAAGAACCGAAATTCAAGAGTCGTGATCCAGCCAATCGTTGTGTTTACAAACAGCCGAAAATGGAGTTCCTCGTGGTCGATATCTTCTCATTTCGTGTAAAATAATCTTGTGTCTTTACCAAATTATGCAAACATGAAAAATAGCCGTTTACACGAAGGTAACACGGTACAAGAGAAAATAGGGCGTCTCCGAGGGTCGAACAATGTTGGAAAAAAATTGCAAGATTAAATTTAATTATTTTAATAATGCTGTATTGGTGAAACTTTATAATAAATAATAGTATTGATAATAATTAGTAATAAAAGTAATAAATCATAATAATGACAATATATTATTATTATAAGAATAATTGTAAAAAACGGAATACGATAGTATCGATTTAACAAGAGGGAAATAATAATAATAATGATAGTAAATCATTACATCAACAATAATAACAATAATAGTAATAACAATAGTAAATAATATCAACAACAAAATTGATTATACAAAAACAATGACAACAATAATAATAAAAATGATTATTATAACGACACTCAAGTGGAATAACACAAAATGGAATCGATAAAAGACGGCGATAAATTTAAGGGCATGGTATACGAGGGTTAGTTATCGAAGGAGAAAAAAATAAAATAACAATAGTAAATAATATCAACAATAAAATTGATAATACAAAAACCAATGACAATAATAATAATTATTATTATTATTATAAAGATACTGAAGTGGAATAACATAAAATGGAATGGATAAAAAACGGCGATAAATTCAAGGGCATGGTATACGAGGGTTAGTTATCGAAGGAGCTTAAAACCGACAAAGGTTTATTGAAAATCGAGCCCTCAAGGCTTTATAATACGGTGTTTTTTTTTTTGCGTCGTGCATTCTGGAGCAAACAAGAAGGTGGGGGGAAACAAAATGAATCAACCACTCGCGAGCACTCTTCGAAGGAAGCAACTTCGATTGCCGATAACGGATTACACGATTGAGCACTTTACGCTTATACACATCGATGTTTAGAAAAGTTGACAAATCCGAAAGCGTTTTTTGCATATTATTTTTAAATGCGGCCACGTTGATTGTGATCGAGACCAAAAATGGGGCGAGGGAGACTTAATGCCTTGTATGGATTAACCCATCAGCTCTTCTGTAGTCGCAACCCCTCCCCTCCCTTTGCACGATTGCCCCTTCGCAATTGCCCCTACATACTCCCCCGTCTTGATTCTCTCTCTCTCTCTCTCTCTCTTTCTTTTTGCGTTCTTGTTCCATCGCTATATAATCTGCCGTTCCATATGCCTCCGGCTGTTTACATATCTCCGAAGCTGCAGCTTCGTTTCGGTCCAGACACTTCCGGAATTGCTCCCTTCGTTAAACAATCCGACAGCGTTTCCGTTGTACTCTGTACATCGACCAATCGACTGCCTAAATTTGATGTTATCGTGTTGACACAGCGTTGTTAATCACCGTTCGTTGATCCTGCGCCGAACTGCATAGCTCTCGAAGACTCGCCCAGTGAAGGGATGGGGATGATTTGGGAGATCTTGAAGCCTTGAGGATGTTCATCTTCAACCACCTCGGAATATCTGTCTCGTATAATTTGGCAAGCGCTGCGGTGACCTGCGAGTCACATTTTTCTTTCTTCCTTTTTTGTCGAGGCCTCAAAGGACGCTGTGTAGTTGCGAGAAACTGGAGGGCGAAAAGGTGACGGATGAAGATCGTGAAGCTTTTTGGGAGATGATGAAAGTCATTCTTGTAACGCAACGCTAAAAAGATCCCGGAGAATTGACTCAAGGGTGTGCTGAATAACGTTTGCGTAAAGTTCTGTGGATGACCCTGAGGGGTGTTTTCAAGAAAAACAACAGATCCTCAAGGTTATCAGCGAGAAAAGGTGATCCCGGATTATCCGGTGAAGGTAATCGTGAAAATTATCCTTTAGAAGAGGTGATCCTGAAGTTTGTCCCCCAGAAAAGATGATCCTGAAGGTTATCCTTCGGAAAAGGTGACCTGGCAAGTCATCCTCCGAAAAGGTCCTCCAACCGCATCTTCAAGATCCCGCAGAATATGCTCGAGGTTGTTTCGAACGACGTTCCGAGAGTATGGGATTGGAAGAGTAGGGTTCCCTAACAACGTTATCCGGGCTTGCGCGATGATAAGAAGGTTGGGAAAGGTCAGTTGGGCGAACGACAAAATCGCTTGGGTCAAGCGTCCCGTCGCTTTATCCTCGACCGTATACACTCGTCCAATCTCATTTTTGCCCATTCCTAGGCACAGCAGGATGAGAATTCTCAAGGTAGAGGGGTTGGTAGCCAAGGGGGTTGAATGGCGGAAACTTTGTTTCCGGTTGCTACGAAAATTGTGTTTGGTTGCACATCCCCCGCCGTCAGGTGTTGACTACTATCCAGAGCTCCCATTGCTTATCATCGCCCGTCAGCAACGCCCCGAAGCCAGCTAGTATTCTCAGGTAAACCGTCTATCTCTCCGTTCCAACTGTTCGAAGCAAATGCCGGTGCTCTGTGCCGCGAAGCCAGCGACAACGTGATTTTCTATGTTCACAGCCGCGAGCACGCGCGCGTCTTCGACATTTCCGTCGGGGATCCGTTGGCGTGGAAATTGGGTTCCTTGGAATTTCAGTTTCGCAAATAGTTCCATGGGATACTGTCAAGTCTGGGAGGGAGGAATGGTGCACTCACGAGCGCCATTGAGCAGAGTGTCGTTGCGTCTTTCTGACGTGTATGCGGCTTAGCTGGTATGGGGCTACTCCCCAATTTGGACATTGTCCAACACACAGAAGACCGCTGTTTCCTATTTTGTGCCTGCTATGCAAAATAGGAAACAGCGCTCTTCTGTGTCTTGGACAATGAAGTAGGATTCCCCTAGATTTGTTCGACACCCGCATTACTGTCATATCCAATCAAAACGTCAACTCTAAAGATCTTTAGGAAGACCGGTTGTTGTCGATTTTAGCATGTAGCGTTGTTGCTGCTGGTTCGTTCTTGAGGATTCCTAAGCTGAGGAATCCTGAAAAACAGGCGTTTAGATATTGCTAACGTGCGCCCATTTAGACTCGCGAATCTCTACATTCTCAAAGATTTCTAGACACCTTCCTGGACAATCTGGGGAATATTAAGATGGGTAGGCAAGCACGTAGGTTGGAGATAACCCTGATGGATCTACGGATGACAGCCTAGAAATGGAGTTGACCAGCACGTCTGAGTAATCCTGATGATTCTACGGACCAGTAGCCTTCAAGCAACCTGCCCGAGTAGAATTTTGTGATAGCCTGTCCGAGTAACGACCTAGTAATTGGCTCGCCCAATTGAGCTCATACCAACTGACCAACGGTTGGCTCGCTATGAGCTAGTAATATTGTAGATGTTTTGCTATCCAGCCCTTGTCTAGCTGATCTTGGTCACAAATGCCCACTGCCCAGCCGATCTTGGTCACAAATGACAAAGTGAGGTTATGTGACTACGTGTAGTTCCATCGAGCGAATGACTCATGGCTGGCTAGCTAACTTGAGTTTTAGATGGCTTTGCAAAAGAAAAAAATTCTCAAGTGGGCATGACGCCATGACCTAGCCAACACTAGCTAACTGCGGCTATGCGCCTCTTGGCTAGTCACTGCCCAGCCGATCTTGGTCACAAATGAGAAAGTGTGATTATGTGAATACGTGTAGTTCCAGCGAGTGACTGGCTCATGGTTGGTTAAGCAACTTGAGTTACAGATGCCGATATCTCGCGATGACCACTTCCCAACTGCGGCCGCACTAGCCGGAATAAATGATCCGACAAATACAATTTAAGGTTATGTAATTCTATGCGATTATCGCTCTCAATGCGAACGCAATTGAGTCATTGATCCGATAATGTTATTTACATTTGTTAATGCACCTATTTCCAATAATCTGACATTATGTAGTGTAACATATGTGATGAGAACATTCAGAAATTAAACAAGTAGAACTGGCTCAGTGGACAACGTCATAACTCATCACCCAGAGGTCCCGGGATCGAAACCATGTTACGGCGTAATCGTTCATCTGAGATAATTTAAAATTGAACCATTAATATATTTACAGCGCAAATATCATAACCCTAATCAATGAACAACGAAGAATATCGTAAAAGGGTCCAATCATGTAAATAATGTGCAAAAAAAATCTCGAAAATATAAATCTATAGCCCCATGTTTTTTCCTAATCGCCACCTAATTTTTTGTTCCCAGTCGCTCGCTGAAAAAACTAGGTCATGGCTAGGTCAGTAATATAATACAGCCGTGGGATATTTCTTTCTATCTAGTCACCATCTAGTTTTTTGTATTCAGACACTAGAGGACCAAAGCGTTACAAGGCTGGGACAATCGCTAAGACGGCTAGCTAATGGCGATTCGAAACATCACTTTACCAGCTTGCGGCTAGGCGGTGATGAGTTACGTTTTCCACTAGGGTGAATACACATATCTCCAACTAGCAGCAATAAACTCTTAGATTATCAGGGTCCCAAAAACCCAGTTGGGCACTCCAGACAAGGCTTGTTTTGATCAACCCACCCAGGGAGGCTCCAGAACAACGCTTCCCCTTGACATCCGGAAGTCAGGTTGATCACTCCAAGTGATTCACTTAACAAGTGGTTACGGAAACAAAAACGACAATCCTCAGTTGGGAGAGTTTGGAAAAATGTGTTTACTCACTCGGTATATGATGGTATTCCGGAACAAATTGCTCGCTGTCCTCGGTCTCGCAGCTGTTGCCTGAAAACACGCAATATTAAAACCATTTTTGCACGCCAACGCTCACAAACAATCAACATTCGATGGTCTATTTTTGGTATTATTTTGGACGACTGCAATCACGCGCCCAGGACTGTCAATTAAAAATCATGCTTTGGTAACATACAAACTACGGGGGTGTTCGCTGCCTGCACGCATGCAACCCTCTGTTTCGAGCTTGCCGCGGGCTCGACGAGCACACTCCCTCGTTCGTGATCCCACTTCGATTATGTGTATATTCATCGGGTATAATATCCACCGTTGGCAGAAATAATTAAAATTAATGCTCCGCTGGTCAGCGGTCACCCTCATCCCTTGGCCGGAAAATCTGGATAGTGATCATTTTCGTGGGGATAGGATAAACGATGCGATCGTTTAAGGAGGTTGGAGCGTTAGCCACAATCCAAGGTTAAATTTAATAAAAAATATACATGTTATTGTTTAGACTATACTGAATCTTTACGAATTTTTTAAAACTTTTTCACCACCAAAAACCAGAGATAAAAAATAGTTTAATGTATGTAATTTAACGTGCGGTTAGATGGGCAAGACTTTCACACTAAAGGTTATGTAATTTTTTTTGTTATTTAGCACCAAGATTGACCATTTCTGACAACGGATTAACGCAAACTGAACCTTTGTAAACATTTAGAAAAAAAAAAACTTCATCTTGCCCATCGTAAACCATGGGCCAATAATCTCGTGACGTAAATATGAATAAGCATAATTATAAATTACTCGAAATTTCATTGTGAATTGTATAAAACATTCGTTGTCGTAGTTTTTTTCATAATAATCATCGATGATGTTATACTTTTTCAAGTTGGTAGTAACACAAAAGTTTTTCTACTTTACGTAATAAAAATATTAAAATGCATGATTTTTCTCTTTAATTATATATTTTAAAAAATTAGCATATACAGAATAAATCTGTACCTTGTATGCATTTTTTTGAGGTTCATTGAAAAAAATCAATGAATAAACCGTCATTTGACTCAACCGAATCGCTTCCAACCTCCTTAAGGCGAGGTAAGGTTTTTGTTCCTGGGGGGTTTTTTTAAATGTCATATGAATGCTTTATGGGCCTGGCATCGATGATTCTGTATAAATATATGAAAAAAGACACTCGTTTATTGATGTTTAATTTTCTGATTTTCTAGTGTAGAAATCTTTGAAACGCGTTTTTCTCACACGTAGCATTTTCAAAGTCGGTGAACTCTCTAGCTCAAAATCTACTGCACCAATCCTTTTGAAATTTTACACACTCTTTCTACACATAAATTATGAAGTAATGCTGTCGAGTTTTGTTATTTTTTAAAATTTTAATTTATTTCACAATCACAAAATTTCCGACTTTGAAAATGAAAAATCGGTATTTTGACTTCTAAGTCAAAAATAAAAAAAATCAATAAAAAAACCCGACAGTGTTACTTTAAGAGGTAAGGCCACTGTAGAGATTTCAAAAAATCGATTACGTCCTGCTCGAGCAGGACGTTAATTTGGAAAACCAATTGTATGGCGCAGGCATCGCTGACTGAAGGTATATCAAATTTACCAATGATTTTTCCGTACCGAAAACTTTAAACGCATTTTTCTCCAAACTACATTTTTCAAGTCGGCCGGACTCATAACTCGAACAAATCTTGACCGATTGACTTGGAATTTTAACTGCACATTCACTATTACATTCTGCACATAATTACGTAGGGTTTTTTCTATATCTAATATATACTTTTTTTTTATAAACAATTTTCGGACGATCTTTTTTTGAGAATTTTGAACTTTTATTTAAAAAACGCGCTGTTTTTGCAAAAATCGATATATCAAAAAAATCCTACGTACTTCTATAGCTATTCACATGTATCAACGAAAAAAAAAAATTCATTCACTGTAACTTAAAAATTGCAGTTGCCGTTGGTCCGGCCATGAAAAAAAGGCTTCGACGAAGAAAAGCTGTGCCGCCGCCATTTTGTTTTATATTACTTTGAAAAAAATAGTTTATACAGTTTATGATATGTGCAATAAAGGACCTTTTTCAGCATTTTGATTTATTCCATTGTCGCGCTAAAAAAAATGCCCAAAATGTACTTATTTTTTTCCCCGCCACAGTGGCCTTGCCCCTTAAGGAACTTATCAACTACTGAAATGTTTGTGGTTTTTTTTTTATTTCAGATGATCCAGTGATGAGTTATGCGGTTCACCGCAATGTAACTTTTTTTTAGGCGTCTGCTAAGATTTGCTGTCAACGGCTCATTTCTGCATAATTATTAATGAACATTTTACAGAATATTCTTGAAATGTCCTTTTATTATATACTAATTACATAAATAAATAAATATTGACTGTGTCGTCAAAAAAAAATTATCGTAAATATGCTTTCTTTATAGCGAATTAACCCCCCCCCCCCCCCCCCCCTTAAGGATAAGCCCGCAATCTCCGATAACTTTTGCTAAATCCAGGCACCTTTAATTTTGTCCACAGGTTGACGGTTTTGAAGGTTCATAATTATAAATAAATAATGCCATAAAATTCAATAAGAACTGAAGCAGCTCCGTACGAACACACCTGCAAAACTGACAGGTATACATTGATTTTTTTTCAATACTTGGATATTTTTGGGAAACGTCCTCAAAATTTGTATTAACTATTGCTAATTTTTTCACTGTTATCAAATAATTATACAAACGAAATATTGATTCTAATGACGTTTTATAAATATTACGACTCACATTTTTTTTAATCTCAATATTAAATACTTTTATTATTAATAAATGACGTTGAGATTTTGAAAAATAATTTTTCAAACATAATTATCATTTTGCCTCGGGCGCGATGGTGAAAAAAAAGTTTTACTGAAGAAAAAAAAATCGCCCGAACAGGGACTCGAACCCTGGACCCTCAGATTAAAAGTCTGATGCTCTACCGACTGAGCTATCCAGGCATGATATGCAAAAACCCGATATCGCCAAAAGAGCCGAGCATCGGCTTTAAGCTCTTGCAAATGAATTCTCTTTCTCATTATGGCGTAAAAGCTATTACGAGTAGCGTAATAGTCAAAATTTAAACAACTGGGTTTTTCCGATCGTAGAGTAACAAAAAAACTTACCATCTTGAAGCCACGTATCGTGCCTGAAGTCTTGCGTTGGATACAATTCTGTGCCTAAAAATGAAAAAAAGGACACCAAAACATTATGAAAAAAAGCGAACAAATTGCTAAGAAATGGTTCAGTAATAATAGTTTTTTAATCACTCATTGGCGTTAAAATATTTCAAGGGTACTTCATGATTCACCATCTCGCAAAGAATCTCCCGGTTTTTCTTGATAATATATATTTATATTATAAATAATTTTAACATTATTTTTATTATATTATTATTATTCTTATATGTTTGTATTTTTCTTGGTATTTTATATTGATATCGTAGTTTATTATTAATATTGCAACTATTCGTTGTTTTTTTTTTATTTATAAGCTCCAAGCCAAAAGAATACATTTTCTATACGAAACTTTAATCAAATGAACTCTACCATATCTTATAATTAAACGCAAGGGGTAATTTATATGGCGAATTGTTAGTCATTATATAATTTATCTCTAAATTTGTTCATTAATTAATAACGTCCGTATCGAATTCCGTATAAAGTGACCAATTTATTAGGGCAATCGTGGCTGCGTCGATTTAACCCTTTGTTGGCACACTTATATTTGGCTACGGTTTTGACACACTGGGTCAATTTGACCCCGATAGTACTTTATCCACCTGCCATTAAGGCCTTAGGTCACAGTAACGGGTATAAAATTGTGTGCGAATTTAATCATTTTTTTCGTATGAAAAAGTGATACACTCATAAAATTAGTTACACATCTATTTAGTGTAATATTAAGCTGTTAGAAAATATATATTTTTTTTTCGTTGTACAAAATGATGTACAAACGATGAGACAATTATGGACTACTCGAAAGTCCTCGAAACAGCTTTTTTCCAATTGGCGTGACATATAACTTCAACAATTTTCACTCCATTTGCTTCAAAATTAAAAGTTATGTTCCTAATTGCATTTCGCAGTGAAGTACGTACGGAATTTCTGACTAATCGAAAACTTTCCATTTTATGAGCAGTTTATGAGCAGTTATAACGAAATTTTTCACTGAAAATTCATTTCTTAAGTTCAAATACCTACAACTTTTGAATAAAACAATATTTTTTAAATTCCGTACGTACTTCTCTAGGTATTCTAATGTAGATTGCGAGGATTTTTGTTTTTCGTTCTAGGTAAAAAATTGTGGATGCTAAATGTCACGCCGCGGAGCGCCTAAAAAAAAGATAACAAAAGAAAATATTAGTAGTCGGCCATTTTGTACATCGAAAAAAAATATTAAATAGATAGAAAAATATTAAATAGATCTGTAATTAGTTTTATGAATGAATCACTTTCTCATACGAAAAAAAATTGTTAAATTCGCACATAATTTTATACCCGTTACTGTGGCCTAAGGCGTTAACAACCCTTCGGCGGTTTTCATTGAAAAGAATCACCTACATACTTTAAACATTTCTTAATACGTCTGCAAAATTAAAATTCGGAAAATATAAAATTAAACCGTTTCAATTTTTTTTTGTGATTTATCACTTTTAGAAAAGTAAGAATTGTACTAAAAGTTCATCCGGGTCAAATTGACCCAGTGTCAATGTAAGGTTAACCCTCTCCTTAGGTTTGGTGCTTCAAGTAACGAGCGACAATGATAAAGCGTTAATTGCACAAAAAGAAAAGCAGTGCTTTGTATCATGTAGGTTTGCAATAGATTCGCCACTGGGGGGTGGTCACTCATCGACAACTTCGTTACGTCCATCATTATAGCCGAGTGGCCTGATATGTCCTTCGACGAATCGAATTCTACTATAAGATTACACTTGGCCGCTCATGGATAATGAGGCACTCCGCACATGTCTCATTCCGGGCAATTCATTCTTGAATTAGACGAAAAATTTCGTCCCCCGTCTCTTTTCGACTGGCAGGGAAAGTTGCCAGGGATCCTAGGAAAGGAAGAATCGAATGGCATCGAGAGATGCTTGGTCGAATCCTTGTGAGGGAGTCACTAATGTGCCATGATACAATAAAAACATCTCGTTGACGAGCACTAGAAATTGATGGCCTATATACACCCCGGGACACCCTACCGAATCGCTACCCTTTTGTCTTGAATCGGCCACTGGTTTGGGTAGTTTAGGTTAGTGCATGGCAGTGGTTGTTGCCCTTGCGGGCTGAACGAAACCCCGTGGCTAGGAAGGCGTTTCATCTTGAGACTGTACTTGTTGGTTGAATCGTCACCCCAAGATGACTAGACTCCGAACAGGAGTCCGAAGCTAGTTACTACATTAACGCTGCTCGTCACTGCCCACAAAGTCCCTACTTAAGGGATCATCAGTATTGTCAGAGTGGCATAGCTCGGGTCCAATTTGTCTAAAGACACCTCGCGTTGCTGGTGCCCATACCAGCTCATTGACAGCCAGTCCTCCAACTAGAAATGCATCAGGCTCCATTGACGTTCCAGATTCAAGAAACCTCATCAATGTCCATACGCTTCCAACTTCAGACATCATCAGTATTACCAAAGTGGAATAGCACAGGTTTGATTTAGCTGAAGACACCTCGCATTCTTGATGCTTATAGCGGATTGAGTTTCCTGATTCAAGAAACCTCATCACTGCCCGCAAACTTCCAACTTCAGCGACCATCAACATTATCAGGGTGTGATAGCACGGGCTTGATTTAGCTGAGGAAAGCTCGCGCTGCTGATGCCCATGCCGTCTCATTGACAACCATTTCTCCAACCAGAAATAGATCCGGATCGAGTTTCCTGATCCGAGAAACCCCGGCTGTATCGTTGGACGAACGATTTGGAAGAGGCAAAGATGTCAATATTCACTTTTCTTTTTTCGCTTTCTCCAACTGTGAGGCATCGTGCATTCCAGTTTGTTCACGCTTTGCTCCGGGAGTCTTTGCCACTGTGTTACGGTTATTGGGGGGGTCCGCAATCGAGGACGGGTAGGGCGTAACGCGATTACTATGGAGAAATTGCAGCATTATAGGCGCTGATTGAGTTACGGCAGGGAAAGAGGAGGGGGGGGGCAAGATGCCGATGCTCTCTGTGGTGCGTATAGTCCTGGCAAGAGGGGAAAGCCCAAAACGTTCATCGCTACGTTGATGGCATGTGCCTCACCGCCGCAAACCTAGACATAAAGTGTCAATCACCGCGGAGCCGGGGCACGTCCCCGCGGTTTCTCGCATTCGCCGTATGTACCTCGACCCTGGTTTTTCAGTGACGCTGCCTGAACGGGATTCGGGATCGTCGAATGATGAAGGAGAAGGTTGGGGTCGGGAATCCCCGGCGCCGCGAACTTCTTTGCTGGCCGATAATTCGTTGGTTATTGAATGTCTGGATTTTTGTTGTGGGGCGTTTCACTTCTCGGTCCTTTTTCCTTCCTTTTCACGACTTTTTCGATCTTGTGTTATTTGATCTTCTTTTTTTCCGATATCTGGGCCATTCGATTAAACGCCAAGCGACCTTGGTTGCTGGGGCATGACTTTATTTGGTTTTGGATGACGAAGCGCGGATGTTGAGACAATTATCGACTGATCGTGCCATTATGACGGAAGCATAAACCCAAACAAACCAAAACGATAATGTCTACGATGGTAGTGTTTCACAGACGCATGATTTTCTTTATCAAAACGTATTTGCGCTTCTATACTGATTTTCCCTGCAATATCCGTATGTCACTGAGGTTGTACATTCTCGTGAGACCTCTGCTGGAAAATAATATCGTCGATGATACGAGGATATAAAGATATCGACTGAGCTCGACAGTCTGCTGGTGACAGCGTTACTTCATGGGATGGGTGACGACGTCTTGGCATGGGTTTCCTTTTCTCCCTATATTCTCTATCCTCCTCTCTCCATCGCTAGACTTCTCCTTCTTCCATTGACTCTGTCTTTCCCATTTTCACTCACTTGCACCCTCTGCAGCTATCGCGCCCCCTCTTTCTCGCTCTCTTTCACCATCTCACGTTGATTCTTCATCTCTTCCTCGACTAATCACAAGGTCGCGTCTGCCTGCGCAGGGATATAACTTTTAACCGAACAGTCTTTGGTTGCGTCAGTGCGTTGTACTCGTGCCTCCGTCTTTTCGGCCGTACACACAGGGCGCTGAGATTTTGATATCTTTTACGTGTACGTGGTTGCCAATCCACTTCTACCTCACCGCAACATTCCGCATCAAAGAAGCTTCAAAGCTGAAAAGACAGTTCGGCTTCGGAGGGTGCAAGAAGTTGGCGCTAATAGACTATCCCTTTGGGTTTCCTCACGAAGCCACCGGAGGGGCGTATTTATAGATCTCGTTGCACTAACGTATGTTTGAAGTAACATTGTGTTAAATGTGATAATGTTATTTGTTATAAAAAATGATGGTGCTGGTGAAAAAGCTCGGATAGTAAATTGCACTTACCATGTTGATTCTTGTCGTTGGTCGTAGATTCATTGATCGGGTAAGCTGGACAGTAGGTGGCATCAGCAGCGAGTACAGGTTCGCCTAGACGCCCATAGCTATCACTCTGAAACATCAAGACAACAGTTATTGCATTGCAGGGTCATTTTTCCAATCACTGTGAAAATAGCCTCATATGGGGTTCAGCTGCATTGTTATGCAGCTTACGAAATCTCGGAATCCGGATGAAGACCTAGAAAACATGATGAAGATGCAGCCTCAATCACGTTTCTCATGTCTTCATAAAAATTCTGAGATTTATTAAGCTGAACAACGATCTAGTTGAGCCTTATATGAGGATGCAGATAAAGACCTAGGAAACATGACGAAGTTTGTGGCCTCTATCATGTTTCCAAGTCTCCATCTAAAATCCCAAGATTTTCCAAACTGGATAAAAACATTGGCGACCTAGATTCCTAAACTCCTAAATGTCTGCATACTAGTCCATAGTCTTAGGTCGCCATCTACATTTGTAAGTCCCCGAATGGCTGGGTCTTCGAACCACCAAACCGAATGTCTAATAAGTGCCTTTGGTAGCTGTCCAATCTACCAAGCTAAATGTGTGGATGTTCAGCGACTGTTTTGCCATATTATAACGGGAACCGTCGTCATAAAATAGGAACACGTTGCGCTTTTGCCTCGACCCTCGATTGATTGCGAGATAGTAAAAAGTGGCATGGGCAACATCGCGAGCTGGAAAAGGATCGCAGCTTGAAACAACGAAAGCTGCCAGCTGTATCTACTCGTGATAAGGCTAAAGAAGAACAAGAACGATAGAAATCTCAACCGGGGGTAGGCAGGTGTCGGGATGGATGGAGCGCGAGGAGAAAGGGTGAGGACATCCGGCGGACGATTGGAAGGTTTCCTCCTCGCGAAGCAATCTTGTGGTAAACCTGATTACCGGCCCAGCGAATTCACGACTATTAGTGTGCGCGCGCGTTCTCGGTATATACCGCTCTAGTGTCTGTTGCTATCAGTTGTAAACTCTTCGATGACACAAGACTCCTCGAAATATATGCATATCTCGGAATATAAGTGGACTTTGTGGGTCGTATTGTGGCTCTTGAGGAAGCTCAGGTCGACTGTAATGCAAACTCCAAACTTCGAAAATAGTACCTCGAAAGAAATGTCCTGATTGCTTTTCGAGAGATCTGATGAATAGGGTTATAGGAAGAGTTATTAGGCCAAGAGAAAATTAACTTTTGCTCAAGGTTCCTTTGCATCAGCCGGGGTAGGGGAAAGCCTTCGCCGATCCGAGTCATACTCCAGAACCATACGCCGTCAGCATATACATTCATCGCCGTCATGCCATGCAATCTTGTTCAGTATTCTTAAGATTTCTTAATGGCTATTAATGATCTTTGTAATTAATCGTAATGAAGCTTGGTAGGGTGCCTATCCAACGCGGGACGTCAAACGATGAATTAATTTCAATTACAAAGTGTGTAGTCCGCAAAATCGTTGAGGCAACGGTGTCTAGATCCGGGTATAACGGTAAGCCAAGTAAAATGTTCCACTATTGAACTAGAAGTCCCCGGAATCAGTAAATGCATCTTCCATTAGAAAAAATGGATCTAATGACGGTGATGTTCCAAATACGCGGCGAAATTACTTGCTTGATGATTCCAAAAGTCATTGACGATGGATTCTATCCGATCTGGGCTTGCGTTCGGTGATGTGCACCAGTGCCCAAACGGCACCGTTTCTCATGATCATAGCGTAAATGACTTCAGCACGCGAGTGAATTGTCGAGGGTAATGAGTCACGAGCAACGAGGGTAAACATCGTCGCGTGCCGTTTCGAACCCAGGAGCCCCAGACTCATAGGTTTCCAAAACTCTTCCGAAGATCAAAATCCCTTGCCCTTCGAAGCGCTTTGGCCGCCGGATATGGGGATGATGAACGCCTGGATACATCTCGTATCCGTGGCTGTAGTGAAATTAATGCTCCTCTGTTTGTACAACATGTATTCGTGTTTGTCCGGACACTTCGCTGAGCGCCCCAGCTACGATGCCACCGACCAACCGTCACGGGGAACAAAAAGCGGTGGCGATTTTTACTACGACCCTCTCGAAAAAAAACGATCCCGTACATGAGCTACGTACAGTACACGTACACATCACTAGTCCCTAGTCTCAGCCCTAACCCACCCCTGTCGTTGCGCACTTCGTTTCGGTGTATAATAAAGTCATCGGCGCCGACACGACACGAGGGGAAACAAATACTCGACTTTTCGACAAGGATCCGCAACCGATTTCGTAAGGGGTGGTCCGCTGAGTGCCCAGTTAGCGCCATTTAATGAAAACCCGGGTTTAGGTCAGGTCAAATAGATGTTATTGGATTGGACAGATCCAGATGAAACAAAGTCCCGGGAAATTCTGGAAGCGTCTATTTGCACGTTCGGAACGTTCAAATACAAACATGTCCAATAATGAAAGGTATCATCTCAACATCGCATCCCAACCCTAACAGGCTAGTTTTAGTCTGAAACACTGAATGTACAGACACGATAAGTTTAAAATGTTACTAAATAAAGCTGTGGGCCATTAGAAAATTTCGCATGGCCAAAATCACCGTTTGGGTTTGTTGGAGTAGGCCGTTCATGTGATGTTCTAGGACAAATCTATTGGCTCGTGATTAGAAAAGGCTACTTTGCCGGTTCGATACTCTTAGCTCCTCCGTCGCGCCACAAAAGAAAGTCGAGGCGATGTACGAGCGAGCGATCCCCCTTGGCTTCTCCGACCCCGTCGGTCCGTTCTTTTGACCGAGGGGCTAAAGAAGATAATGGAGGACGCGGGGTGAAACGACAAACAATGAGCCAAAGGATACTTTGTTCAGTAACACTATACGCCACTACTCATCACGGTAAATGTGTCCACATGTTGCACCAACACCTCGACATAATTTCGGTCGTTAATTGGTTTGCCTTCTTGGTGGGCCAATTAGCTGGAGGAAACTACAGTCAGTCACCACCATTCGGGTGATGACGTTCTTCCTCGTTGATCAGGACTTGATACGAGAAAGATGCACAATCTTTCCATGAATACAGGAGCGATGATAACCGCAAGGCCAGGCTCCAGTGGCAAATGCGTGGCTTCGACGTCATTGGTTAATTAAGCGGCCACACCGAGCCGAGCTACAACCCTCCCACTTTCACCCGGCATGTCGGATCGGTTGGCAACGCAGTCAACCTTGATTATATCACTATAGAACATACGCGTTACCTATTTCGAGCCAGCAAACGCCGTGTTTCCTGCCCGCACAAGGGTCAACCAAAGCGTGCGACCATGTGACGAGCTGTCGGTGAACTGTCACCCTCTCTTTGGTCCCCGCGGGCCACACGCGGTTCGCGTTACATCCTAGACCATTTGCACTCTTCATATATTCCGGTATGCTCCAATCAGCAGGTCTTGTCGATTCTGTTCGTGCTCTTTCTCGCCCCATAGGCGTCCAATGAACTTGCGCCGAGCAGTGATGGGCTCTGAGCTAATTGGTAATCGGCCTTGATTGACTCCAAGAGTAAGATCATTTTTATACGAAACACCCAATAAACGAAAACAAGCATGTTGTTGGATAGTTCATAGTGGTCGTCTCCAGGGAGGCTGATACGATCCTCACATCGGCACAAAACGCCTCCTACAAGTGTCAGGAGCCGCAGAAATGAATACGGACCGACTATGCATTGGGGTTGGTAGGATACTCGAATGGGTCGCACACGCCCCTTCGATAAAATACAACTATAACAAGATCGCGGTAATTGTTCATTCACCCGACAATGGCCCGCGGTAGGGCGGCGCACGGGCCGACGTCTCGTCATCATGGGAAAGTCGAGTGGTGGCATATGCTTTTTCATGGATCCGGTGAGAGATGTATTTGTACGGGTGCCTGCCAGAGAAGAGAGTCAATTAAGTCACGCGTGGGTGATCCACGGTCGGGCGAGGTGGGGTTCACTCCTACGGTGTGGGAAACGGACGATTTTTAGAATCAACAAACATAAATCAAGTGGTTTTCTCTCGTGTGCGTCCTGGCCATTGAGGAAGTCAGGGGTGCCGGGTGAACGAGTCGCTGGTGGGGTGAGGCAAAAAAGTAATGAAGCCATGAAAAAGGGGAAGGGTGAGATACGAAGTTGGATCAAGCTACCAGCCTGGTCCAGCTTTGTAACTTAGTGCTTGATACACACTCACAATCAATGGCCCCAAGTCATCCTAAATATCTAGCACGACAAATCAGTCTGCCACCTTTTTCAGACGAATGCAGCTTCAGGTAAGTGCAGCCACTCAAATAGCCGAGTATCATGTATTTCCGAAAGGTCACTGTCTAGACAAATCAATGCACGGTCAAGAGATGCGAGAGAGCCCAGAGTCCTGATAGTTTTACGGGCTATCCCGTGCAAGGGGAACAGCGAGGAGAGCAGGGCTGACATCGGCTACCCACGAACTTCGACTAAGAGGCCCACGCTCCCTATGATCCGGTTTCCGCAGCGAAGAAGGGTACCCGGAACCCTCGACCCCCCTCGGCGACGGAATGAAAAGGGGGGATGATGCTACTCGGGATGCCACGAGATCGAGAGAATCCGGGGGGGATGACTAGGGAGGGGTGACAATTACATGTTTAGAGGGAGCACAAAGGGTCGATCTCGTGGGATATAAGTTGCCTCGTGTTGCAGACCCGTGCCACACCAATTCGTTTTACAAAGGTCATTATCCATGAGAGAATCCGAGTTTATTATTTCTTCTTCGGATTGTTGACTTTGGGACGATTATCGTGATCTCGATGAGTGGCTCGAGGGGGCACTTGCCTTGGATGAATCCTCTTGATCCGTGTTTACAAAACTTGTAGTTTTGGCACTGACTCATTGTCGGTAATTATGATGAAAATGCAGGAATACCTTTTAGGTCACTAGAATTAACACCAGAGGTGTCGGGGACGTAGAACAGTTATCACTGCTACAATATATGGCAAGATTAATTGAGGCAATGATCAGTATTGATTAAGGTAGTACTAGCGGATTGATTAATCAACGGAAAATCTATAAATTATCGAATCTGAAAAAAGCAAAATATAGGGTGTTTTGGTATAATAATAAACGGGATACAGAAAATAATTATTTGAGAATTGCATGTGATAACGGTTTGTATTATAGTTTGGTAAGTGAAGTAAAATCGCAATCAGATTTGACTTGAGTTGTCACAGGCCGCCATTTCATAATTCTGGCAATATCCGTGGCAACTTTGTATTCAGGTGCTTTCGATACATGTCAAGCATGTGTTTGTTTACCGTATGTGTAATCGTGTGTTGTAGTGGATGTGTAATGTGCATATTGTAACAAGAGAGATGGCAGACGCGGCTAGCGAACGCAAAAATGAGTCGATTGAATCGATTATATCTGCTCGAAATGTCCCGTAACCTATATTTTTTATGGAACATACGTGACCGCGACAGTTTTGTTGTTATTCGTTGCTTTTCGCATAGTTCTGCTCTAATCGGGAACTATTATTATTTGAGTTCCAAAGTTCGATCTGCACGGATTCCCTATATGGTGCGGGTTAAATGCATTGATTTCGTGAATTAATTACTATTGTATTTAGCCGGTAAGGCCTGCAGAGTTTTCGCGGACGTAATATTTTATGTCTCTACTACAGCATACAAAAAAATCAATTTTTTTTCTAATGCGGAGGTTCGTGCACGTACTACCTTAATTAATTACATATTTGATTATCACGTACGTAAGGCGACTCACACATTTCACCTCTGAACGCTAAAGATTTACCATTTTTTTTTCTCTAGATATAGATATCTTCAATTGAAGAGTAGCTTCAAAGTTCGGTAAATATTCGGAAGTGTCACTCCTGTCAGAATCGCGCTGATTTTTTTTGTGTGGTTTCTTACAGTTAAAAAACATCATTTTTAATATTCTTATAGCAGCGCATCAACAAAAACAATGTCAATAAATATTTTTTAAAGATCACGTCGTCCGAATTTTGAGATATTACCACGAGCATCGCGCCATATTCTTTCAATATTTTGTGTATATGCTCCCGAATCTGGATCGACCCAAACAAACAAACCCAAAAACATTATGCGCCATTAAAATATAACTAAATATAAGGTTTCATTATCATAAAGAAGTGATAAAAAATGTACAGCCCATTTTAGCGGGAGTGACACTTTCGAATATTTACCCAAATTTCCCCTAGATCGGTTCCGACACAGACATATTTTCAAATATCCCTAGAAATTCTCTAGTTTCAAAATCCGGAGTATTTAACACACCGATTCGCGGAAAATCGTACTGGAATTTTGGCGTTAACTCGCAGTTGTGACGTCCGCAAGAGACATCAACGGCGGCTAAACGCACGATTTTCATAAACCGTTTCAAATTTCCCTAGTTTTGAATATTTTCCTTAAAAACCATCCGGTAGAAATAGTAAAATCTTAAAATCGAACTTTCATCTCACCCAACCCAGGCGAATCCAAACAAACTTGATCAACAGTAGCAAAAGTCCCTATATCTTGATATCTTCTTTGAGAACCGTCTAGTAAAAGTTGTAAAACTTGTGATGGGAACTTTCATCTTACATAACCGAAGAAAAAAAACCACATAAATTACCATCCTGCATTGCTGATCTGTGTAATTGACCGGGAGCTGCCATACTTACTAGAGGTAAAAAAATGTAAAAACGAGCAGTAAAGTATATACGTGAGCTCACCATTCTCGGCAGATCCGTTGTGACAGCGGGTACCTCTTGATCCGCCAGATTCATCATACCCGTTCCTCCTCGAGATGCCCACAAGTTTTGGTAAACAAAACGAGTCCACCCTATCGCGCCTTCCTCGATACGCGGGCCGTGCCCCTTTTCCAACGGTTAGCGAGTGTATACACGAGCGCGATCACAAAGGCTGTTCCAAGAATTAGCGAATTCCCGGAACGGCGAGAACCGTGTTCTCGGAATACGCGGGACGAGCACGGCGCGTGTTTACGTTGTATATACGCGCCTGTCAAGCCGCTACGAACGTGACTGTGTGACTGCAACGAGGGATAGGGACTGCGCGCGATCCCGACGTTGGTGATGGTGGTGGGTAAACAGAGGACTCGATCGGGTGGCTCCGTGTCACGGGATGATAAGGGGGTTGGTGCTACACTGCCCGGAAAGTCAACGCCCATCGCGCATAAACGTTGCGAGGAAGGCGACCCCGTCATGGGTTTTCGCGCGCCGTATAGCGCCGGCGTTTCAACCGATTCTCGAATACCATCGAATTTATGGGCGGAGTTAGAACTCATTGGACGCGGTGGCGCGAGCTCTCCTTCGGGCTAACGTTTTTTGCTGTCTGCACCGTTCCAGCTTCATCGTCTTAATTCTACGCTTCCTATCCTCGTACAGATGTACAAACCCCCTTCACGAACCTTCAGAGTGCGCAAGGCCTTCGCGAAGCCCGCGGATTACAGGTACCAGATCTTCGATGTTTTTTTTTTTCATTGCAATTGAAATTCCCCGAAGCCGTCACCTTGCTCGGGCACAACTGAAACTTTGGCCTGTGATGCCTATAGTGTTGCGGAAATGTGCATTGATCCGCCGCAATGTCATTGGAACTTTGGGTTGGGGAAGGTCACTTTCGTTGGATGAGGAGGAAAAACATGCCTCAATGGTTCAAACGACTGGCAGGATTGCAGTGAAAAGAGCGGTTAAGGTGCCATTTTTGTTGGGCAGCAAAGAACGGCGGTAGTTTAGTGACTGAGCAGGATGCCGTTTGGCGATCTGGTCAATCAGGGTCCATTTAGGCCTATGTTGGTGATGACTGGGAAGCTACCGGAATTTTGTTGCCTTTTGGTGCCAAGAATGCCTCGAAAGTACCTTTTCATGGGCAGCCAAGAACGGCAGCACTTTAGGAACTTACTAGTATCTGTTTGCTGATTCAGCGTGCTGTTCTACCGATGCTAGTGACTACTAGGAAGTTTTCGAAATGCTGCCTTTAGGTGCCTAAGAAACATCACCCTAGTAGATTTAGGTGCCTAAGAAACATCTCCCTAATACCTTTCCATGGGCACCAAGAAGCAGCAGTTTTCCCTCGTAGATGAAAATTGTGTAACTAGCTGAAGTAGGAATTCCACTAGATGGGGTCGTAAGCCGCCATACTAGCGGATGGCGATTTTTGATCGTACGACATCATGAGCAAACAAAGCAAAGAAGTTAGTGAAAATTGGCTAAAGTGTCATTATAACTGGACTCCTTTCCGGTCTAGATTACTTTTCCGTGCTGCCACCATGGGTCGTTTTCGTGAGCAGCAAAATGGCCAAATGGATTTTTATCGACGGACCATTTTGCTACTGCAGCAAGCTGCAAATGAAAAGGCACTCTGGGACTTCCGAAAAAACCACAGTCTTACATACAGGTATGGAATCTCCGGCGTTTTTGCAGGGTGGAAAGTGTCATTGTTAGTGAGGCAAAAACGTAGTTCCTCATTTATCCACTGGAAGCGCTGTCAAGTAGAAGTAGTCTTGTAGATATAGATATACAGCAATGGAAAAATAACCTCCTGACAGCCAGTACACGTGTTCACAACGTTTCTAGAAACGTAGAAACAAGTTTCCACCTGAAACTCCTCCGGTAGAACCGCATAGTGTGGACCCGGTCTTATTCTTTGCTATATTTTATTATATTCGATTGCCAATGCGCCGGTTCGCCTATCAACAAAACAAAAAATGGCAAAAACAATGTTTTGTAAACAACAAACTCGCGAAACTGACAAATCAATAAAAACGGTACCTTTCAAACATACACAATGCGTCCGTTTTTTTTTATTCCTCTTCCATTATATTCATTTTCAGGTTCTTATTAACATTGTTAAAAAAGCAAAAGCAAAAACAAAAGTTGTAGAAACAAACAAGCAATGCAATATACTAAGAATAAACATAAATGGTAAGGAACAAAAATTAAGACCCCACAAATTTGTTCATACCCCATATACTCAAATGGCGAAAGACCAAATAAAATGTTACAGAAGTTCGCACATACGAGAAATACAGTCTACTGAAATAATAATTCTCATTCTGCTCGGGGGTTCAGGAGTGAAAAAATACTCAATCATTTTCCATTTATATCGCTCTTACAAATATTGGATCTGTTCGTTTGGGCTACACTTTTCTACACTTCTTACGCCTCTTAAGGACTTTCTATTACTGTATCTATTGAAATTGTAGAAAGTGTAGCTAAACCGAACAGACTATGTTTCTTTCGAAAAAATTGCCCTTTGCACAGCTGTTCGGAGCTGCGTTTGATTGGCTAACTTCTATCTACCATCGCTTGGTAAAAGCGATAACTGCCTGTTTGCCTCATTATCTGAGTCACTCCCCACCCTAGGAGCTTCCAGACCTGTATGTAAGACCGTGATCGTTCGACATCACGAGCGAACAAAGCAAGGATGTTAGTGAAAATTGGCTAAAGTGTCCTTTTAACTGGACTTCTTTCCGGCCTAGATTACGTTTCCGTGTTGCCACCATGGGTCGTCCTCGTGAGCAGCAAAATGGCCAAATGGATTTTTATCGGCGGACCATTTTGCTACTACAGCAAGCTGCAAATGAAAACGCACTCTGGGACTTCCATAAAAACGTGCTTCCGTAGTTTATGCCTCACGTGCAAACTTCCGGTCGTTCAAATACGAAGACTCTATTCAGACGGCAGTGTCCACGTATTTTAGACTTTCAGCGCCGAATTATTTCGGACTTATGGAGCGTCATCATGTAATATTTTTGCCGATAAAACATAAAAGAAACAAAACTACTTTGCATTGCCGATTTTCCATGTTTCTTCATTTCTTCCTCCCGAAGCGCGTAGCCAGAACTCTACGTTACCGACCGTCGACAAAACGCAACTATTCCTATCGTCCTCTACTTTTTTCCGCCGCGACGAAATACCCCCGCAAATCCTTCGCGATCATATCGCACGCTGAACAGCCGATAACACAGGAAAATTGTCAACCGTCGATAATCGTCACGATTACCATCCGTCGGTAACATTCGGCAGTCTCTCACGTCTGCGCATAGATGGCGCTCCGCGTTGTTTACGCGTCGCCCGAGTCGCACGCGCGCGCCTTGCGCACACGCGAAAGCGAGAAACCTCATATTTTTCTACAATCATACGGGAGGCCATATTCATGCGCAAATGATATAAAAAACAAGAAGTCGTCTGCTCCGACTTGATGCCGCTCGGTGTTAACGCCTCGGAAACTCGGTTAATAAAGCAGGAAACAGATCGTGGACATTCCGCTATGAAATAATTATCCTAACGATGCAGAAGTGTCAAGAAATTGGACAATACAAAACGCGATAGTTGGGTGGAGGAGACAGGAGAAATCCCGAAGCTCGTCCATAGAGAATCGAGCGATAAGCACCCACTCTGTGATTACCGGCCCGTGTTGTGCAACACCGCGTGACAAAATCCAAAAAGTGTCTGTCCAAGAGATCGCAAAGGACAAAAAAAACGTTCGCAACAGTCCAGCCAACATCGCGAACGGAGACAAAGATAAAAAAGGACGGAATACTTCGATATTCGACCTTATTTTTCTACGTTTTCGAACACTACAAAATTCGAGCTTGTGTTACATCATTGTGAGTGAATCTTCCAATTGCGGGAGCGACACCCGTTTAAGTTCGAGAATCGTATCGTATCGTTGCACCATTTTTTTTCGCATCCCTCGTTTGACCGGAAGAAATTTCACGTCTCGGTATAATTCGATCGCTGGCTCGTGCGATTGATTTCGAGCGAGGCCGGGAGTGACACGGAACGGGTGACCTTGAGCCAATAACCTAACTACGTCAAACTAGCCTAAACAAACGCCAATTTCTTCGCATACTTCAATCTGATTTTGCGAGATTTTTTCCTCGCTTTTTGCTATCCACTGTCATAATTTTTTTAGCCTATAATAATAATACAAAATTTCGGACATCGTGCTCGGTATTTGGGATATTTTGGCCGTAGTTCAGTCGTGGCGCTTCACTCGTTCTATTTCAATACCGAATAAATATGGGCTAATCCGAGTCGTATACCTGTGTGTATGTGTGTGTGTATATATAAAATGCATGTGCGCGTCGAGAAATCGTCAATGTGTCCCAAAGTCCAGTAATTTTTGTATCGTCACCTTTTTTACCAAACGCATTCCTCCGGCCTGGGAATAAATTCGGGAGAACGCGAAGAAAAAGTGAGCATGCTTGGAAATAATATAGTACACGTTTGCCAATTGAGTTTAACAAACAAACGTGTTTCTATTGTGCCCCTGGAAGAATTTGGACGACGAGATTCGACAATTTTGGCACGCAAAAATGTGATATAAGTGTGTGTGTTTTTTTTTATTGCCGGAAATTATTCCTGTTTGTGGGAGAACGAAAAAAATTATGGGCGACTGAAAAACGCCGGATTATGAAAATACCGTTCGAAAAAGTGCAATTTTCGACCGTTTCGTTTTGTAGGTTAGACACATCGAATCTATTTACATCGAAGCTTCGAACATTTATGCAGCTTAAATTAGACATTTTGAACATTGAGAAAGTATATTCCTTTTTATTATTCACAAAATTAATTATCCCGATTACGTTAATGATCAATTTCATTGCAGTGAGTGGAACGAAAATTCCGACTTTTTTTTTTGTGCGCCGGGAAAATGGCATTAACGATGGCTCACAAAATAAATTACCACCGTTATTAATCGTCAATGGTATTACAGTGTATTGAGAAAAATCGGGTATATTGTTTTTGTTTTACTCGTGAATTCTTACGAGCTGTCATTCAAAGTTGAATTTTTTATCTATACTTTTTTTAAAATTATTATCATATTTTCTTTGATTATTTTTAAATTCTTCCGTGGAAACGAAAATAATTATTTTCTATTTTGAGTTTTGAAATGAGACGAAAAAATCTTTGAATTTTTGGTTTACAAAAGAGATTTGAATTTTATTAATTAATACTGGTACTATATCAATTAAAATTACGTAATTAATTATGAAAATTAATGCCAATAATTGATTAAACATAATTAATTGATTAATGATTAGAATTCACTTGTCAATTATTAGGATTAATTAAATCATTAAAATTAATTTCTCAGTAATTACAATAAGTGAATTAATTATTTGTGAATTCATTCATCAATGATTAGAATTAATTTACTAGATTCAAATGCGACTAATCATCATTTTGTAACTTCTACAGTTTATGATTCCCAAGTATACCATTGTGGGTTTTTGCACAGTTTGCTCCTTGGTACATTGACGCCCTTTCAAAAGTTTCTTTCTTTTTTTGTTAACATTGATCTTCAGTCTTTTTTTTGCTTTATGCTTCCTTTCTCACCGTGCATTCGAAGGCACTCACATGATCGCACAATTCTTTAATCGGTTTTCCTTACATTTCTTCAAAACATTTTTCCTATCGGTGCTTCTCCTTTGTAACCTCCTTGCCGCTGTTCCGAAACATCTACCACTTATGCATTTTTGCTTTTATCTTCTCACATTCGTGCATGTGTTCCAAACTGTTTTCTTCCTTCCTACAACACCTGTGTAGGGTATCTGCGTATCCCTTTTTACCTCCTTTTCCTACATTTCCGCACCTCAACCTGGCCCATGTTTCTTATGTCTTTCCTCTATGCCCTCCTCTCCCAGTGCTCTTCCATTACTCTACATTGTTTTTTATTTTTGTACTTCCCACGATATGTAGGGTTCTCAATTTTGTTCCAGTCTTGTTGTATTTCCCGGTCGGTTTTTATCGGATTAGATTAAGGAGAGGGTAGGGGTTTCAGCGTGAAAAAAAAAATACTTTCTTGCGATTTTTTTTTATCTATATGGACAGAGTAAATTTATTGAAACCTTTTCTACATCGTTGAGTGTCATTTCAAGAACATTGGGTGAAATTTGTACGCGAAAATATCCACAAACAAGACGGTGACAAAGCTTTTCCAAGAACGCCTTTGGAAAAACACGATTTGCGGTGTTCGCTGTATCTCAGCTAGAAATTATCTGAAATCAAGTACCATTAGAATTTAGTCAAAGTATCATCAAATCCTCCCCCCAACGGTCTTTGATAATTTTTTCTTTCATTTCTAAATTTTTGGCGGTCATGTAAAGTGAAAAGTGCTATTTTTCACGAAAAATTCCGCCATTTTAGGGGTGGAAAACCCCCTCAATGTAAAAAAAATCTCAAACTAACCGTTGGGGGGAGGTATTTTATATGTAGAAAGTATGTACCAAGTTTGAAATCAATCGGTCATGTAGTTTTCAAATGGCAGTGAACACGGACTTTGAAAAAGTGGTATCGAGAAAAACGCGTTTTAAGTTTAGAGAAGTCGGAGCTACAGTGTTAGAGGAGCGGGACTAAATAGTCAATAACTTCGAGAGTTTTGCTCTAATTGACTTCAACTTTTGGGATTATATTCTTGAAATGTTTAACTATAAGAAAAGACAAAAAAATCGATTTTTCAAAATGCAATCCCCTACCCTCCCCTTAACCTCAAATTTACAAATTAACGAGAAATACTCCGATTTGTTCCCTCAGTTCTTGATTTTCCGAAGAATATCACCCAATTTTTGCTGGTACACCCGAACCTTGATATAGTGAACCTCGATATAACGAAATCTTCGATATAACAAAGATTTGTTCATTCCCTTTCTATAGACACCGAATACCTTGATACAACAACATAACAATACACATTGTGCTCTAATATTGTCATGCGCTAATTGCTTATAATTTTTACAAGCAATTACTTTGTAAAAATTGCTCTAATTTGAACATTTCTTTCTTTAAAAAATATCCCTATTTTTATAGTGCTAATATATGTTTTTCAAAGAACATTTTAAGGAACATGATGTCGATATAACGAAACCTCGATATAACGAAACCTCGATACAATGAAACGTCGATATAACGAAACCTTGATATAACGAAACCTCGATATAACGAAACCTTGATATAACGAAACCTTGATATAACGAAAACTCGATATAACGAAAACTTGATACAACGAAACCTCGATACAAGGAAACCTCGATATAACGAAACCTCGATACAACGAGACCTCGATATAACGAAACCTCGATATAAAGAAAACTCGACATAACGAACTTCCCTAGAGATTCGTTATATCGAGGTTCAACTGTAGTTTATTTAAAAACCGAATTTTCCTTAAATGTTTTCAGTTCCGCAAAGGTTTCGGATAGTAATGCCCACGCAGAGACCGTGAGATGTGCCGATCAAGGCTGTGGAAGGGTGTACGTAGAGCAACGACGAAAGCGAGCGAGGACGTTGAAGCCGTTGCGAGGAGGAGCGTAAGGACGCACCCGAGGGAGCGAGGTCCCCAAGATGTCTGCGGTCGAGGCACCACCGTTCATTCGCACCATCGAGTGGGACATGATGGACAAGACGAAATTTTTTCCCCTCAGCATGCTGTCCTCGTTCTCCATAAGGTGCTGCCTCTATCCGTTGACCGTCATCAAGACGAGGCTCCAGATACAGCGGCGAAATCACATGTACACCGGTAACTCTTCTGAAAATTCCAAACTTTCGATTCAATTTCCTCGAACTCTTCGGGCCCTCTTGACTCTCGTGATTTTTCACCCTCAGGTATGATCGACGCGTACCGAAAGATTCGCGGGACGGAAGGCTTCGCCGGCCTGTATCGCGGCTTCTGGATAAGTTCCGTTCAAATTGTCTCCGGAGTATTTTACGTCTCGACGTACGAGGGCGTGCGTCATCTTTTGGGCCAAAAATCGTTCGGCGCGGACCTCGACTCGAGGGCAAAGGCGCTTATCGGGGGCGGAGCCGCGAGCGCCGTGGGACAGACCATAGTCGTGCCCTTTGACGTTTTGAGTCAGCATCTTATGGTACTTGGCGTTAGCACGAAACACGGCAAGCTCGCCGTTGATAAGGTAACGTCGTGCGATCCTCGAGTGCCTATCTTGGGATCAAAAACCATGTTTTTTCAATTGCTCGAATTTGTTTTCTCTTTTTATCACGTTTAGGCTGTGAAAGTCATTTTAACGGTTTTTTTTGCGATGCTTAGAGATCTGCAACCCAAATATGCAGACGCAAGAATGTTTTTAAGGGGTTGTAGTCAGGAGTCCAAAAAAGATCGATTTTTCAAGAACTTTTCTTGAGAAGGCCTTTGAATCTATTAACGAAAAAATTGTACACATATTGTGGAAACTTTTAACTGCATTTTAATATTTTTTTTTTGTAAAAATAATTATTTTGAAAGCTGCTATAGCTGATCTCCGGGAGCACCTCTAAAAAAAGGCGTCTTGCGGTGAGCACGATAACTCTGGACTGGATCATTTAAATGAAAAAACCAAAAATATTTCGTTAATATAACGGATTATCTTGTAATTGGTCGAAGGAATAAGCAAAGTAATAATTTTTGCGAAAATAGCGGCTTCTCAAAAAAAAAAATCATTTTTTGACAAAAATTTAGGCCTTAAATTGTTTATAAAATGGAAAATATTTATCGGTGAAAAAAACGTTTCGAGGAATCTTGCTCGCCGACTTTAAAAACACAGTTTTGAGAAAAACGCGTTTAAGGCCTTAGGCCACTCTAGAGACCGAAAAATAGGCTTTTTGGGGATTTTTTTTTCAGAAAAGCTACAAAATAAATCGAGATTACAAAAAAGGGTGTTTATCATACATATCAGTGACTGTATACAATAATTTTTTTAAAGCGATTCATTTGAAAATGGCGGCTGTGCAGCGTTTATCTCAAAACTGCATTTTTTAAGTTTGCCGGAAACATAACGCAGACAATTTTCAACCCATTCACTTGAATTGTTGATCTTGAAAGATACATTATCTGCCGATTTTGTAGGCAAATTTTTGGAAAGCGAAAAATTTGCCTAAAAATCGTCAGATAATTGTTAATAACAAATGAACTATGCAATATAAAAAAAACCTACGTACTTCCATAGATAATGTATTTTTCAAGATATATTCAACATTTCACGTGAATCGGTTGAAAATTGTCTGAGTTATGTTTCCGGCCAACTTAAAAAATGGAGTTTTGAGATAAACGCTGCACAGCGGCCATTTTGAAATGAATCGCTTTAAAAAAATTATTGTATACAGTCACTGATATGTATGATAAACACCCTTTTTTGTAATCTCGATTTATTTTGTAGTTTTTCTGAAAAAAATCACCAAAAAGCCTATTTTGTTCGGCCTCTAGAGTGGCCTAACCCCTCAAAGTTTCAAAAGCACTTTCGAACGCTCTGACACTGCGTGACAAATGTGCGTGTAACTTCGAGAATATTCGCCGAATTGACAAGAATTTTTCTGTGTGTATTTAAGTATATGTACATTACGATTTTTTTTTTAAATATCGATTTTTCGAAAATTCTAACTGTATGTAACCCCTTAATCATTCAAGTAGAGAAGAATTTTCGTTGCGTGAGAACGATGCAAATTTCAACACCATGTAAAGTTTTGACTAATATATTAGGTGGTTGCATATAAAACCGCCCGCTGGCGAATTATGCCGTTGGGTTGAATATTTCCTCGAATTTTAAGTTGGAAATCCACACAACGCGGATATTTCAATTGTCTGTATAATGGCAAGTTTAGTTTCAAATAAGTGACACTTGCGGCAAGTTATGCTCATGTAGAAAAATATCCGGATGACTGGATTGCCTCTAAAAAAAACGCGGATTCTTCCTGCGTGGAAACCGATCGTTGGCTGAAAGACGGGCCAAGCTTGTCCGTGCGGATGGGCAATGGTGCGAATAAATCGTTGATTCGCTAACGAAGCAATGTCTTTTCTTTCGCTCAAATGGGACGGTCACATGCCCAACCACCGAATATAAATAATTGATAGAAAAAAAAACAACCTTTTATTTAATGTACTAAAAAGTAGAAACTATTTCTTTACCAAGTCTCCTATATGTGACTATAAATAAAAGCTTGAGGCGCTCAACTTTTTTAATATTTAATACATTTTATCAATTCAGTTTCATTAACCGTATTTAATTGATCACAATAGTAATTAGAGAAATTATTATCACACGTTTACACTCAGTCTCAGGATTTTTATTTAAGAAATCTAAGATCGGTTTACACTAAACTAATACAGTTGATATGTTAACGGATTTATATAAATTAAGGATTATGTGCCTAAATTTTGAGCGCCCCAAACTTTTATTTATAGTCACATATAGGTGCTTGGTAAAAAAAATTATTTTCTACTTTTTGGTACATTAAATAAAAGCTTGGTTTTTAAAAATATTAGTTTACATATAAATTGGTGTCTACTTTTTAGTCTTTATTTGATTTTACTAGTTAATTGTTACTAGTAGTTTACTAGTCCACGAGTTTGTGCGTTAGGAACATGGAATGCTTGTAAAAAATAACAGAGATTGTAATTAGGATTGAACTTACGATTAATTGCTGCATATAAACTTTTCATATACAAACACAGTCGCCTACGAATTTGTATGTGTTAGTGAGATTTTATATGAGTGATTAGATATCGCTAATTTTACACGAGAAGTTGAAAATTCCACTGTCGTCGAATACGCATAGGTAAATATCTATAAGTTGAATATCCATAAGTATAGAGTAGAAATGAGCGCCAGAAATAGCGGGAAGTAGACAAATATAGTGAATTTGGTTTTTTGTTTGGGTTCATTTGGATATGGATATTCGACTTATGGATATTCGTACTTATGGATATTGGTACTTATGGATATTCATCCTTATGGCTATTCGGTTATGGAAAATCGACTTATGGATATTCGACCCCAATCGAAAATGCTATGTATTTTTTTTTTGGTTTCTTTATTTAAATTTCATTCCTGCATTGTCACCTTTTAGATGCATGTTTGCAAAATTTCAAACCTGCAAATAGTCGTGAAGTGGGTGAAATATCGATTTTCCGTTGTGCATCTCACAGAAAGTCAAGTTAAATAAAAGCTTGTAAAATAGATCATCATCATTACTATACACACAAGCTCGTTAGTACAATCGATTATATGCAACGTCACATTTTTCAGATGGGCATGAACCCCTTGGGACTGACTCTCGAGCCGGGTTGTTCTCGAGCTTACATCTCCGCCGAGATAGTAAGGCTCATTTATCAAAGGGACGGCGTAAAGGGCTTCTATCGCGGTTACGTCGCCTCTCTCTGCGCTTACGTGCCGAACAGCGCGCTGTGGTGGGGCCTGTACACGGTCTATCAAGGTATCCCTCCTTCGACCGATCAATCACCAATCGGAAAATTGAAATTCACATGAAACATTAAATGAAACTGCATTTTGCCGACAGACGAGCTGATACGAGTGTTGCCCGAGTGGGTATCGCATCTCTTGATACAGGCGGTCGCGGGCACCCTCGGTGGATTCACGACAACGATAATAACGAATCCGTTGGACATCGTGCGGGCGCGACTGCAAGTCCAGCGGCTCGACAGTATGTGTCACGCTTTCAAAATTCTCTGGCTCGAGGAGAGCTACAAAATGTTCACCAAGGGCTTGTCCGCACGTCTCGTGCAGTCCGCTTGCTTCAGCTTCTCAATTATACTGGGATACGAGACCATCAAACGCATGAGCATCAACGACGAGTACAAGAGTTACATAAGATGGTGAAGGACAAACGCGAGCGAGACCGCGATTCGCTCACGTACATTTATTGCAGACAAAATAATGAACACGACGAAACGAACAACAACAATAATAATATATGGAAAGAACGGACGGTGATGAAGAATCGATGCTTGAGAAAACAACAAAAACGAGTAAACACAAAAGTAACGAGTTGAATATTTGCCCAAAGACTACAGTGAGGGGAGGTTCATTCCGCTGTTATAAATAATCCTCACTTTTACGATATCCTTGTATAGTTGTATGGTACCGCGTGCACGTATAATTCTCGACAGTCGTGGTGGAGAAAAAAAAAATATATATATATATAAATATATATATGGACTAATGGCTTAATCGTAAAAAAAGATGTTGTAAATATATATTTGCGATTTCGAGCCTAAACGTGTACATAAAACTCCAACCTTCGTAGCTAAAGTGATTTTTCTTTCTTTTTGTTCAACACAGTTTTTGTAGCACAGCCATTTGACGCGTCGTTTTGTAAATTCAGACACTGGGCAAATTGCATTAATAAATACAAAAATATACGAAGGAATCGACAGACGCGTTGGTTCATGGGAATATTTCATGAAAAAAAGCGCATCTATTATTGACGATCACGCGAAAGTCGATTGTAATTTCAGGCAATCGAGTCTACGGGAGTCGAGTCTTTTTTTTTCTCGATGTACAAAATGGCCGAGTACTCGAAACTTCTCGAAACAGCTTTTCTCCAATTGGCGTGACAAATAACTTCAACATTTTTCACTCGATTTACCGCAAATTTAAAAGTTATGTTCCTAATTGCATTTCGCAGAGAAGTACGTACGGAATTTCCGATTAATCGAAAACTTTTCATTTTATGAGCAGTTTATGAGCAGTTATAACGAAATTTTTCACTGAAAATTCAGTTCTTAAGTTCAAATACCTACAACTTTAGAATAAAAACGATAAAAGAAAATATTCGAAGTCGGCTATTTTGTACACCGAAAAAAAAAATTCTATCAGCTTGATATTCGTACCAAATAGATGTGTAATTAATTTTATGAGTGAATCACTTTTTCATTCGAAAAAAAATTGTTAAATTGGCACATGATTGTACACCCGTTACTGTGGCCTAAGGCCTTAAGGGCATGTACAAGGTCAACATAACTTCACGAATTTTCCAACCCAATTTTCTCATAGATGGTTAATTTTTTTAGGAAAAAACAAAGCATTAGGGTCTGCAGAGTTTCCTGATGCAGAGCTTGATGATTTCCTTCTGTCCTAAATATTATTCATCTCTGAGAAATCTCTGTTCGAAAATTTCAGCGACCTCTCTCGCACTCATATGTCACGTGGCAGATTTTCTACTTCGCCTTAAAGAAGAAAATTTGTTTTCTGGCCTAATAAGAGCTGGACGAGGATGGGACTAGGAAATTCGTGACCAAAAAAGAATTTCGTGCTAAATGAGGCTTGGGCAAGGCCTATTTAGCATAGCGGTGGCGCCACTTGGTATGTCATCGTTAAGACGGAATGACACCTCATCGCGGTCGGTATGGTAGAACAATTGTAGATACCCAAAAATCTCTGAAACGGCTCTTCAGATCCCGTCGAAACTTTGCCAAACGACGTCAAATAGATAGACGAACAGCTGTCTGCCCCTCAAATTTTCTGAATTTAAGGGGAAAAAAGTAGATTGGCTTATGATAAGCACAATTGTTCTACCATACCGACCGCGATGAGGTGTCATTCCGTCTTAACTTCTGGTGGTTGTGCGACTGCAGTGTTTGCCGAGCATTGCGCAGAATTTGTTACTGAAGATACTGTAGGACGACGCCGTGTCCGAGGAGTTTGTCGATTGTGAGCGAATTGGGGGGGGATGGTAACGTGCGACGAGACGATGCGCGATTTCGGAGTCGGTACGGAAGGCTGTGCTTCGCGATTGGCGCGGATGTAAAGTTATGAGGGAGCAGCTACTAGGATAAATTGGAGCAATTTACTGCCGTACTTATTGGCAGTCGATAAGGCAGATTTAAAACGCAAAACATCAATGAGCCAAGGAGACAGTGGACGAGGAGTTGCTCTTCTGGTAAGGTAGGGTAATTCATTGCCTCACTAAGTCTGCATTGACAATAAGTCAAATGTTCTGGATAATTCGAAATTCGAGAGACACCGCGAGCAAAGTACATTCACGATCAGACATTTTTTTAGCCGGTAAGGAGGATTGCAGCTCACAGAGGACAAGAATTCGCGAATTTTTGTTATCCAATGAACAACTAATTTACTCCCTAGATAAGTTACCGACGCCCCATACTTACCATGCTTACTGGCAGTCGCTTAAACCGTTTTGTGGTATCACTACAGTCAAATCGCTATTTATTCAAATGCCTAGATGATTTGGAAGGCCAGAAAAGATACGGATATTCCACAAATTCAGTGTAAAAATAGAAGTGTAAGTCATAATAACAATAATAATAAATCTGCACACACACACACACACACACACACACACATATATGAGCTTGTATTATGACAGACTTTCATTTTTACAATGATGAATTGTGAAATATCCGTATCTTTTAAATCTCAAATCAGATTTGCGAGCGTTGACTTTTTTTATTGCGATTTTGAAAAAAAAAATTGCGAGCTGTTGTATATTCTATCTCTCTCTCTCTTTCTATACATATATATATTGAAAAATACAATAGCTTCAAAATGGATTTTTCGAAATCGCGATAAAAATGTAAACGATCGCAAATCTCATTTTTTCAACTTCGCGTTCAGAATATTATTATTTATAGATCGGTTGGAATGAACTCGAAGAGGAATTTCACGGGCAAACGGCTCTCGGTGCTAACCGGTAATCGAATAGGTTAGCACGTTCGAATTTCCGTCCCGAGGAATTCTTCACCGTTATGACGTTTCTCGTTCGCGGTTCACGTGGTACAAGCTCGTGATTTTTATTCCGCGCGCGACGAGTTGACCGGTTCGTGACCGTTGCAAAATCCTGTTTCTTCAATCGAGAAATGCTGCCAGTTTGGTTGGGTCTTTTTTTTGTTTTCATTCGCTTGAAGCGTTTTCGTGTCCAGTGGGGCGACAAACGGTCAGATTTGTTTTCGCGAACGCGTTGAGAAGATCGTCCTGTTTGGTTACTGCCTTTTTTACGTATAAAAATGAAACTATTCGTCGCCATGTTCGTGTGCCTTGTCGCTTTCGTTACGGTAAGTTGGTACGCCGTAAAACGACGGAACAAATCTACCAATTTAATGTTTGGCATAAGATCGAAGTGAAGGTGGCAGCACTCTCGCGGATGGGAATAAGCGGTATAAAAGCTTGGAAACTAGCGCAAAATAAACGGATATGAAAATACTAACGGCATGGAAATAATAGCGATAGTATCGAAACATTGAAGGCATGCGAATAAAAGTAACAGCGACAAAATAATAATACAAGTTATATAATAATAATACAATAGTAATACCGAATTGAAGCACCGAAGATAGCCGTAATAATAATAATAATGACGAAGTAATAGTGAAATTTGCAAATAATATAGAAAATAATTAAAAATCACACAGTAGTGATAATTCCGGTGATTTAAAATAATGGCAGTCATAATATTCGTAGAATAACTATAGTAAGAAATAATAAGTTTACCTTTGCTATTTTCTGCCCCATTTTTTTACGCTTCATTTACATTTTTTAATTGATAGTCAATAAACACAGTGGCGAATAAAAGATTTGTTTTCGCTGTGTGCACACTTTAGTCGTTACCAGTACATCTCGACATGTCGAGTGAACTGGCAGCTAGCAATAAAGTGTGTATCGATAGGACAGGAGTGACTCCGGAACAGATTGAGGAATTGCGCGAGGATGCGAAAGAGAAAACTTCCAAGCCTGGGATGTGCTACGTCAAATGCATGGCCGAGTTCGCTGGACTGGTTCGTCATTTTTCATTGTCATCTCTTTCCTTTTCATCCGGTAAAAAAGGTTTTTGAAAAAAAGTAAAACTGGCAATATTGCCTGGAAAATTTTCGGTCATGTTTCCTGAACAATTTTGATAATATTGCCCGAAAAATTTCGGTAATATTTCACGCCCCGGTCACGAGGCATCAAAAATTAAATAATGATATTAGATGGCTCTCGAATTTTTTCAATTATGTTGATCCGTCGTCCCGGATGCAGGAGAAAGACGGTCTCATACAAAAAGGTGCCGCCGTCACTAAACGACCGGAAGGAGTTACGAAGGAGGACGCGGAGAAATTTATCGAAGAGTGCAGCAAGCTGAGTAAGAACCAATTTTCATCTCGCGCAGTACATAATCGAAATCCGGAAGAAGCCCGTTATCAATTGAATTTTGATGCTTTTTTCTTCTATGTCGCAGATGCAGATGATCCTTGCGAACGATCGTTCATAAAGTACATATGCGTTTTCGAGAGAAGCGAGAGCAACGCCTCTTGGTTGAAGACCAATTGATACGAATCTTGGATGACTCAAGGTCTTCTTCTCACAACTTCTTCTCACATTTTTAAAACATATTTCACTTTCCGCAGTCCATCAACGACGTTATAATAAAATTGAATAAAAAACATAAAAAATATATGCGACAAAGTTCACGTGCCTTGATTAAGGGGCTACATCTACCTAGAGGCCCGAAAAAATGGCCAAATTCCGAATTTTCTTTCTGGGAAGCGGTTGGTGAAAAAGAAAAGCTTTTTTTAACACAAAGGTACATATATTGAGAGTCTTTAAAAAAAATGACCAAAAAATACAGAAAAACAACAAAAACATGGCCGCCGGCAGATGGAGAATTTTTTTTTTGCAACGTTTGACGGTGGACGTTCTCCAGCTTAAACGGTCGATCTGAAATCTAAAAACCAAACGGATTATTCAAGGCAATAATGAATACGAGTCGTTGACGATCGTCGATTTTTTAAATCATTCTTTTTATCAACGTGGCGACGAATTGAAACTCGAGCATACAAAATCTACGAGAAAACTCGTCATTTTTACGTAACTATTAAAAAATGAAGATCGATTTAAAAAAAGTAAGATCGTCAATGACTTTGAAATATTTCTCGTCGTATCTCCTGTGAATTCGGAAATAATCCATCCAGTGGTTCTCGAGATATCATGTCCACCGAGTTTGAAGACAGTGGTTCGGGAAAAACGCGTTTAAGGTATTAGGCCACAGTAACGGTAATCATGTGCGAATTTAACAATTTTTTTTCGTATGAAAAAGTGATTCACCCATAAAATTAATTGCACATTTATTTAGAATGAGTGTCAAGCTGTTAGAAAATATATATATTTTTCTTTTTTCGATGCACAAAATGGCCGACTACTCGAAACTTCTCGAAACAGCTTTTTTCTAAATGGCGTGACAAATAACTTCGACAATTTTCACTCGATTTACTTCAAATTTGAAATTTATGTTCCTAATTGCATTTCGCGGAGAAGTACGTATGGAATTTCTGATCAATCGGAAACTTTTCATTTTACGAGCAGTTATAACGAAATTTTTCACGGAAAATTCATTTCTTATGTTCAAATACCTACAACTTTTGAATAAAACTATATTTTTTAAATTCCTTACGTACTTCTCTAGGTATTCTAATGTAGATTGACGAGAATTTTTGTTTTCTGTTCTGGGTAACAAATTGTGAATGCTAAATGTCACGCCGTGGAGCACCTAAAAGAAGATAACAAAAGAAAATATTAGTCGTCGGCCATTTTGAACATCGAAAAAAAATATATATTTTCTAACAGCTTTGTATTCATACTAAATACATAAGTAATTAATTTTATGGGTGAATCACTTTTTCGTACGAAAATAATTGTTAAATTCGCACATAATACCCGTTACTGTGGCCTAAGGCCTTAAAAATTGAGGTATGGTGCTGGTACCGCTCGCCGGGCCGAATGTTAGAAGCTGTAGCTCATTGAATTTTAAGAATTTCAGTTAAGGTAGTTCCTCAGCGAAAATCTCAACCAAAAGTTCACATACCATGTTCATGTTTAAAAGATTGATAATTGGTTTAATTAGTAATGAATAAAATTAAAAACTACGCAATATTGACTCGGTACTAGTAGATAATACGATGGATATCATTTATTGCCGTAAAATATATTTTGTATTGTGTTTTTGATCGACCATTGCCAGTAAACTTTTTGCCGGGACTGTCCAGGCTTTGCCCCAATTGTTTTTTTTCCAGGCTGTGCCAGGCTTTGCACCAAAATTGTGAAGGCTTCTCATGGTTATATCTTGGAAATTAGATGGTGAATCATTCTCATTTTTTTCACATTATTCGTGATATCTTACTGTAGCTTATCCTCGTTTTTTATCAATTTCTTAATTTTAGTTTTGACGGTAGAATTAATGATGCTCTGTTTGCCCATCATAACGCATTTGTTACGTGTAAACCAAGCCAACTTTGAGTGTAAATATCTCAGGTTTGGGGTGGTCAAACTTATTCAAATTGCACAGATGTTTGGATAATGTATTAAATAACGTATATGTCAAATTTCAACCATTTCTTAAGTCAACTTTTCTGTGGAGGTACTACCTTAATTACATTTTTAGGGAATATAGCTAATAGGTGATACTATCGAATAAAATTTTTTCGCTGTTAGAATATTTTTGCTATCGAAAAAAAATATTATTCATGCTGCTTATAGATCAATGGCTCGAATTATCATTCATGCATCTTTATTCACATATTATGATTGTTATTATTATAATATGCTTACTCCCTGGCTAAATAAATAGTATATATCCTCGAATTTCATTTCATTAAATGTTTCATTATTATATCATTATATATATTTCAATATATATAAATATAATTCGATAGTATACTTCCTCGAATTCATTATTATTATTATTATTATTATTATTATTATTATTATTAATTAATCTTTATACGTATGTGTACAGTAATTCATATCATGTCTTGTATTCGAATGAATAAAACAAACAAACAAATCCAAACGACACCCAAACAAATTTCCTATGAATAATTATCGATAGAAAATGCAATAAAAAAAATCGTCCGAATGCCTACTGACAAGCTGCGCTTCCATTTAAAACGCGTGCCATAAAAGCCCACATCCGTGCAACGAATAAATATATCACGACAATGTGACAAATGACAAAAAATTGACAGCACGACTCGCGGATTAAATTCAATTGGTAATACATCTGAATGCGCATTGAAAATAATTTCATGGACAAACCGTATAGGGAGGTCATTGTTTGCTTATAATCGAGCAGCATTCGACTGATGAATGAGCAGCGCGGTGGGCGATGGCCGGAGGGGGGGGGGGGGGGGGGGGGTCACGAAAATCGAAATATTGAAATTCAGTAAATCGAAGCTTCTGTCATACACGGGAATAGATGAAGCGCGATAGAGATAAATCTGATTTGTGGAAAACAATGAAACTTTTGCTGATGTTCGTTATTAGTCGCGGGAAAACGAGCAAAAAAAGTTGAAAAGTTGGAATTGATTCGCAAGCATTGGAAAATGTTGCGAGAACTCGATCCTTTCGAATGACACAAATTGGCTATACGCTCGATTCGTTTTGCACCGTTCGAGGAAGGAAAAATTCAGTCTCTCTGCGATCTCGCTTCAAGTTTCCCTCAGCTCATCATGCAACATCACACTCGAGCTAAGTATTGGTCTCGAGAAAATCAAATATTCAAGTTACAAGCCTACGAATTTGGTATTATCAAGTCGGGACAAATTTCATCAAGTTTGAACTTATTGAACATTTTTTTAGTTCACAGCAAAATTGTGTATTTGCACCATACATTTTTTTAAATCTACAATATTTTTTTTTAACGTTTTTAGTAATTCATTAATTAGTCATTTATATAATATTAGTGTATAATAATAGTTGAAGGTAAGTCATGTAATATTAATATATAATACGATGATATTTTTTGTGTACTGTGCAATAATAGTTTTACGATGTAACATAATATTTCCTGCAAGTAAATGTATGAATATTTTTAGCATACATAATACAATAATAGATAGATTGATTTATTGAGCCATTCTTGCGTTTTGGGTTTAAGAATTATTACATCAAATTAGAGCGGTTACATAGTTCTCTCTTATACTACTCTTGAGGGGTTACGCGGGTTTCGAAGCCAAAAAAGCATTTTTTCTCTATTAAAAAAACAACAATATATTAATCATTTTATACAAAATGTTAAGCACATGAAAGAGCAACATGTCAACAATATTTTAAAAAATTCATCCAAACATTTGGGAAATTCAGCCGGTGGGACCTGGTTTCCGGAGAGCGCGAAAAAAAGTGTCCTCGTGGTGGTCAGGATAACTCATGATAGCTTTATCTGAAATTAAAAAACTAATTTTTTTCTGTTAGTAGATGAGTATAGCTCGTCATTGACCGAAGTATTTTAAAAAAAATGAAATTTGAATTTTTGGCAGAGTTGCATGCAACAATTAGTTGCAATCGAAAGAAAAACCTTCGCTCGATCACTAGTCAATGCTATTTTGAAGAAGTGTGCAAAATTTCAAAAAGATCGGTACATTCGTTTTTGAGAAATCGTGTCCACCGACTTCAAAAATAGTGTTTTGAGAAAAATGCGATATACCTGCGTCGCTCCCGGCTGGTCTTTCTTAACGGGGGGAATTCCCAAAGATTCTTTCTCCTAGCCTTTTACTCCGATTGACTCAAAGTTTGGGAGAATATTCTAGACATATTGTACTATTAGATAATAAAATAAAATAAAAAATTGATTTTTTGAAATTTTTAAACCCACGTAAGCCCTCAAGGAGGTTGGAGCGGTAGCCACAATCGGAGATTAAATATAAAAAAACTATATAAAGCGTGTCTCAAAATGACCTGAGATTAAATTTATTAATAAAACGTATTATTCATTTGAAAAGTATGAATATTTTTATTCTAACATAAGGTACAATCATGGAGGTTATGTGAAACACGATATCTGATAAATGGCATAAACGCCATGGACTTGGAAGACATATTTTTTCAACAAGATGGTGCAACATGGCCATCGAGATCGTGCGATTTGACGCTGTTGGATTTTTTTCTTTGGGGTTTTCTGAAAGGAAAAGTGTATGCCAATGATCCACATACCATCCCGGAGCTCAAGGAAGCATTTGGACGCGCCATTAATGAAACTAGTCCACAATTATGCCAAAATGTTATTGAAAATGTTGTCAAAAGTCTTAACGTTTGCAAACAGGGACGAGGCGGGCATTTATCGGATATTGTGTTCCACACATAACCTCTATGTTTGTACCTTATATTTAAAAAAAATATATTCGTCCTTTTCAAATAAATAATTCGTTTTATTAATAAATCAAAATGTCACGTCATTTTGAGACACCCTCTATACGTTATTGTCTAGACTATACTAAGTCCTCACGAATTTTTTGAATTTCTTTTCACCATAAAACACCAGAGATAAAAAATAGTTTTATGTATGCAATTTTAGGTGCGGTTAGATTGGCAAAAAATTCATGGCGCGGGTGATGCATTTTTATTGGCTAATTAGCATCAAGATAAACGATTTCTAACAACAAGTTAACCCAAATGAAACCTTGGTAATCATTTAGAAAACTCCCCATCTTGCCTATCGTAAACTATATATGAGGCATTCCACGTCACTTCAGCCAGTAAAAAAATCCACAAATAATTTTGAAAAATCGAGTTACTTTATTGAAAAATATTCAACGAGTATCGAATTTTTTAAAAAATTTCTGACGATTTTTCTCGTTGATTACCATTTTTTAACATTTTTCCATTCAAATGGCTATATCTTTGGCAGGATTTGACGCATTTACATTCGTAAAAAACGAAAATGTGCGTCTTTTTCTAGCCTTCCAGAAAAAACTTAATTTAGTTTTTATCGAGCAAGTCGAACGTCCGTTTCAGGACAAAATATGCAAAAATATTTTTTTTCTCAAGGAAAGACACTCGTTATTTGATTTTTTTAAATTTCCCCAAATTCTGAATACGAAAAACGGACTTTTGGTATTTTTTATATTATGGGATTCCTAAACACCGTGAAGGAGCAGCTATTTTTATTTTTTAAATTTTTTAAATTAATATTCGATTGAAGAGTGTGGAGCACTCCAAGGCTCCAATACATATGACATATATGTCATATGTATTTCAAAAACCTGGTAAACATACGGCGAGTACTCCACACTCTTCAATCGAATATTAATAAAAAAATAAACAAAATAAAAATAGCTGTTACTTCACGGAGTTTAGGAATCCCATAATATAAAAAATACCAAAAATCCGTTTTTCGCATTCACAATTCGGGGAAATTCTTAAAAATAAAATAATGAGTGTCTTTCCTTGAGAAGTCAAATATTTTTGCATATTTTGCCCTGAAACCAACGTTCGACTTGCTCAATAAAATCTAAATTATTTTTTTCTTCTTCTGGAAGGCTACAAAAAGACGCACATTTTCGTTTTTTACGAATGTAAATACGTCAAATCCTGCCAAAGATACAGCCATTTGAATGGAAAAATATTAAAAAATCGTAATCAACGAGAAAAAACGTCAGAAATTTTTAAAAAATGTCGACACTCAGTGAATATTCTTCAATAAAGTAACTTGATTTTTCAAAATTATTTGTGGATTTTTTTTACTCGCTGAAGTGACGTGGAATGCCTCATATATTCAATATTGAAACATCAAAGTTTGATGAAAGATTACGTATCTCGGTTGGCGAATGAAGAGCATTGCTGCCAATCTCAATGTCCCGAAAGTTGCCGTAGTACGGCAACAGATAATATTAATTAATGGTAATAATAAATAATCTTGTCACGTAAATATAAATAGGCATATTTTATTTTGAGTTGGCATATTTTATTTTGAGTCGAATGCAATATACCCTGACGCAGTTTTTTTTTATAATGATCATCTATATTGTTATACTTTTTCAAGTTGGTAGTAACATAAAAGTTTTTCTTATCTACGTAATAAAAATATAAAAACGCATAATTTCGCCCTTTCATTATATATTTTATGAAAAATTAGCATCTACAGAATAAATCTGTACGTCGTATGCATTTTTTTTAAGTTCATTGGAAAAAAAATTCATAAACCGATATTTGACTCAACTGGACTGCTCCAACCTCCTTAATTCTACATACAATCTTGTCTTTGCTTCACATTTCTTTCCTTTCCCGTGTTACTACATTTTCATTATAAATTATCATCTTATACATTTTACTGTTTTACATTTTACTTCTCGTTTGATGTAGACTGCATCTTCTCCTCGAATATTCTCACGTATTCACATAAAACGGGCCTAATTTCTCCATTTAGCACTTCATTCCATCCTACTTGCTTTTTTTATAATACAATAATATATAATTTAATTCAATATTATATTATATAAAATATAATATAATATTGTTTTTATTATATAAAATAACATCATTATTGTGTATTTTATGTATTTATTTAATTTCATGTATTCTATTAAATGTAAAAATATTTACAGTATATGTAGATATATGTGGTACATTTATGTCACACAATTTTTTGTGTGTCATAATTTGTGACAAAATAATTTCAAACCTCAATAATGCAAATAGTACAAAAGTATACAACAGTACAATAGAGTACAGACGAAATTTTTTTGTTACAGATTAAGGTCCGATTTAGCTTGAATTTACGACGGGATATTTCACGAATTTTCGATCGAAAAAAAAAACATGGAATCGTCAGAACCGTTCCAACGACATATCCTCTTTAATACGTACTCTCTGCTTTTTCTCGAGTACTTCGCATTGCCTATTTTTCCTAAAACACAAAAAAAATAAAAAATTTCGTCCAATGTGGAGAGGAGACCGCGGAATATTTGTGTCGCAGGAACTGCGGGAGCGAGAACTCGTGTGAGTAATTCCCTAAGTTATCGCGAGGATATTTGCAAGTGTCCGTGCTCTATCCGCTATACCTCCCGAATTTTTATGATCTCGGGGGTCGTGCACTGCTTCATTAATATGCAGATTCTAATGGGACAATTATTTTTCTTCTCTCGTCCAAGTGTACACGGGACGTTCCGCTACGAATTGGCCAGTAAAAAAATGTATTCGCAGTCTCATGAATAATCAGTAAATCGCAATGAAAGATTGGAATATAAAAAAAAACATTGATAATTAAAATATTTTTATGACGAAAATTAACGGAATTATTGTTTTTTACTTATGAAAAAATTAACGATTTTTTTTCTTTTTTACACTTGTTTGGCGCTGTTTACACTTAAATTAAAATAAATAAAAAATTGTTGTTTGCGACTCTTTTTAAAAACATGTTTAAATTATCGTTTCAATAATGCTTGTTTAGTAGTTTAATCGTATCATTATTGTTTATCGTTCTTCTAACAGAAATTAATTTCCAAACAAAATTAATAACTAACTGCGTGAGAGAATAAAGGATTTTTTTTTTTCAAGGTTTGGTAAATATTTATAATTGGGGCTCAAACTAGGAAAGGCGTTTAGAAATTTTGTACCGCGTCGATGTATTTCAGGGCACTGTGTTTATAATATTTAAGTCGGGGGAAGACAATTTCAACCCTTATTTCAACCCCCAAACGCTTTTTTTTACTTTTTGAAAGGTATGGAGATGACGGCTTTGGTGACATCAAGTGGGTCAAATGACATGGGTTTGACCCAAACAAATTAAAGTAAGCATACAGAAAACGTATTTCAAAAATCGAATATAATCCGGAAATATTTTTTTTTTAATGAAATACCCCTCCCCCATCATAAAAAAAAACATATTTCCATACTGCAGAATAGCCCCGATCGCGTGAAAATTTTTTTGGAGCCGATTAGGGCTAGAGCCCCACTTGTAAATATTTACCCAACATTTTTGTAACAAAAATTGAATAAGTTCAAATTTATCATCTTGAGAAAAAAAAACTTAGTCCATAATCGTTGCTCCGTTTTTCGCCAACAAAAAAATTAACTAATCACTAATCACGCAACAAATTGTAATACTTAAATTTATAAAAGCATAAACAACGTTTTCATTACGCAGAAAGAAAAATCAATAATGCGTGTCTCGCATAGGAGATCGTAGGAGAAAAATATTTTGTCGAGTAAATTCACTTTGAAACGATAATAACAAAGTGACGCGTGAAAAACGGTAAAACGCCACCTTCCAAATGTGCGAGTGGTAAAAGTGTTTAATTTTTTTTGCCCCGTGAGAATTGCACGCGAGTATACGAGCATATATACGATAATCTCGACTTTTACAGCTCGCATGATCGATTAGGCTCACCATTAGTTGGCAATCAAGTACCGAGCGATTTTTATTATTTATTTTCTACTCCCGCGAGCTGTGTACGCCCCGGCCGGACGTTTCGCCAAATTACTTTCCCGAATTGGCTCAACGCGGGATATGAATTTTTATTTCACTCTCGCGAGCCCCTCGCCAAGAAACTCTCGTCAATCATGAAGAATTTTGAGCTCCTCCTCGTTCCTGGACTTCTCGTCATTTTTGTAACATTGGTGAGTTTATTCGGGTTTGTTTTTGCAAAGAAAAAATCATTTTGCTCGAATGATCTTCGGAAATACGTAAAAGTTGTAGGTTGTTAAACAAATCGGATTTTTTTTTATGTGACAAGTGTGGGGTGAAAAGGAAAGAGATGCAAAGGAGTACGAAGAAACATTATAGATAATGATAATAATAATGTTGAAACGAAAAATAATTTTTGTAATAATGAAAAAAAATAGAGATATGTATTTCTATAAATTGATCATCAATCGAAAGAGTTTCTGTTATTATTATTTTACTTTTCGACAATTTTAACTATGTTATTTTGTTCTCAATTGCGAAGTAAAATATTTAAATTTATCAATTAGCGATATTCGTTTTTTTTTTTCAGACGCCGATACGAGCTGACATACGAAAAGATTGTAGAAAACAAACCAATGTTTCTTGGTGTGAGTATTTCAATTAATCCCCTCCCCGTCGCAATCGCGCAATTTTCCTAACGACGCTATTAATACTAAATAAAAATGACAAAAGTCTCAACTGTACCATCGTTTTAGTCCAATTTTTAAGACAATTAGTCCTATTTTTGAATACTTTACTCAAGCTGCTTTAAAGAAGCTCAAGGCCGGGAACTTCAATCAGGACGATCCGAAGCTCAAGTGTTACCTTCGATGCTTTATGATAAAGAACGGAATAATCGGGACTGATGACGATGTCGATATCGAAAAGGCACTTCGTCATCTTCCACCGGGCATCCAGGAATCATCAAAGAAAGTACTTTTGAAGTGCAAAAATTTACGTAAGGTTTTTTATGATTTTTTCTTTGATTTCCAAAATAAATGGTACTTCTTGTCCAGTGTCCAAAAAGTATTTTCCTTAAAATCAATGTTATCATTATACTAATAATAACAATAATGATGATGATGATAATGATAATAATAATAGCAGTTGCCACAGTAGTGGAAAAAAGTAGTACTAATAAGCATGGTAGCATGCAGTGTTATATTTCATTTAGATATTTTCAAAAAAACTTTATTTGCATAATTAAAAAAAAGTTATTACACCATAATGTTTGGAAAAATAATATTACTCAATACATATATGAGGCATTCTTCATCAACTGGGCCACTTTTTTTTCAACCTCTCCAATTTTAAAAATCTGCCAGTTTGAAATATTAGTCAAAAGGAACGTCTGTGATTTTTTAAAGATTTTTTTATGCGTCCGTTTAGGATTTCCAATTTTTCTTTACGAACACTGTATCTGAAAAAATATTCATCAAACAAAAAAAACACAAGAATGAAAACTTTTTATTTTCTCCGCTTTATCGAAAAAAAATCAAAATTATAATTATTCTGCATTGAGAAAATTGAAATTTGAAAAAAAAATGAGAATAACATTTTTTTAAACCTAATTACACACTTTCGATTTCGGTACAAATTTTACAGGATGTGTGTCATTGGGTAAAGAGTCTGCGGAAAAAAATTCAGCATGGTACCTGCAATGGTTAGGATGAAAAAAAATAAAAACCCTGCGAAATTTCATAACCGCATATATGCGGTTATGAGATTTCGCAGAGTTTTTATTTTTTTCATCCTAACCATTTATTTATTTATAATAAACTCTCCATTCTGATTTTTTTCCGGCTGACTCTTTACCCAATGACCGACATCCTGTAAAATTTGTACCGAAATCGAAAGTGTGTTATTAGGTTAAAAAAAATGTTATTCTTATTTTCTGCCAAATTTCAATTTTCTCAATGCAGAAAAATTATGATTTTGTTTTTTTTCGATAAAGCGGACAAAATAAAAAGTTTTTATTCTTGTGTTTTTTTTGTCTGATGAATAATTTTTCGGATACAGTGTTCGTAATGAAAAATTGAAAAACCTGAGCGGACGCCTAAAAAAATCTTTAAAAAATCACAGACGTTCCTTTTGACTGATATTTCAAACCGGCAGATTTTGAAAAAAGATGAAGAGGTTGAAAAGAAAGTGGCCCAGTTGATGAAGAAAGCCTCATATATGTGTGTGGTGGGAGAGTGCGTCTCAATCATTACAACAAATTATATAAATTTATTATATTGTTCAAAACTTAATATCATCAAAAGTAAAAATAATTGAATGATTTAATTAATATATAAATAGCATCGACATTGATAAATGCTGCGTGTATTATATTATTCAATATATTTATTTATAATAAATATTCCGAACAATGTGATATAATACGATACGATATGACTGATAATATCTGCCACATCGAAATAATTTATGAACGTCAATTTATGTACGAAATATTTACGAAATATAAATTACATTATACGCAAACATACGAATGTAAATAAATATATGAATAAGTGTGGAAAATGAGAGTAATAAACGTATGTTTCACGTTATTTGGGATTCAGCAAGCAAAAACGTCTGCGACAAGGCCTACCAGATAGTTCGATGTTACTTCAAACACCAGCCGCAGGTGAGAGCAAAAAAACACAGAATCTTATCCTACGTATATCCAATTCCCCTATAATAATACAGGACACAGTGTAACCTCTCGCGCGCGGGGCTTTCTCAACCAGCTTCACGATTTTCGTATTATTATTATTTTTTTTTCGTTTCTCGCCTGTTTTTTCGCAGATACTGAAGAGTGTCTCGTTCGTGTGAGAAGCGTGAGAGAAAACGCAGGAGAGCGCGCGCGTGAGCAGGAGCGAAGAAAATAAGAAGCTGCCTTATCCCGGGGAATCCCCGAACAGCGAGTGAATCCCGGGAGACCCACCGAGTCGGAAATAAATTTATTAACGTTAGGCGAACGATCGCGCAAGAGGAGACCGGCGGGGCGGCTCGAGGAGAGATTTAGGCTGGGATTTTGTCAAGAGAGTCTCCAGAATCGTATCGTGACTTTATTATCGTGCGCGCCGAGAATCAACTCCGTGTGACGGCGGAGTAGAAAGGAAGAGAAAAAAAAACGGAAAATCGTTTTCGATAATATAGCGTTGCGACTCACTCTTGCCTGCTTTTATCGGAGGTTAGATCGCACTCGAGAAAACTCCGAAATTTTTTGAAATAAAGTGAATTCTTTGAAGTCCCAGAAGTATATATGCACAGAGGAAAAAAGTATTCTCTCAATTGTACGTATGCATATTTAAAGTACCGCAAATCCGACAATTTTCAACTTACAGGCATTTTTTTTTGTGAACTTGTTTTGTGCCCCGGCTACGGATGAGGGTCAAAATGTCGAATGACCAAATATAGAACGACAAAGATTTCGAAACGACAGAATTATGAACTCTCAAAACAACGAAGGTTAAATTATTCGAAATTTTATCCTTTGACCGATGACAACATCGAATAACTATTGCACCAAAGGATTATTTATTCGAGAACATATATTCGGATAGTCTACAGTTTGAGTCATACAAATACAGATTCGAACAATCTACAACATCCATATCTCCGAAATAGAAAAAAGTGAGTATCTGATATTTGTAATATCGTCTGTAGCAAAAAGCCATATATCGAAACTACAAACTTCGAATGTGGAGATCTTAGAAACGCAAATGATCGATGGTCCGAAATGGCGAATACCTAAATGGCGAACATGGCATGGCTGCCTTACCCGGCTGACCACTAACGCCATCTGCCATCTTCATTCTGAAGCGCAAGTAGTATTGCCCGATCCCAAGTTTTCGCTATCCTGACCATTCGCCATTTTGGTCCATCGTTATTTTAAGGGGGGATTGTCTTTTTTTTCGCGAAATTTACCGCTTTTTGGGAATTTTTTTGTGAAGAAAGTATACAACGGAAAACTTGTGAAACTTGGCATATAGTTTTATTGATCTGTTTACTACATGCAAACATTTTTTTAAACAATGTCATCAAAAAATCCGCCTCCCACCACCCTCGACGCGCGATGGTCCTTTTTTGATGGTGTGCACGATTTCTCAAAAACTATTCAACCGATTGCCTTCAAATTTGGACAGAATGCTCAGCTGACATCCTTTTATCGTTTGATGAAGCAAAAAAGCAATACGTTTAATAGTTTTTTATTTATAACAAAAAATCGATCAATTTTTTTCGAAAAATCGATACTTCAAGTTCAAAACGTCACCAAATCGTCAATTTTTTTTCCCCTTCATCGAACGATAGCTATATGTGTCTAAAGTAAAATGCTTTTTGGGTTTTTGTTGCAGGATAAACGTGAAGGCTGTAATCGTGCACAACATCAAAAAAGGACCATCGCGCGTCGAGGGGGGTGGGAGGCGGATTTTTTGATGAAATTGTTTAAAAATTTTTTTGTATGTAGTAAGCAGATCAATAAAACTATATGCCAAGTTTCACAAGTTTTCCGTTGGATACTTTCTTCACAAAAAAATTCCCAAAAAGCGGTAAATTTTGCGAAAAAAAAGACAATCCCCCCTTAACTGATCGACTTTTCGGTCCGTTGCTTCACTGAGAAAAAAAAACAAATTGAATCAAAAAAATATATTGGTTAATCCAAATAAATGTGCTGCTGCAGAGTGCCACCGATATATGAGATTGTTTCAATACTATAAAATATTGGAAAATGTGATTGATTTAAATAACATATTATTTTATTTGAAAAAAGCTCTTCTGTTCTCTGAATATCTACAATATCCTTCAAATAAAATTATATCCTATTGAAATCATTCTGTATACAATCCGTAGATGTATTGGATGAAATAATTAACGGTTGCTACAAACATTTTTTATTTCGTACCAAAATATAATCAATAGAATGAATTATTTATTTACTACATCGAAACGAATATGCCATGAGATGTAGGGTTTTTCAATTTGTTTTAAATCTTATATAAAAAGTGAGCATCAGAATGATCATCCACGATGATAGTGGAGAAAATATCAGATATCCAATGGAATACCCATGGAGAGAATATCAGATATTCAACTGATTAGAACAGATACTACACTTTGATCTTAGCCACAGGCCAAGAAGCTATACTCTCTAGAGTTTCTCCAGCGTTTAAGTAGATTTTCGGTTCGCGCCACGCTTACGAGAAACGAGCGCGCGTGCGGCCTCTAGCGCTTACTCCGAGAACTACGGGTTTCTTCACACCTATAATTTCGGTGGCGCTTGGCCATGATTTGGTTTGATTTTTTCAACCAAATGTGTAAGAAACAAATTTCACTTGCGCATAATTTTTCACCCAAATTAGACATTTGCATTATTTTTTTTCAATAAGAATAAAATATTAATGTTTTAACGAATAATGTGCTTGAAAATCAATATCGGATATGGTGAAAACAATAAAATAACATATTTACTCAATAGAAATTTTATTTGAATGAAACGAGCGAAATTCAATTTTTCTTGTGTACTCGAATCAACAATATTCATGGTAGGGGGCGTCCATTAATTACGTGAGGCGTTTAGGGGCGGGGGGGTCGAGCGAAATCTCACTCAATCTCACGTGGGGGAGAGGGTGGCTTCGGCAAATATCACGTAATTTTAGTAATTTTAGTAATCACGTAATTTTTATCACGTAGGGAGAGTCTCCCTACTACTTTACATGGTGGAGTAAATGGTACTACAACCGCAGTTACTTCTACTACAATTTAGTTTCCGTGAACGTATGCATTTTGAAAAATCTCACGTGAGATTAGGGGAGGGGGGAGGGGGTCGAGCAAAATCTCACATCTCACCAGGGGGAGAGGGGGGGTCGAAAAATCGCCAAAATCAGCTCACGTAATTAATGGATGCCCCCTTATGAATTGAAACGCTTTTTTCATTCGTTGCAGCAATTGCATTCAAAACTATATAATTTGTTCGCGATGATTTTTTAGATAGTTTCAATAATATATTGTTCTCGGCTAACAATATATCTTGTGAATGAAAAAAAACTTTCAATTTTATCATTTTATTGAAGTCAATAGCGTTTTGTTTGGACTAATAAATCCGATTATTTACACCAACAATTTTACAATTGAATCAACGAAATTTCATTCAATAACACCAATGATATTGGATCAATGATTTTTTTTCTCAGTGTTTAATGAATTCTAAATTGTAAACTGTCGTAATATTTACTATTCGACGATTTGACGTCTCGAATTGTTTGGTGTATACATACAGGCGAAACGATATAATATCTCATTATTTTGCAAAATCTGATATTTGTTTTCGCTATAAATCAACTTCGAGATTTTTGTGTTCACAATTTCGATTAACTATTTTACAGACTATGATAAGATTGGTCTATCTATATTGGAACATTTGTCAAAACAAAATTCGAAATTTCGGTCCTTCTGAATATTGATCGTTTGAATTTCCGATCTCCACCCCCGGCTACACTTTTGTCATCGCAAACATATGATGTTTTCCCGAAATCACTACCGGTGACCTTCGTTCCACCTTGGCGCGACCACCGGCAAGGTTGAAAGTGGACGGATCGTGACCGGCCAGTGAAACCGAGCAACATTTGTTTCAATTTTTTTTACGTCGGGGCCGTCGTTCTCGAGATATATGGAAGTTCCTCTTGAAACGGACACCCGATATATGTATCTCGCGTTACGCGTTAGCTCTGCCGATTGCCGCGAGAGGGCGGGTCGCTCGGAGCACGTAAGTGCGCGCGCTCTTATGGTCATCTTACCGATACATCGAGAGTAAACAGTCATCTTACCGACTACATCGGGAGTGTACGGGCTCCAATGGAAAAATAAGCGCACTCCAACAGTGAGAGGAAGCTCGCAAAGACGAACATAACCTGCTGGTAATTTGAAAATCGTTTCTTATTCTCTAAAGCCTCATCCAGTGAAGAGATTTGAAAACGATTTTTTTTCGCCGATTGAAACAAAAGTACCGAATGCATGTTTGATTGGAATCTCTCATCTTATTCCGGATACAAGATCTCACGCCCCTTCGACCCAATAAAGATTTAAAAAAAAAATTGAAGTACTGGTAGTCGAGTTCATGATATAGCAGCATCCGGTTAACGGAATATTGACATCGCACCGAATTCGTTTTACTTTCCTGTCGCCACAACTCATCCACTTCATGCACATTACCATGCCGAGCGGTGTTCGGTAAAATAATAATCATACATATTCAATCGATTGCCCGCGCGCAAATCCCACCGAAGAGTCAAGAATGTTTGCACTGGCTTCTACCCTCACCTCATCCGGACCGTATAGAACACCCGAATCCAGTAAATACTGAAACGGGTTCACCTAATTTTGTTACACACTGTACGGAATTCCGATCTCAGGCTATATATATATATATATATATATGTCTGCAAGAGGGCCCGGGGAAAGTACTAGAAACTCGTGTTGGTATATCGTGCTTTTTGTACACCCACACACATACACATATATATATGAGGTATTTCACGTGAATCCGGTGGACTTTTTCCCTGACCCCCGCCAATTCGATTATTTTTTTAAAATCTGATTCCATTGACTCTAAATGACACCCTGATTTTTGTTACATTTTTCGAAACAACCCTTAGGCAGAAAAAAGAATTCTCCGAAAAAAAAGCCCCGATTTGAAAATGTGAAAAAAAATCTCAGAAAAGCGTGATTATATGTAAAAAAATTCAAGCTATCACCCGCAGTGGAAGTATGATTTTTTATGTGCTTTCTGGGCGATTGACGTTAAAAAACATCCGAAAAATTCAAGAACTGCTTACTTCGGGCGAATAGATAAATATTTTGATATCCACAATGAATTTTTTTGACCACTTTTGAATAATCAAATTACAATCATAGGCCTTGAACAGTTAGCAGCAAATTTTTCGGATTTTTTAAAAAGTTAATCGCCCAGAAAGCACAGAAAAAATCATACTTCGACCGCGGGTGATGGGTTGAAATTTTCTACATATAATCACGCATTTTTGAGAATTTTTTGTCTTTTGAATAAGGGTTGTTTCGAAAAATGTAAAAAAAAAATCAGGGTATCTTTTAGTCAACGGAATCATATGAAAAAAAGTCGAATTGGCGGGAGTCAGGGAATATCAATATATATATATATATATATATATTGAAAAGCAGCACGAGTTCTCAACACGTTCCCCGTGCCTTCGTACGAATATATTATATTCGCAAAAACGCGCGGGTAATGTACCGAAAAGTCTAATCGGTAGGGTCCCGCCTTTCGAGTTATACATATACGGGTGGCCGTTATTTTGGCTTCGGTAAAAAAATTTGAACGTCTAGCAAAAAAACTATTCAAGATATGGAAAAAAAATCGGTGTAAGATTTGGACGCGCTGGGATAAGGAGAACACGTGCCACCGAGCAGTTTAATTTTCAAAAATACATGCATTTTTTTAATGGCCGCACTGAAATATTTATTAGTCTAATAATATTAATAAAAAAAATCTGGAATTGGGTACATTGATTATACATATTAAGAGGTACAAAATATATTATTTACTGATGTTTTTTCCATCAATCACGTACCGCAAATTCGTACCTTTACATGAAATATTACATAAGTAATAGCAATCCATCTATGAAATGATTGAAGTAGAATACATTTGTTTACGTTCGGAATTTTTTTGTTGATATTCGGCGACAACTTGAAGAATGAATTATATGTGATCTTCATCATAAGTCAATCGATTTTTATAATCGGTGATAAGTTTGATTCCTCGCTCCGCTATATCATTACAGACTCTTATTTTATTTGATCAATTGCGCGCCCATTTGATAACTCTCGTTCGAGTCCCCAACAGATACATCGGTGTCCAGAAAAGTACAATAAATTTTAAATCGTTCAAAAAACGCCATAGATTCGGGACTAATAAAGAAATCAATGTCTTTGTCGAGCAGAAAAGTAAAGTCTGACTGGAAAACCTGATACCGTTTGGAACCGCATCGTAAAATCGAAATAAAATTGCAGGAACGTGAAGATTTCACGTGTTATATTTTTTTTCTATGTCCAACAATGGCAAACCAACTCGGTCGGTAATGCTCGGTCGGTAAAAATGAGGGGACGAAACGCCACGACTAAATTTCGAACTATTTGTCTGCACTATATTTTGAATTAACGCCATTACAGTTGGAAAATCTTCTCGCAGGCTCAAGAAAAAAAAATATCATTTTGAAGCATTTAATACACCATTATTATATTATTATTTGCATAAAAAAACCGCTCCGATTATTAATTCACTGCTTCGATTTCCTGCCACAATGTGACCAAACCGCCACGTCCGTTTTCAAAATTTCTATTAATTTTTCAATCTACTCCCGACTGTACATTATTGATGGAAAAAAATCAGTAAATAATATATATTGTACTTCTTAATATGTACAATCAATATACCCAATTGCAGATTTCTAAATTAATATTATGAGACTAATGAATATTTTAGTGCGGCCATTAAAAAAATGCATGTATTTTTGAAAATTAAACTGCTCGGTGGCGCGTGTTCTCCTTATCCCAGTGCGTCCAAATTTTACACAGATTTTTTTCTTCATATCTTGATTAGTTTTTTTCCTAGACGTTAAAATTTTTTTACCGAAACCAAAATAACGGTCACCCTAATATACATGCATATATATACATCTTGAAAAACGCGGACGCTTTCCTGGTGCCTTCATACGAGTATTCGCAAGAGGGCACAGGGTAAGTACCTGAAACTCGTGTTGGTTAATCGTGCTTTTTTGTACATATATATAATATATATGTGTGTGTGTGTGTAGATAAATATACATAAATTTATTGAAATAAACATATATATACATATATTGAAAAGCGGAACGAGTTTTCAACACTTTCCCTATGCCCTCGTACGGATATGTTTATATTCGCAAAAACGCGCGGCTAAAGTACAGAAAAGTCTAGTCGGTATGTCCTGCTTTTCGATTTACACATATACATGCATATATATACATGTAAAAAAATCCGGATGCTTTCCCTGTGCCTTCATACGAATATTCGCAAGAGGGTTAGTACCAGAAACTCGTGTCGCTAAGGATGATCCCCCTTTCGATATACACCTATACTTACATAAAATCACACATACCCGAATATTGCAAAATCGGACGAGTTTTCGGCATTTTCCTCGTGCCCTCCTGCAAACGTCGCGACGAGCTTCCGGCGGCCGGTAACTAAAAATACCCGTGAGGAAAGGGGGAGGACGAAATACATACACGCAAACGGCGACAATATGCGGGAGTACGGTCGGTGGCTGCAGGACGAGTAATATCCAAAACACATTGCGAAAGTGCCACGAAGACGAAAAATGGGAAATGGAGGTGGAAACTGCAGAAGGAAAAGTCGGGGGAGCGTGAGAAATTCATGAAGCGTAAGAAACGGGATGCAAATAAACTCGCGGCTGCGAGGAATATCGCGATAGTACGTGCGTTAACGTATGCGTATAAGGATGAGAGACGAGCAATATCACCAGAGGCCGGAGGGGGGGGGGGGAGTGGACGCTACCCGAACCCTTGACCTTCGAAGCTTCCGGCCGCGATCCGGGACGGCGCGTGGTACATTTTCTCGCAGTTCGCAGCCAATCTCAATATGGCGGCTATTCCAATCGACTAAGCATTACAGATACTAAGATGGCGGTCGTTGTAGTGTCAGAGGTGAAGTTGGCGCCCCTTTTGAGAACTCCACGTGTTCGTGTGTTGCTGTGAAAGGACAGTATTCAGTGATAATTTTTTTGTAATTCATCGAGGTCGCGTTTAGTCCGAGAGTTCAGCGTACGAGATTGCTATATTCCTTCTCTGTCGCACACGACACCCCGACATTATGAGTGAACCTTGCTCCGTAAATAGGAATTTACAAACCTTGAACCTTGGACACTAAGCGGGCCTACCCTCATCACCGTCGTAGATAATAAAGATTGCAGTGTATATACTTATATATATATATATATATATATATATATATATATATATATATATATATATATATATCACTGACAATGAGCTATATCAGCCCCCTGACCATACCTTTCTCGAATAGTCTGATATTTGCGACGCAATATATATATATATATATATATATATATATATATATATTATATATATTGCGTATATATTATATATATATATATATATATATATACTGATATTTGCGACGCAATATATATATATATATATATATATATATACACACACAGGATGAGGCACATAAAGTGTTACAGAGGGGCGCTCCACAAGATGGTTGAAAAAAGTGTACCATTGCATTTAAAAAAGTGGAGTTGACCTTGACATAGCTTCAGCACCTCTACCGATAAAAAATAGGGTGGTCCAGTATGACGGCCTCCCCGAACACTGAAACTTTTGTCTGAAACATTTTTGGGTATGATCAATTGTTTGAGTGCTATTGCTCTGTAACACTTTATCTGCCTCACCCTGTATATATTGCCCGGTACAGTCAGATCCCACTTAATGCGCCGCTCTCTTTACCCTTTCCACTTGGCCACGTTGGTGGGGACCCAATACGGTACTGAGCAGCAAGCCCTCTACCCCCACCCAATCCACAGGCCGCCCTAAGCTGCGTGGCGCTGTGTCGTTCTCTCGTATATATATGCATGTTATTTCGACAGGAATATAACCTCAAATTGATTTCGATATTAACCGAAAGTATGCAATATAAATACGGGTATAACGGGTCTGTTCGTTTTAGCTACACTTTTCTACACGTCTTACACGTTCTGTGGACTTTCTATTACCGTATCTGGTAAAAGTGTAGAAAGTAAAGCTAAAACAAACGGAATCCAATATTAAGTATAAGGAGTGTGTTCAAATAAGAAATTATTTATAGGGTTTTAGCAAGACTTGAAAACGTCCATACATAACGTAAATTTGTAATACTTTTCTAATCTCTCTCATTATCGGCATATGTATGATACAAAATAATTTGTAACTTAAAAAAGAATCAATCTCAATGCTAATTCTTTGAATGTGTGAATGAATTTCTTTGTTTTTCTCAAATACGTACGATTTTCGTGTTTCTGTTTTCGGTATTATAGGAATTACGTTACAAAAAACGTTATTAGGACTATTTTTATTGATGAACTAGTCCTTCCACTGTTTCTTTTGAATTGTTATTTTTGCCAGTGCCAATCGGGCTATCGCGGTCACTTTTACGTTGCGTACGTTGTATTCTATTAGTATACAGGTCTACTATACGGTCCCTTGTTATCGGCGCCACCCCGGTGGTAAAATTTTGTACCTGAATTTACATGTTCGCAAACGCCTTATCTACGGCTGTCCCTATGGAGTTTGGATTACTCTAAGCTCGAGGCGAAACCAGCGGCGTAGCTCGATACTACCCGATACCCCCATTCCGCTAACTTCTTTCGCCTCCTCCTCGCTACCGCTGAGGTCGCACATTGCAGTCTAGTCAATAACCTAAAAATTGTCGAACACTCGATCGTCGCAAGTTCGCCACCGCGTTTGAAAATCACTTTTTTATTGCGTTTTCCGTCGCCGAGGGCGTCTCGGCGAGACTTTTGCCCGGGAAATTGAAGTTTTACACCAAGGACGCGAAAAAGAAGAACACTCACAGTGCGGAAGTCGCAAACAGCTCGAGGGGAGAAATATCGAGGAAAACTGTTCCATCGCCTGTACAAGACGCCTGCGCGGGATCGCCTAACGAAGCCTCTCTCCCTATTTGTACAATCGTGTTCGAGCACGAGAATAAAAAAAAACGTAAAATCCCAGCCGCAATGAGAGGACGGTCTCTGTTTAATATTCTCTCCGAATAGTTGTATCCCGCGCGTCGTTTCTCAAAAGTTCAACCGGGCGGCGAGATTTAAAGCGAGATAAGATGGGAAGAGGCGCTATATGAGACCGCGAGCGGATTCGAGGGCGCTCGTGGCTTCTTCGTTTTGTTACGGGAAAATTGTCAGTGTGTGCGGGGTCGACCGTGCGAAGCACCGCACCGCGGTACGTGCAATAGGACGCCGCGCGCCTCCTCGCGCTCGCTACACGAAACTTTATATACTTGTATTTTACAGTTAAGAATCGTTTTCAGTTCGAACGCATTTTCCCGAGCAAAAACTAGTTCTAATCGAACTTCGTTACAACTAGATTTTCCTAGTGAGAACTAGAATTTACGGATAAATAAATTTGAACGCTAACAATCCGCGGTTCTCCGGGGTCAAAATGACCCCAAGCGCAACTTTGAGCCAAAATTACTATTATTAATTGTTGGCGGCCAAGGCGACTGGCCTGCCTTCTGATGGTGCTTTGGTGTACTCTTTGTAAGTATAGACTAGGGTCGAACGTGGAGCTATTTTTTTCCTTACACTATTTCTCACAATGGAGCTATTTTTCCCCTTGGACTATCATATCTGAAGAGTATCACTCTAAAATTTTATGAATAAATTGAAAATTGCACGAGTTATAATTTTTTTTCAGTAAGAAAGAGCTTTTTTACGCATTGAACCGTTGCTGATTTTTTTCCGCCATTTAAAAATTCGATTATAACATAATACCGAGAATACCACATTCTAGAATGTTCAAATTAATATGATGATTTTTTATGAGCAATTCGGAACGATGCGGTCAACGTGGTAATCGTTTAAAACATGGCCGGGGTCATTGCGACCCCTGGTCACGAGCGTGTTTTAACCAGAGCGTTTGACCGCGAAGGGTTAAAACTCGTCTCAGCTAGGAAAATCTAGTTCTAACGAAATGAATCAGTTTCGAATCTGAACTGTTTTCGAATGAGGTCAACGTTTGGGTTTGGGTTAGGTAACTTTCGTTGTTTGTTCGGGTTCGTTCCAGAAACGCGTTCTAACGGCATGAATCAGTTAAGATTGTTTCGGAATGAGGTTAAAGTCTGAGTTTGTTCGGGTTTGGATTGGGTTGTTTGTTTTGATTTGTTCCAAAAGCGAGTTTTAACGAAATGAAGCAGTTGAGTTTTTAACATAAATTCTAGTTTTCACTAGGAATAACTAGTTGTAACGAAAGTTGAGGCAGAATAGTTATAACGAAACTAGTTATAACGAAAGTTCAGCCACAAATAGTTTTTACCAGGCAAAGCGCGATTACAAATGTGTACAAGGTCAACATAACCTCACAAATGTTCGAACCGAATTTTCTCATGGATGGTCAAGTTTTAAAAAATTGAAACAAAGCATCAGGCTCTGGAGAATTCTCTAACGCAGAGCTTGACGATTTTCTTTTGCCCGAAATATTACTCATCTTTGAGTAATCTCTGTTCTAAAATTTCAGCTATCCCTCTTGCATTCGTACATCACGTGGTACATCTTCTATTCCGCCTCAAACTGAAAACGGGTTTTAGCTGTAACACATACACACATACATATAAATATATACATACATAGGACACACACCGCGAAGCCGTATCGTCGAACGGATAAGTTTTTATTTCGTTTCCTCCAGCTCACATCAGTGGTAATTGAACGTACCAAGGTATAAAAAGAAAAAAAGGAAAAGGCAACAAAACTACAAAGCAGAAAAAAGCAACAACGTTCCCGACCAAGGAAGCCTGGGCGAGAGAGAAGGAGAGAGGGAAAAAATAAGTGTGAAATAGAAGGAACACGTGTGCGATTAATGGTGTCACAGTTGACACTGGGTTCGGGGGCGCTAAATTGATACCCTGGCGTGCATCGGGCCACGATCGTGCGCACGTTTTTTTTGGCTTAACGTCCCTTTGCCCTTAACATCCCCCGGGAACCTGCTCGGAAGCGAAATTTCGAAAACAAACGGCAATTTTGCCATTTGCAAAGTGCACTCAATATATTTTGCACTTTTTTTCGAATGTATGCCCATATAAATGAATAAATGAATCTAGATACCTATATATATATATTTATGTGTGTGTGTAATAGTTATTATTATTAAGCGATTCCGCGTGAGTCGGAAAAAAATATAATAAAGAATAAAAATTTAAGTTCACAAGATACATGGAGTATAAATATTATATATATATATATATATATATATATATATATATATATATATATATATATATATATATATATATATACATATACATATATATAGAAAACCACTATATCACCGAGTGTGTTAAGGGGTTAGGCCACAGTAACGGGTATAAAATCATGTGTGAATTTGACAATTTTTTTCGTATGAAAAAGTGATTCCCTCATAAAATTAATTACACATCTATCTAGTATGAATATCAAGCTGTTAGAAAAAATATCTATTTTTTTTTTCGATGTCCAAAATGGCCGACTACTAATACTTTCTTTTGTTATTTTTGTAGGCACTCAGCGGCGTTTCATTTAGCATCCACAATTTTTTACCTAGAACAAAAAACAAAAATTCTCGTCAATCTACATTAGAATACCTAGAGAAGTACGTACGGAATTTAAAAAATATTATTTTATTCAAAAGTTGTAGGTATTTGAATTGACTGGTAGGTAGTTGAATGAATTTTCGGTGAAAAATTTCATATAAAACTGCTCATAAAATATTTTCGATTAATCAGAAATTCCGTTTGTACTTTTCTGCGAAATGCAATTAGGAACATAACTTTTAAATTTGAAGTAAATCGAGTGAAAATTGTTGAAGTTTTTTGTCACGCCAACTGGAAAACAGCTGTTTCGAGAAAAACGCGTTTAAAGTTTTAGGTACTCTATGGCCGTGCCGGAGGTGGGCTTACGTTATATGCTCAAAGTCGGTGAAAGAAAATGTTCTTTCTATAAATCGAATAGTAACTTATTCTTATGATGATAAAGCACTGTTTAAGCGAAAAAAATCGATTTTTCGAAAATTCTATTGTTGCCTTACCTCTTAACACGTCATGAAACAAAAGATATGATAAAATATCAATATACAAATAAACTGATAATGTAGTGTACAAACAAATATATGTGAAAAAAATTATAAGCCAATACGTGTATGACGTGGAAGTTGCACCGTTGGAATGATTTTTTTGTCTCTTCATTTTTTATTTTTTTATTTTTATCATTATCCGAAGGCTATTTTTGGAAATCGAAGTCGTTTATTTCTAATAAGAATACGTAAAAACGTTTGAGCGATTTTCACAGTCCAAAGTGGCCAAATAAATTGAGTAATTAAAAAAAAATCGTTTCATCCCAACACAAACTTCAACGTCATATATGCATTCCACATACACATTATTTATACATATCGAAAAAATATACCCTAAAACTATACAACTATGGTCCAGATTTGTCAAGTTTCAAATTTGTCTTTCTCCCATTAAAGAATGGATTTAAATCTTCAGTAGTCGCAGCCAATGCGATTTTGTTCGAAGAGGTAGCTAGACCATAGTTGTGTAGTTTTACAGTATGTAAATGAGTAATATGTATACATAACTTGTATTGATTCATAATTTCGTTATATATTACTGTTATTACTATTAAAATATTCTTTCAAGGCATGTGCGAGTGCACTTTACTATTACGGCAGTCATTTTATTCCGCAACCATTCGAGAGTGCATTTCTTCCAGGCTCAGGCAAAAGCGAAAAAAGTGCCAATAATGCCAACAAAAGAAAGGTGCAAGAAAAAAAAACGTCGCAGCGAAGAAAGTAGCAGAGTCGACCGGGAGTTTTCTCGAGAGGAGTCTGTGATCATGGATAGAGGGATCGTTTATCGGCTTTCTATCTTTGCATAAGTATATAGTTCAAGGTTCGCGAACATGTCATGCATACAGGTACGCGTGTACACACACATGCACGCACGCTCATATATATATATGTGTGTGTGTGTGTGTGTGTGTGTGTGTGTGTGTGCGTGTGCGTGTGCGTGTGCGTGTGCGTGTGCGTGTGCGTGTGCGTGTGCGTGTGCGTGTGCGTGTGCGTGTGCGTGTGCGTGTGTGTGTGTGTGTGTGTGTGTGTGTGTGTGTGTGTGTGTGTGTGTGTGTGTGTGTGTGTGTGTGTGTGTGTGTGTGTGTGTGTGTGTGTGTGTGTGTGTGTGTGTGTGTGTGTGTGTGTGTGTGTGTGTGAATGAATATATATATATGTATGTGTGTGTGTGTGTATACACATACACAGGGTGTTAGGAAGGTCGATGCAGAGCCTTAAGGGGGTGATAGGTTACCTTGTTAGGAACATAGCTAACCTAGCTTACCTTAGTCCAATGTCAAACGACTTCAAGTTATCACGGTAAGTATGATTTTTGGAAAATTTTCCAAAATTTGGTACTTACTCGTTCATAATGTTCAAACAAACAATAATTGGTAATTAAAAACTTTTTTGCGCCTTAGCTTAATGTGTATTCAATCGACAAACACCAATATAATCATCCGTATCCACACAACTAACTAAATGGGACGTGTTGAATAATTAAAAACTTGTCAAAAAATAAAAATACCTCTTATGTTAATGCTATTTAAAAAAATAGCATTAACATAAGAGGTAAACGGGTTGGTACATAATTTTGGCAAATTTTCCAAAAATCATACTTACCCTGATAACTCGCAATCATTAGACTTTGGACTAAAGTAACCAAGATTAGATATGTTCCTAACGAGGTGACCTATCACCCCCTTAAGGCTTTGCATCGACCTTCCCAACACCCTGCATGTGTATATATACATACACACACACACCCGCTTGGTGTGCCGCGCGTATATCTGATAAAACAGCAGATATGACGTCATACCCTGGAACTGGCTGTTCTCCAACGACATGTTCGCGCCCTTCCGCACTCCCCCCCTCCCACTCGCCCGGTGTCCCGGCATAACCCTCGGACAATAAATTCGGTTCCCGAAATCGCCGTGGAAATTACGTCGATTCTGATATGGCAGCTACGATCGCGCGTCATTTCGCTACGATTTCATCGAGCACGAAAAAATAAATATACCGTGTTGCTCATTGGAGGTCTGTGGAACGCGGTAAGGTTCGTTGCATTTTTTTTCGAATTTAATGCAGCTTTTTGAGCGGAAGAAATTTCAGGGCGGAAATGAACTCAAATGTATTCTCATACGCCAATATTGAGATGAGGATGCACTTATGCCGATTGGGAGTGCTAGGCCGATTGCTTCCGGTTCTATCGCCCCCGCTCTCTTTCTCGCTGTGTACTCAATTGACCCTAATCGCTGTTTCGACGATAAGCACGAGGAAGTAACACAAATCGACCTGCTTTTTGGGCACAAAACCTTTTCAACAACGAGCACAAAGACGACGTGAGTGTCAACACTTTATCAATTTTCCCTTTCCGCTGGCGTATCGTTAAGCGATTAAGAAAAGAAGCGAGGAAATACGGAAGAATGAAAATAAAATTATTTATAATTTTAAGAATATTATTGTTGAACTATTGGATTTATTTAAAATTATTTAAAAATAATGTTGAGAAAATGATTGTATTTATTCAACATTATTTTTAAATTATGTTACGAACATTGTTTACTTCATCGAAATTATGTCAAAATGACGGCTAGAAAATTAGTCAACTTATTGTAACGATTTTAAATTCATGGTAAAAAGAATGATTTGATTTATTAAAAATTATTAAAATTGTAAAATCGTTTCGATTTTCAATTGTTTAAGAATTACTTATAATAAACATAATCATTTATTTACTTCGTGCGAAGGAAAAAGATTTTTTATCAGTTCCGGAAAGACGATAAGAACAAGGAAGACGATGAGAGGTGTTAAAATTTTTATCAAGTGCTATGAAAAAAAAAAATAGATTTTCGCTGCGAGAATTTCCGGCTTCCGCAAGATGCGTCGTATATATGCGCTCGTCCTCGAGACCGGTGTCATTAAAAATCGACGTTCGTCGCCCGCTGATCAAATTGTTGTGAAATTCGTTGGACTTATCGACCAGTTTTGTAAGTATACAATTGTTAACTAACATTTATTCAAATAATGCGATATAAACACATCGTTACGTAATTTTTTCACTTATTAAAATAATACGTTGTATATTGTAGCTCGATTTTTTATTTATCAACATACTGCTACATGAACTGTTGCTTTATTATACACAAAGTAATGCGATATACACTGTTGCTTTATTTTTGTCGTATTTTTCAGAAGGAACAATTTTTTTATTCGAATAATAAAACGCCATACTAATAAAAAATACATTTGCATTGATTTGCTCACAGCTTTAATTATTGTTGTAGCTACTTCAAGAGAGGAAGCACCGACAAATCGAAATGTCGAAAATTCTGTACACCATTTTCGTCGCCCTCACGATCGCGACATTAATCATGTGTGTCGCTGAAGCTTGCAGCAAAGTCGGTGGAGTAGTGCGTTGAATTCTTACAATTTTCAATATATTTTTTCACGTATTGTTCGTAATTGTCGATAATTTTCCCGAACAATTTTCAGCATCCATAGGAAAAAAAAACTTCTTTTTTATTTTCACTATATCAAAACGATTTTTTATAATTTAATCAAAAGTTATTTTGCTCGGTAGGATTTTTTTTTCATCCGACCTATGAATACGAGTATTTTTTCACGCAACCAACAAATCATATAATTGTTCCTTCGATGATTGTAAAAATTGCAATTTTTTTTCTATCTGTCAGTGCCGGATGGGGATGGGCGACTGTTGTTATGGATTGGAGTGCAATTTTTACCCTCGAAAATGCGTCGAACCGGCCTAAAAGATGTCCAAATGTGGAAGAAACATGATGATACAGGTTTCAAACATACAGGCAGTGAAGATTTTCAGATATTAATTCTTTCCTGTATCTGTTATTCTCGCCTCAGGAGCTGTCTTATAAATACTCAAATAAAAGTCATGGTAGAAATTAAATCACGAACACTGCGTACTGTTTTGTTTCCTTCATTTTTTATCGATTTTAACAATCTATCGAGTGGAATGTCAAGAAATAAATAGTATATATAAAAATACAAGTACAAATAAGTAACGTTGTCAATATTTTTATATATGAGTTAAGGCAGTAGTCTGCTTTAGAAGCCGAAAAAAAGCGTTTTTTCAGCAATTTTTTCGAAAGGGAAGGAAATGATTGCGGTAAACGAAATTTTGAGACGATAGTGTATTATATTCAAGCTTTAAAAAACAATTTTTATTATTAAAAAATATTGAAATTTTTCAAAGTTGTAACGATTTTTCTGGGGCGCCTGGAGTCTGCACTTGTAAATCGGTGGCGGTGATGGAGGTCGTGCGATGCATCTGAAACAGTCGAACCAAATTTTTTTTTAGTTTTTATAAGTTCCTTTTCTATATGAACTAAAAAAATACCGAAGAAATGATGAAATTCCAAATTTTTTCGAAGTTTGAAAAAAAAATTCACTTTTTTGAAGAAAAAAAAATCACTGTAAGTTGCAAAACAAGTAATTTAAATAGTACTTTTGTCCAACTTTTTTAGTTCAAATAGAAGATAATTTAATACTGAAGCTAGATCACTTTGATTTTTTTCGATCGGACATATATTGTTTTTGCTATCGCCGGCAGCGTTTTCTAAAACATGTGAAAATGAAAACTCGAGAAAACGGGCTTTAAAGTTTTCGGTCCAAAAAAATATAAGTTTTTGGATACTTACACTAATTAGATGTTAATCAGCTATCCCCGGGCCATACAATAATCCCTCCTCTTCTTCAAATCGATTTTTCGAAGCCTGTAAAGCAGACTGCCTTAATATATAAACATATATGTAAAAAGTATTTACATGCATGTTATCACATTGTTATCGTTTTTCCAATTATTACGGTGGCATTCATCATTTTTTCAATTATTATTGTCATTATTTTTTCCACATTTTAGATTATTTTATGAATTGAGAATTATAGGATAACTTTCATCAAAAGTTATTTTGCTCGGTACGATTTTTTTTTCACCCGACCTCTGCATTTTTTTACGCGACCAACAAACCATATCATTGTTCCTTCGATGATTGTAAAAAACGCGTTTTTTTCTATCTGTCAGTGCAAGTCGGGGTCGAGTGACTGTTGTCCTGGATTGGCGTGCAACTTTTACGCTCGGAGATGCCTCAAACTGGCCTAAAAGATGCCCGAGTGTGGAAGAAAAAAAACGATATAGGTTTAAACATAAAGGCAGTGAAGATTGCAAGATTTTTTTTTCCTCTGTCCGTTATTCTCAACTCAAGAGCTGTGTAATAATTGCACAAATAAAAATCATGGTAGAAATGAAATCATGAACGCTGCGTACTGTTTTCTTTTCTTCAGTTTTTAACGATTTTAACCATCTATCTTGTGGATCGTTAATAAATAGCGTATATAAAAATACAAGTAAAGATAAGTAAAGTGCATATTTATATATATGTTATCGTCTTGTTGTCGTTTTTCCAATTATTATGGTGACGTTTAAAAAAATTTCAATTATTATTATTATTATAATTTCCATATATCAAATTAATTTATTAATTAAATTCTATAGGATAACTTTCGAAGTTTTCTTATCGTTTTTCCAATTGTTATGGTGACATTTTTCAATTTTCAATTATTTTCATTATTTTAGCTTATTTTTTCAATTGAAAATTATCAAATAATTTTCGATTATCATATATACGTATGACCACCATAATATATGTAAATACAGTGAAATAAAAAACAATGAAAATTATCGTATATATTTGTTTTGTTATCACGACAAAAATCCGAGGCGACGAAAGTGACGGTTCAAGTGGGGTGAATACTGCGGAACAAGTGTAGGGCTTCGAGGAGAAGCAAAAAAGTGGATCTAACAAGCCTTTGGCTTATTTTGGCAGCGGTTAAGCGCATAATATCGTGCGAGAGGACCTCGAGGGTGCAGTGCAACCGAATAGGCTTCTCGATATTATATCATACGTCAGAGGCCACACCAAAATGTGTGAGTAAGGTCTGCTTGCGCCCCGAGGGACACGAATGAGGGGAAGAGCGAGGGTGCGCAACCCTTGGCCTCGAGGGTACGTCGCTATCGTTCGATTTCGAAATCAAGTGTAACTCGTAAATCTTCTATGCAAGGCGTCGCTAAGTCATCACGAGCAGGGGATCGAAGGAGCTAAGGAATTTTTCCTTCTCCCATTTTTACACACTTCCGGTCCGCCATATTGTTTTGGGACATGGCATTTCTCTTTCGCGACCGCAATAATAAAAATTGTCTTGTTTTTTTGGTATAGTTATATTATTTGTATTATATATTCTATCATTTAACTGATATAGTTATATTATGTATATTGTATATTATATTATCTATATTATAAAATGATATACATTATGAGTCAATTATAGTTAGTTGTTTCCTCTATTTCAAGGAATCTCACCACTCGAGTATAAATATTACGTATTCATTATTTTTATTATTCAATTACCTATAAAATGCCAATATTCGATAAACTATATTATCCATCGTTACATCTCCTACAGCCATCGATCGAAAACTGGGCCCTCGAGTTTGTTTTTCTCGCATTTTCAGAATTTGGCAAAAAAGCTTCTACGGCGTTGAAGATAGGCTTAATTAGAGACACCTTTTTTCAATCGCCCTCGCCATTCCCTCGAGTTGTTATCGTCCATGACAGGCCGTGATTATTGACACAAAATCTCCGAACGAAAGTCGCTGTTTTCACGACTTTGAATGGGTCTCGTTGATTCGAAGGTCAGATCGAACGAATTACATCGCGGGAAGGTCAAAGTGCTGTCCGGACTATTGTCCTCCTCCGCAGCCCCCCCACCCACGTCTCCTTTTCGATGTCTGTTGTTTTTAGCGTTTGCTGTTCCACGAATATTTCTCGCTTTTGTCTTTGGATCAGTGATACTCGTGTTTGTAAACACACACGACTGGATAAATCGTGCCATAACATCGCCCATATTCACGAGCCATTCCATGCCTTTTTCTGCCGTTTTTTTTTCCATACGCGTGACCCTTTTCCAGCCCCTCTTTGTCTCCTCGGGACGAGTGTGGAGCTTTTTCCTTTTTCTTCACGAGCCACCCAAAGAATAGACTGCGAGACTGTGAGAAATAATAAAACTCGTATGGTTGTCCGTTCGTTTTTGTTCTTCTTTTTAAATAGATTTACACGGAGAGCATCGTAAGATAGGGGCAAAAAAGGCCGGCTGGAAAAAAGGGTTTTCTTTTAGCAGGAATATTAATACCGCTTGAGGGTCTCCGAGGGAATGGAATATACAGGGTCCCACGTCTAAGTCGACGCAATCAAGTGTCTTGATATAGAAATTTGTTTTGAGCAAAAGGCAAACGCATTCAGGGTGCAATCGTTAGGTGTGGTGTTGTTTTTTCACTATATGGACGCGCGCAGGAGGGGCCGGGTTGAAATTCCGAACTCTTAATACTCCGACGGTTTAAAATTCCGAATTTTAATATTCCACAAATCAAGATGGGGCCGCGTTGAAATTCCGAACTTTGAATTATCAGAACGCTCAAAACGCCGAAAGAATTTTACACGAAAGACTTTTACGCGAATTTTTACAACTCCGAAAGAATTTACAACTCCGAAAGAATTTTACACGAATTTTTCGAATATCTGAACACCGTCGAAATAATTCGGCTATGAAAGTTTTAAAAGTATCAACATTTTCAAAAAATCGACGAAATATTTCAAAAATTTTTAAATGAATACGTGATTTTGCGTCAATTTCGAAATTTGTCTAGACAATGTTATACGTTCTACATCATTTACAGTCAACTGTGTAGACTTTCGCTGGCATGATCTTGACATGGGGGCCGGGTTGAAATTCCGAACTTTGAATGCGCCGACGGTTTAAAATTCCTAATTTTAATGTTCCGAAATTACAAGGTTCGTCAAGATCATGCCAGCAAAAGTCTACACAGTTGAGTGTAAATGATGTAGAACGTATAACATGGTGTAGACAAATTTCAAAATTTACGTAAAATCACTTCTTAATAAAAACAAAATTCTTAACATAATTCGGCGATTTATCGAACATTTTGAAACTTTTATATCTTCCATAGCCGAATTATTTTGACGGTGTTAAGATTTTCGGAGATTTGGTCTTTCGTGTAAAATTCTTTCGGAGTTTTGACCTTTCGGGGTAGTATTCCTTCGGAGTTTTGGTCTTTCGGGTAAAATTCTTTCGGAGTTTTACGTTGTGATGATCCCTTAATTTTTTAAATGGAGTTATATATTATTTCATGCGACAATCAATGCGGTATTTATGTGCAGGAGATGACGAGCTGCATCGATTTATGCATTGAAAGATATACGATTTAATTTTGTTTAAACAACGTTGATCTTCATACGCCCTCCATGTGCTCATATAAAAAAAAAACTCAATCGCGTTGGGTAATTTGCGTCCCCAAACCATTAAACTTTCGTTTGAAATATATATTCGTAGCGTCAACAGTTTGGCAGATATTCGAGTCGGTCAATTCAAATGGAACACCCCGTGTATGTACAGTCCCAGCCAAAACATTATATCCGACCAGAATTTCAGTACGTCGCGATCTGAGAAAAATCTCTAAAAATCCAGACATACCCAGGGTCTTATGAACATTGATTTCGAATAATAATCACGCTGAAAAGTTATCAACAAATGGTTTTAAAAAATTACAATGCAACAAATAATTAGTAAAACCGAAAATATATCACACGAAACGGAACAGTTGATTTTTCAAAATATATCCCATTTTGTCAGAATTATTTATCGTTTGCATTCTTCTGTGGCTCGATGCAAACGAAACATTTATGCGTTGAAAAATATAAGATTTAATTTTTTTTAAACAACGTTGATCTTCCTACGTCCTCCATGTACTCATATAAAAAAAACTCAATCGCGCTGGGTAATTTGCGTCCCCAAACACATTAAACTTTCGTCTCAAATATATATTCGTAGCGTCAACAGTTTGGCAGATATTCGAGTTGGTCGATTCAAATGGACACCCCGTGTATGTACAGTCCCAGCCAAAAAATTATATCCGACCGGAATTTCAGTACATCGCGATCTGAGAAAAATCTCTAAAAATTCAGACATACCCAGGGTCTTATGAACATCGATGTTGAATAATAATAATGCTGAAAAGTTATTAACAAATGGTTTTAAAAAATTACAATGCAACAAATAATTAGTAAAACCGAAAATATACCACACGAAACGGAACAGTTGATTTTTCAAAATATATCCCATTTTGTCAGAATTATTTATGGTTTGCATTCTTCTGTGGCTCGATGCAAACGAATCACCCTGTAGATACACATTTGTATCGCAGCTTTCGGACATATTGGACCGCCTCGCGGACGGTATGGCCCTCGGACAATATTCAACTTTGGTGCTTGAATTCTTTTCGCCCCCCTGCACTAATAACCATCTCTCGCAAAGTTTCGCGGCCACTTTGATCGTCGAGTTTTTTCGCAAGACATTTTTTTTTTTCAAGTTGAATCTTTCGAAGTGGTCTCGAGCGCAGCTCGTCGCGCTTTCGCAATATTACTTTTGGCTCTTCCGTCGATGCTCGTGGAACTGCGACTGCTGTCTACGGAAAAAGGCACATTTGATATACCGAATAAGAGGAAACATTGCAAAAATAAAAAAATCGTACTATACATATGAATTTATCAACCGAGAAATGATTTTATCTCCAAACTAACCGAGAAGAAGCGCAGTTGAAGTAATGGAACGAGGTTTGAATTATTGCCGGTATCTTTTGGTTTAGGTGATATCATTGCAAATAAATATAGGGCAGTTTTTTAAAATCGTATCAAATATGTTTTAACGCTTTTTAAAATATATTCATAATATCGGAATTTAATTAAATATTCATATATATATATAAATTTTTTAGGCACAAATTTACACATTTTTTTACAAAACTTAATATATCGTTCAAATGAAAATAATTATACTTATATAGAATTTTATTAAAAATCATTATGTAAATTTATATTCGTAAAAAATGTATATATACAATGAATTAAATAAATTAAATTATCATGAGTACATTTTTTTTAATATAAAGAAATTGGAAATCCAAAAAGGCGAGGGCTGGAATACGATCGTGGGGGACTAAAACAGCCCACATTGGTCGTGAGACAAATAAAGCTCGCAAAACCATGGCAACCACCATTCCAGTCAACAAAATCTCACGGCCTCTGCAAAATCATTCATAATTTCCGGCAAAATTTTAATTATCGAAAAAATTAATCCATCGATGAAATTTATTATTCCCGTAACAACAAATTTGCCGTAAAGATACAATAAACAACGGTACGCAAAGAAATAGGCGAGTTTAATTTTGTGAAGGTTTTTACTCATAAGTCTTCGTCGTCCTCGTCGTCATGTGTGATCATTGCGGGTGAGTAGCCCTCCGATTACGTGACTTCCGGTCCTAGCGTCGGGCTCGAATTTTTCGTTTTTCTTTCCATTGGTTAATCGTCGAATTTGGTAAATTGCAGAAAAGTGACTAATCAAAAGGGGTACAGTGGACAGGTAACCTGCCGATGCGAAAAGTGCGTCAAATTTCCATCGATTTATTTGATTTTTTTCCTCGCATTTCAAAATAACTCGTAAAATTTTTTAAAATCCCGAAAATTGTTTTTATTTGTCTTTTCCGCAGTGGTGATAGGAAGGACGACGAGAGAAGGGAAAAGGAGCGAGAAAGGGGCTTCGATGGGCGCTGCAGCAAAACGTGAGTGGAGGCACAAAAAAGAAAATAAAACGAGAAAATCCTAGTCTAATTAGTGGAAAAAAAAGGACATTTACGTAAAACGTACGTCCACACGGCTGCCTGCTCATTGCTCCAATATTCATCGCATAAATTTGCAAGAAAAAACTGCAACAAGACAAACAAAGCCAGAAATTTGAAAAATACGAAAGAGAGAAAGTGCGGGGAGAACGATCGGACAATTGACGAAAGTTCAAAGCGGGCAGTATTTGAAGAATGTATATTAAATATCATACGTTAAGAAGAAAGGTGTTTTTAAATTTCTTTATTAAGATGATACAATCATTTTGCTTGTTTTATTACAATTATTATAATTTAATTTTTTGATTGTCATTATTATATCTCATTATTGAAATTATTTATAATTTTGTACAGTTGATCTTATGTGTGCATATGCACAGGGTGTTAGGAAGGTTGACACAAAGCCTTAAGGGGGAGATAGGTTGCCTCGTTAGGAACATATCTAACCTAGGTGACCTTAGTCCAAAGTCTAAGGATTTCGAGTTATGGTAAGTATGATTTTTGGAAAATTTCCCAAAATTAGGTACTAACTCGTTCATAATCTTCAAACAGACAATAATTGGTAAATAAAAACTTATTTGCGTCTTAGCTTAAGGGGTTATATACAGTCAGGAGGTTCAAAAAGATCGATTTTTGGAAAAAAAATTCTTGAGAAGACCTTTAAATCTATTAACGTGAAAAATTGTACCCATATTATGGTAACTTTTAACTGTATTTTAACATTTTTATTCGTAAAAATAATTATTTTGGAAGCTGCTATAGTTGATCTTCGGGAGCATCTCTAAAAAAAGGCGTCTTGCGGTGAGCACCATATCTCTGGACTGGATCATCTAAAATGAAAAAACCAAAAATATTTCGTTAAGATAATGGATTATCTTGTAATTGATCGAAGGAATAAACAGAATAATATTTTTTGACAAAATGGCCGCTACGCAAAAAAAATCGATTTTTGACAAAAATGTAGGCCTTAAATTATTTATAAAATAGAAAATATCTATCGGTGGAAAAAACCTTCCATTAATTACTAAAAGATATACTTGAAAAGATTGTGTTAAAATTTGAGACTGATCGGTTCAGTCGTTTTCGAGAAATCTTGCTCACCGACTTTCAAAAACACAGTTTTGAGAAAACCGCGTTTAAAGTTTCAAAAGCACTTTCGAACGCCCTGACACGTCATTACGAAAATTATGTACGAAACGTACATTACGAAAATAAAATGAATAAAAAATCGATTTTTCGATAATTATAACTGTATATAACCCCTTAATGTGTATTCAATCGACAAACACCAATACAATCATCTGTATCCACACAACTAACTAAATGGGACGCGTTGAATAATTAAAAACTTGTCAAAAAATAAAACTGCCTCTTATGTTGATGATGTTTTTTTAAAAAATAGCATTAACGTAATAGCAAGTACCTAATTTTGGGGAATTTTCCAAAAATCATACTCACCATGATAACTCGAAATTCTTAGACTTTGGACTAAGGTAACCTAGGTTGACTATGTTCCTAACGAGGTGACCTATCATCCCCTTAAGGTAGTACGAGCGCGCAATCTTGATTTCTATAGATTTTGTTCAAATTTTAACCAGACATTGTTCATATCATTATGCATGTATGAATGAAATTTCAGAAGAGTCGACTATTTAGATTGGGAGATAATGGGTTTTGTAATTGCAACTTTCAACAATGCAGGGTCTGCATTAAAATTTAGAAAGAATGATTTTCCGTAAAAAAGATTTGTCCCCTATAATAAAAAGACATATGGCAATACCGCATCGTTCCACGTATCCAATGACGTGAGTTTGCGCGGCATATTTGAAATAATACTGCAACACACATTTTTATTTGGAAGTAATTTGTAATCGAACAAAGTTTTTAATTAGTTATGAATGAACCGACACTTTTATTTGTTAATGAAGATAACATAAACAATATAAAATATTAATATTTACAATGCAAATATGTTTTTATGACAAAGTTGTTAACTTTAGGAACACGATAATTATTTTTTTCTCGAAATATTGAACAATACTGTTCCGCGGTGTTGCCATGTCTTCTTATTATAGGGGACAAATCTTTTTTACGGAAAATTATTCCGTCTAAATTTCAATGCAGACCCTCCAGTGTTAAAAGTTGCAATTTTAAAACCCATTATCTCAAAATCTAAATAGTCGACTCTTCTAAAATTTCACTCAAACATGCATAATGATATGAACAATGACTGGTTAAAAGTTGAACCAATTCTATAGAAATCAAGATTGCGCGCGCGTACTACCTTAAGGCTTTGCATCGACCTTCCTAAAACCCTGGGTATGTGTGCGTGTGTGTGTGTGTGTGTAATGTGACAAGAATAAATTAAAAAATTAAATATAGAAAAAATGGTAAAATTCAATGTTGAAAATTCATCCTTCTCGTGATAAATAAAATCCAGAAGTAAAACATTTTTTTTTTCTATAACAGCAAATGTTTGCCTATAATTTATCTTATATATATTTTTTTTATATATATATATTTATTTATTTATATATATATATATATATATATATATATATGTATATATATATAAATTAATTAACTTATTAATACTCCTTAATTGAAAAGAACGGCAACAGATTAACGGCTAAACCCGAATAAATGTGCACAGAGGGAAAGAGGTGGAGGGCGGGTCGGGTGGATGCTTTGCCTCAAAGTGCTGCGCCGTAACGATGAGGGAGGAAAGCGGTGGCTGCTGCACCGGTGGTGGCGGTGCACCAACGAGCACGAGAAGGGCCGCGAAGAAAAGTTGCTGCGAGCACAAATAGTATTATGAAGTGGGTAATCGATTATCGGTCGCGGGGATGCCGTTGACGTAGAGAAATGTTAAGCCGGGGATATAAATAAATTCAGCGTTATAATCGGGCTGCGGGTTGGTATGCGGGGGCGGCAAATAAAATAAACAAATATTGTCGTACGACTAAGAGCTTAATTGGCCAATTTTATTAAGCAGCGGAGCAGGTAGCTGTAACTAGGCAAAAGAGTACGATATTTTAAAAAAAACGCTTTTGTAAATAAACAAAAAAATCAAATTAATGAGAAGAGTAAAAAAAATATAAGATCAAAAGATCGGCATGGTTTTTGAAACACATCGATTGGAACATTTAATATTTTTTCACCGTAGAGAGAATAATAATCGTTGATAATAATAATAATAATACTAATGGAACGATAGCAACAACAACAACAGCAATCATTATTTAACAATAATAACTGTAAATTATCATAATAACGAATAAAAAAATGTTATGTGACTTCAAAAGAGTTGACCAATTTTCCTTACTTTAATAATTCTTATAACACCAACAATAACGTTGAGCATAATATTAACAATAATAACAGTAAATAACGGTAATAATAAATGAAAAATGAATTATTATTTGTATTTAAAAAGTTTTCCATATATATATTTTGTAATTGAAAAAACACGTTTTTATCATTAAGGGCCAAAGAAGCTACCGGGAACTGCTGTCAGTCTTGCGCCTGCATGGATTTAAAGGACAAGAAGGACGAGGGAAATGGATACAAGGAGAACGGGAAGGCTGAAAAGAGAAGAACCAAGGGTCAAAGCATGGCGAAATGAAATCTCTCGGATTCGAAAAAAAAAAAACATCCAAACACTGGAGGAAAAAAAATTATCAAAAACTGGATGATACTAATTTCAAATACACTAGAAAATATGCATTTTCGATTTGATGTATAACGACTGAATAAAATAAATCGCAAACTCTCTAGGGCAAATAAGTAAAGCGGAAAAAATCGTGGAATTTTTCAATACCTTCTTTAAGGCGTTACCCCCACTTGTAGCGCAAAAAGCCTTTTTCATGAATTTTTTTAAAGAAAACTACTAAACTTTTTTAATCGATCAATATACCATCTTAAAGAACACATCTTGAAGAACTTTCGGTAATTTTTTTATTGAAAAATATTACATTGTTTAGTGGCAAATGGCCGTCAATGAAATAATGTTTTTATATACACGGTTTGCGGTGACCAACATTGCGGCGAAGTGGATCATCTGAAAAAAAAATGCGGATGGATTTAGTCAAATATAAGTATAAACTAGTCTTTAATCGAAGGATTTTAAAAAATATTCATTTTTCACAAAATGGCGAACAGTCAAAGTTAATGGTTCGATTTTAACGAAAAAAAACGGCCGTTTTTTGGCTATAAAACGGCCATTTTTTTTTCGAAAAAAAAAAAATCGAACGATTAAAGACTACATTTTTATGTATTAAATAAGCCTGCAAAATTTCAAGAAGATCGGTTCATTAGTGTTCGAGTAATCTTGGTCACCGACTTCAGAAATGCCATTTTGAGAAAAACGCGTTTAAAGTTTCTCTTTCAACGCTCTTTCAACGCGGATTCTTCTCTTTCAACGCTCATATCTCAGTCAATTTTGTTCGGATCGACTTGAAATTTTCAGGACATATTCTCAGATACTTATACTTCAAAAAAATGCACAAAAAAAAATTTCGAAGCGATTTTTTCAAAATCGCAAGTGGGGGTGACCCCTTAACACCGCCCACGTACATATATATATACACACACACACACGCACGCATGCACGCACGCACGCACGCACGCACACACACACACACACACACACACACACACACACACACACACACACACACACACACACACACACACACACACACACACACACACACACACACACACACACACACACACACACACACACACACACACAAAATAGCCTATTCACAAGGTAGTCCAATATTTCTTTCTTTATCGATAAACGACGAATTTCGATGCTAAATTGGACAGCGCAACATCAGCGTGTCTAAGGAAGAAGAAATTGGAGAACGATATGAATGCCTTCGTGTTGAGCCTGTTTCACGCAGCCCAGGTGCAATCGAACTATTGTCGAGCGGCACGACAGCTCGAGCTACGGGCCGATATCAATTCTGGAAATCACACCACGTGACAGCGCAATAAATCGCCGACAATATTTGACACATGTCAGGTGCGCAAAGTGACGAGCACTTGGATGGAATAACTTTTTAGGTTATCGTAGAAAATTTCAGTAACGGAAAGAAAAACAAAAAAGAAACAAAAACGTTAGCTGTCCAAGATCAGCCGAGATTCATTGCGTTTGACTGCAAAATAGAAAATGACATTTAGGCCAATTTTCAAAATTCCAGTTTGATTCAATAAAATCTAAAAAATTGCGATATTCTATGAAGAGGAAGAACAAAAAATTATCATGTGTGATCATTGCAGGTAAAACAATCTCCATGTAATTTGTTCCATTGATATAAAATAATGAGTTATCAATACAAGATAAAAATCAAAATGAATATAAAGAAAAACAATTTCATATTCATTTTCAATATTAATTTATATTAATATATTTTGTGATATATTTTATGTAACATATATTTTTTCATTAATTTTTACATTTTATTATTTAACCCTTCCTTGACGCACTTATATTTGTCCACGAGTTTGACACACTGGGTCAATTTGACCCGGATAGTATTTTATGCACCTGGCATTAACAACCCTTCGGTCGGTTTTTAATGGATAGAATCCGGGATACACGCTAAAATTTGTTTAATATGTCTGCATGATTTAAATTCGGGAAGTATAAAATTGACTTGTAAAAAATGATTGAAAACTATGAATTTTGGGAAAGTGAGCATTTTATTTTAAATTCGTCCAGGTCAAAATGACCCAGTGTGTGATGAAACGGTTAAATTTGAACTATATTTTTATTGAATTTCAATATTCAATATATATATATATATATATATATATATATATATATATATATATATATATCAGTATTCAATAACATATCGACATAATTAATATGCATTTAAACGTAAAAATTAAGTTGAAAAAATACGGCTTACCAAATATATTGTTTTATATTAATATATCTGTTTATATTAATAAAAGTAATAATTAATAATATATAAATGTATGTGAAGTAACGAATGGGTGTAAGTATGCGATTCGGATTGGCACTGATATTTTTTTTAGTTTCCTAATTATTTCGAAAATGTTCAGGTCAGCGATCGCTCGAATGGAGAACGGAATGATGGCGGGGCATCGAGTGCAAGAAAAAGCTCCGGTCTTAGCTCGAACTCGGTAAGCTTATCGGTAATAGAATCTCTCGGGGGTAGGATCGCGGGAGGGTGTCGTAGAGAGACACACGCACAGACAAATCGATTCAGAGACTTCGAGAGAAAAGACTCCGTCTCTCTCCGTCCTGCGCTTCCCTCTTTGCGACCATTTATTCTTATCTGGCCCTCTTATTCAACGCCGTACATAGTACTGTATAGTGCTATCTTTCTCGTGTAATTATTGCGATCCCTTTGCCACGTCGCGGTTCATCCTGGGACGATTATTTTATCTACTAACACGTGCACGTTCCGACACACACATACACACACGCTCACACATATTATATGTGTGTGTGTGTGTGTGTGTGTGTGTATATATATATATATATATATATATATATATATATATATATATATATATATATATATATTTGTCAAATGGTTGATGTCAGGGCTTTTTCAGTGCTGTAGTGGGTGATGGCAGGACAGTTGGTGCATATCGGGACTGTCCCGACAGTTTTCCCTTACTTACGTATGTTGTCAGGGCATGTCTCGATAACCACCATCCGCTACTTAGGTGTTTTTTCTCCCAGAGAAAGGTGTTTCTCAGGACATGTCTCGATGACCACCATCCGCTTCAAAATAAAGGCCTAACAATTGTACTAGGCAGTTTTAGTATTCTTCTCCCACGAACGTGTAATGTTAGGACGTGTCTCGACAACAACCTATCCTCATCAGAATACGCATACTACCTTTGGTGTCAGGACATTTTATGATTTTCAGAAGTATTGGGATTGTATTAATTATTTCTACATATAGGTGAACTTGTAATAATTAGCACGATTATCAACAATACTGCCGTGTAAAGATACTTTGCACGCTTTCTCACTTCTCCAGATTTGTTGAAAATTGAATGTCGTTCGTGCCTTGTCACCATATCGTTTATTAACCATCTATGAACAATCGTCAAAGATATTTCGTCAGTGTTATAATAATGACGACTTGTACAAAGTATCGACAAAAGTGTGAAAACTTTTCATAATTTTTGTGTGAGCGTGCGGCGTGTGTTTGCTTTATGATCCGGGTCGACTAATTTAGCAAACGCATACAACTATTGCTACATCATCTGGCGTGGTCTTATTCCCTCTCCCAATACTATCGTGATTAAGAAAATAATTGTTATTTATTTAAACCATTTATCACGAATTCATTTTGCTGCTTCCCTGATACCGACTCACCAGCATAAGGAGGGCCCTTTTGAATCATTGATAAATTACAGTGGCACTTAATGAAAGTAAGTCGCAATCAATTATTATACCCCATAATAAACTGGAATAAAAAATTTCGCGCAAATTTAGTAGATTTAGACATTTTCACGTTTTCTTTGAAAAGTTGCTGCTACAAAAATTCTTCTACTAGTTAGATTTTCCCAATTTTTATCAATAATATTTTCTTTAAACATTTGGTGATCCCCGTTTTTATTGTTGTTACAGAACCTTTAGAACTTCTTACACGCGTGAGCGGTTTATGTCAGGCTTTCAGAGTTATGTAGTGTATAAATTATTAGATAGAAATATGATAGGCGTATCATTTCCATAAAATGGCGTATAAATGAAACGATTCGTTTTTTTCGTCGTAATTTTTCTTTAAACGTTCGGTAACTTGGCTTGAAATTTTACCAGTGCGCTCGGATGTAGGTTTACTTCATTATAGACGAAATGGGTTAATTGTTAAATATTTGTGTTCGTGAAAGGAATACCTGTGTACAAAGCCATTCAGCTAAATAGCGAAGCATATCCGAGAAAAATGCCTTTTAGAAATCTTAAGCGACTTAAATAAAATAAATTTTCAAGGGAACCCGTAGCGCACTCGGTATCGTGCTTATCTAGTAATCGCGAAGGCGCTGAATTAAATCTCGCCGCACGCATTTTTTTTTCTTTTTCGTTTTTCTTTCCCTTTTTTGCTTCCTACGTATATTTCGATGCTTTGTGAATTTTTACGAATGTCAAATGTCTTTGTCAAATGAAGACGTCATGGTTGAGACAGAGGCGTATTTTGGAAAAATAGCGGGGACGTTGGGAAAAGTGTTTCACTAAAAGTAGACTAAGTTGAAAAACGAATTATTTGCTATTGAAAAAACTGTCGTCTTCATTACTAGCATAAGTACTTTTGAACCGCCTTCGTATATACATTGTATTCTGGTCACCTTTTCGGGCCTCCGCCAAGCATCGTATGAGCCGTCTTGTGTGTAAATACGTGGATGCTGAAACATAAACAATGAAAAGAGAAGAACCTTCGCCTTAGGATGAAAGAATAGAAGAAGAATCTATATTGAACCGTCGAGAAAAATACGACACCATGCGTCTTTTTCGGCAAAGTCGATGGCGATAATGTTACGAGCGCTACGATAAAAAAGTATTCCAAGTCTTACAATAGAAAATAATTTCTGGCAAAATGTTGGTGCTAGCACAATTCGAAAACGAGTCGTATAGCATTTGTGCAAAAACTTATGTCACATAAGTGCAACGGTCGAGATGCATAGTAAAATACAAAGTGATGTAACGCGCAGACTATTGTAGAGGACGATAAGTACAACGGAACATAATTTATTTTTTTTCCTGATGAACACCGTCATCCCTATTTCATCGAGTTCGAACAACGTTTATTAGGAAGAGCTATTCTTTCAATTTAGAAAAGCATAGTTACCCACGCATACCTAAATAAACTTTTCTCCTTTGATAGAATTTCATAAGTAAATACTATCTCGTACTAAATAATAAACGATGATTGTATAATTAAAGGCATGGCAGTTTTTCAATAAACATGCACTAAGGATATTTCAAACATAAGACTACTTGCTGTTTTTGCGGGTGCAAAATCAACAAAGCGAATGTCAAAATGGAGAAAATTTATTCACGGGATTGTATAAGTAGATTGATTTTTACGAACTAGCATACGCTAGCAAAAACATGAAGCCTTCGCTGAATCCACTTACATCCACTATTTTTGGCGATGACATTGCCAAATAAGCCATTTTCAATTATTTAAAAAATTCCTTCAGTCTTTGTGATACAAGAAGATTTTTTCCATCACCGATATTATTATCTTTTCGGATACGTCTAATGGCAGTTGAGGGACCAAACAAACAAAGGGATAAATGTCCCAAAAATACGCGTTTCCTTTATGATAGATGCCCCAATAACAACCGTTGCTTCTATAAAAGATGTCCTGATAACAACCGTTTCCTCTGTGAAGATGTCCTGATAACAACTGTTACTTTAAAGAAAACTCAATAAAGAGCTTGAATTTTATTTAATAATTTGTTTTAAATAATTAACTCCCGTGACTCTCAGCACATTAACAGTGCTGTGAATCTTTATTTACACAGGTGGTACCTACACTATATGTAAAAAGGCATGCATTATTGTGAGGTTGTTATGGGCCTAAGTCCGAATGCTACTACTGGACTGAATTTGTTTTCTAGAAGTATATAACACCTTCGCTGATCGTCCTGTGCAGTTTGGGTACAGTCCAAAGAATCATTTTGTGGAAACAAATTCCAAATTCGTTGTATTTCGTGGGCTAATCACATTGCGCATATAGAAACCTCCCGATTATTTTTCATATCAGCTAAAAGAATGCTACTATACGGAGGTAAAAAGATAGGTATGGTTCAACTAATTATCGGAATAACACCCGGCACCGTGAAAATGTACCCGGCACGTGGCTTAATTATTTAAAACAGTTTATTAAGTAAAACTCAAGCTTGTTATTGAGCTTTCTCAAAAAGTAACAGTTGTTATCAGGATATTTCCTCAGAGGAAACGGTTGTTATCAGGACATCTTCACAGAGGAGACGGTTGTTATCAGGACATCTTCGCAGAGGAAACGGTTGTTATCAGGACATCTTCACAGAGGAGACGGTTGTTATCAGGACATCTTCGCAGGGGAGACGGTTGTTATCAGGACATCTTTTATAGAAGCAATGGTTGTTACTGGAACATCATTCACAAAGTAAACGCGTATTATTGGAACAGTTATTCATTTTTCGTTTAGTCCCTTAACTGCCATTAGACATATCCGAAAAGATAATATGTAATATTGGTCTCGGAACAAACCTTCTCGTATTACAAAGACTGAAGGAATTGTGGAAATAATTGAAAATGATACATTTAGTGATGTCATCGCCAAAAATAGTAGATGTAAGTGGATTTAGCGAAGGCTTTATATTGTTGGTAGCGTATGGTACTTCGTAAAAATCAATTTACTTATACAATCCCGTGAATACATTTTCCCCAAATTGACATTCTCTTTGTTGATTTTGCACCAGCAAAAACGGCAGGTAGTCTTATGTTTCAAATATCCTGAGGGCATGGTTGATGAAAAATTGCCATGCGTTTCATAATACAACCTTCGTTCATTATCTAGCATGGAATAGTATTTATTTATGAAATCAAAGGAGAAACATTCATTTAGGTATGCGCGGGCAACTATGCTTTTCTGAATGGAAAGAATAGCGGTTCCTAATAAACGTTGTTCGAACTCGATAAAATAGGGATGACGGTATTCATCGGGAAAAAGATAAATTATATTTCGTTTTTTCTATCGTTCTCTACAATAATCTGCGCATTACATCACTTACCGTTTTGACATTTCACAATGCAACTCGACCGTTGCACTTGTGGGACATTATTTTCTGGACAAATGTTATACGACTCGTCTTCGTATCGCAATAGCACAAACATTTTGCCAGAAATTATTTTCTACGGTAACACGTAAAAGACTCCTTTGTCGTAGCGCTGGTAACATTGTCATCGTCGACTTTGCCGACAGAGGCGCATGGTACCGTATTTTTCTCGACGGTTCAATATAGACTCTTCTTCTTTCATCCTAAGGCGAAAATTCTTCTCCTTCCATTGTTTATGTTTTAGTATCCACGTATTCACACACAAGACGGTTCATACGATGCTTGGCGGAGGCCGGAAATGGCGACCAGAATACCATGTATACACGAAGGCGGTTCAAAAGTACGTGTGCTAGTAATGAAGACACCATTTTTTTCAGTAGCAAATAATTCGTTTCTTAACATAGTCCACGTTCAGTGACACGTACTTCTCCTAAAGTCCCTGCCATTTTTCCAAAATACGCCTCAGTCTCAACGATGACGTCCTCATTTGACAAAAACATTTGACAATCATAAAAATTCATAAAGTATCGAAACATACGTCGGAAGCAAAAAAAAAGAGAAAAACGAAAAAGAAAAAAAGACGCGTGCAGCGAGATTTGATCTCGCGCCCTCGCGATTACTAGGTATGCACGTTACCGAGTGCGCTACGGGTTGGCATAAACATTTAATATATTTAAGTCGCTTAAGATGTTCAAAAGGCATCTTTCTCGGATATGTTCTACCACAAGATCTCGAAGAATGAAAATCCTCAGCATATGTACTGTCCCGCGGGGTCACAAAGCTGGTGCAAATGGCGCATTGCCGACGCCGAAAAAACTCTGGACGAATTTGATCGCGAAGCTCCACTGCATGAAGACGTCGCGAATGCTATTAAGCCGATTTACATTGATTTGTCATCGAGAGACTTGCTGGAAAAATGTTTAGGTGGCGATACTCAAAACAACAACGAAAGCTTCAACGCAGCCGTTTGGCGATTCGCACCTAAACACCTTCACTGTGGCGCGAAAACGATCGACATCGCGGCTTATTTGGCCGCAGGGATTTTTAACGAAGGCTTTACAGCAGTCCTTAAAACAATGACGACGATCGGAATCGTCGTTGGCCAGCAAGCATCAATATTCGTCGATGCGCGAGATAAGCAGCGGATAGAGAGGTCAACGAGACGCAGCCTCGAAGCAACGAAAGAGGCTCGAACAAGACGCAGAAGCGAAACTGCTTCACTGAATGAGTTGTTCGAAGCCGAGGAAGGCATCCTGTATGGCCCTGGCATAGCAGATTAGATTAAAAATACTGTAAGTACTCGATATGTCCCATAAACTGTACTCACAACTTTAAACGCGTTTTTCTCGAAACAGCTTTTTCACAACTGGTGTGCACGATTTCTCAAAAACTATTCAACCGATTGCCTTCAAATTTGGACAGAATGCTCAGCTGACATGCTTTTATCGTTTGATGAAGCAAAAAAGCAATACGTTTAATAGTTTTTTATTTATAACAAAAAATCGATCAATTTTTTTCGAAAAATCGATACTTCAAGTTCAAAACGTCACCAAATCGTCAATTTTTTTTTCCCTTCATCGAACGATAGCTATATGTGTCTAAAGTAAAATGCTTTTTGGGTTTTTGTTGCAGGATGAACGTGAAGGCTGTAATCGTGCACACCATCAAAAAAGGACCATCGCGCGTCGAGGGGGGTGGGAGGCGGATTTTTTTATGAAATTATTTAAAAATTTTTTTGTATGTAGTAAACAGATCAATAAAACTATATGCCAAGTTTCACAAGTCTTCCGTTGTATACTTTCTTCACAAAAAAATTCCCAAACAGCGGTGAATTTTGCGAACAAAAAGACAATCCCCCCTTAACGTATTCCTTTCTGATGAACTCATTTCGTCTATACTGAAGTGAAAATACATCCCAGTATGTAGGTAAAATTTCAAGCCAAGTTATCGAACTTCTAATGAAAAATTACGCCGCAGCAAACGAATCGTTTCATTTATACAGCATTTAATGGAAATTATACGCTGACCACATTTCTATCTAATAATTTTTACACGAAATAACAAGTGTAAAAAGTTCTGTAACAACAATAAAAATGGGGGTCACCAAATGTTTAAAAAAAATATACCGAATTTATCTCTATGAACTCAGTAACTTTACGGTTGAATATAACATTCCTCAAATATTGGTATTGATGCTGTATGTGATTAGTGCGTTAATGCCGTTTATGTATGACGAAAGAATAAATACCCCAATATAAGCGTTTCCCCTGTGGATGATGTCCTCATAACAACCATTTCTTCTGTGAACGATGTCCTGATAACAAACGTTTTCTCTGGGGAAGATGTACTGATAACAACTCTTACCTCTGGAAAAAAACTTATTAACAAGCTTCAATTTTACTTAATAATCTTTAAAAAATGAACTCATCATAAAAAAAGTCGTTATTTTTCGAAAAAAAAAATCGATAACTGTTTCAATGCGCAAAACGCGGTTCGTTGAGGTTACATATATTTTTAAAAATATATCGCTCGAATAACAGTATTATATGTGCATCTATTGATAGAAATATTGATTATAAAGGGTGTCTCAAAACGCCCTGGCATTTTAATTTATTAATAAAACGTATTATTTGTTTACAAAGTACGAATATTTTCATTTTAATGTAAGGTAAAAACATGGAGGTTATTTGTGGAACACAATATCCGATAAATAGCATAAACAGCATGGACTTGGAAGACATGTTCTTTCAACAAGATGGTTGAACCGCCACACTGCGGGCGAGACAATGCAGTTATTGCAGACAAAGTTTCATGGTCGTGTTATCTCGCGCTGCAGTGCGAGGGTTTTACCGAATCAAATGTGTTTTTGAATAAATTTTTAGCCGTATCAGATCCGCCATTTTGTTTGTCTTTTTTCTTCAAATTTTGACTTCAGATTTGTAATCAGCGGCCCCATAAACCCTCGTGTACAGACTTTCAACTGACAAGGAGACGGCACGACCGTGGGGTTGGGGATTTGGCCGATATTTTTTTGTGGCGAATGAGGACCCCTAGCACCTCATGTGGTTAATGTAGTAGGACGCACTACTTGGAAAATTCCGAGAAAAATCGATTCAAAGTTTCTTAGGCGCCTTATGAGTTTAAAGTGGCAGGCGCTTCTCGAGCCGCCGTCTAGTCTAGATGGTTAGGGCACGGTCTTTTGAGCCGGAGGTCTCGCGTTCAATTCCTCCTTCTGATCTTATTTTTTTTTATCCCAACAATTATTCAAAACGTTTCTTATCCCTACATTATTTAAAAAAATTTATTTACATTATTTTGTTTTTATTATTATCATTATTTTAAAATTATTTTCTTGTTTTTCCAATAAAACAATTCATGACGGTGGGTTTTTTATTTTTCATTGTAAAGTATATGAGGAGGAACTTTGGGATTTTAATGAGAATAACAAAGTCGATTAGGAAAAATTCAATTTTTATTCATATAACAATTATGTACAAAAACCGCAGTGCCAATTATCGTACAAACAAACAAAGCAATAATTTTTGCGACATTTTGCGCAATATGTAAAAGCGGATTTTTTACAATCGCAGGGAGTTTGCAATACATCCGTACAAAAACATGTCCCATTAACATTCATGAAAATGTTTCTAGTAACTGATAATTTTAAGGCAAACCAGGCGTATTGAATCATGTCTCGGAATATTGGTGACGATAATTGATGGGGAATTCTTGAATGGATTTTTATGCAATCGGATTTTTGTACAAGCAGAATGGTGAAATTAATTCCCGGGAAGATTGTATAAAAATCCATTCAATAATTTACCATCAATTATCGTCACCAATATTCCGAGACATGATTCAATACGCCTGGTTTGCCTCAAAATTATCAGTTACTAGAAACATTTTCATGAATGTTAATGGGACATATTTTTGTACGGATGTATTGCAAACCCCCTGCGATTGTAAAAAATCCGCTTTTATATGTTGCGCAAGATGTCGCAAAAATTATTGCTTTGTTTGTTTCTACGATAATTACCACTGCGGTTTTTGTATATAATTATTATATGAATAAAAATGGAATTTTCCCTTAACGACTTTGTTATTCTCATTAAAAACCCAATGTTCCTCCTCATATACTTTACAATGAAAAATAAAAAAAAACCACCGTTATGAATTGTTTTATTGGAAAAAAATGAAAATAATGTAAATTAATTTTAAAAAATAATGTAGGGATGAGAAACGTTTTGAATAATTGTTGGGATAACAAAAAAAAAAATAATAAGATCCGGAGGAGGAATCGAACGCGAGACCTCTGGCGCAAAAGACCGGGCCCTAACCGTCTAGACTAGACGGCGGCTCGACAATTGCCTAACACATTTTAAACTCATAAGGCGCCTAAGAAACTTTGAATCGATTTTTTTCGGAATTTTCCGAGTAGTGCGGCCTACTACTTTAACCACGTGAGGTGCTAGGGGTCCTCTTTTATCACAAAGAAAAATCGGCCAAACCCCCGACCCCACGGTCGTGCCGTCTCCTTGTGAATTGAATTCATTTTCGACTTTTGGCCAGCGATTTGGGATACCGTCTTACTGCGCGACGCGCGAGAGTTTAGTGGGGGTAACGGTTTCCGAATACGGTTCTTTAGGAAGAGCCACTCATTTCGGTATTCGCTCCTGGAAGCGTCGGACGACCAAATAGTCTCGACGGGTAAGAGATCCTACAAAATGTTTTTGCTCGTCCAATTCGAGGATGGACCGTACCATATTTGCGCGACAAGTGAAGTGACCATTGTACAAGGATCTACGTGCATCGTGGAGTATAAAAACGGTGGCCGATATGGTGCGCGGATCATTGCAGAAAATGGTGAGTAAAAAATATATACAATTATACAATGGTTGAGTCCCTATCGAAAGAGTCACATAAAATTACAATATTCCTTCGTCCATTTTTACGATAAATAATGTGAATTGTTGAAGAGGTGATATTGTCTATTTTAATTAATTAAGTTTAATCAGTTTTAATATGTTGATAATTACAGATGTTATTATGATATTATGAATATTGATTAATTTTGTGTAGACGTAGCAATTTTGATCTCCGAGTTGAGGCAATTGGAGTTGCCAAGTTCCGGCAATTTTAGTTGCCGAAACTCGGCACTAGAGTTGCTATGTCTGTACAGCAATGCAATAAACGATAGTGGCGCCACTAGTTCCCCAGTTGCCAACCTCATGATATGAAAATCGTCATAGGCGTTGCGAAGATGGACCAATTTTAGTTGAAGCAACTGTTAACTTCTTTACAAATTTCCATAACGGCTGTTAGTTGAAGCAACAAAAAGGTAGAATTGACGGTAGCTGCAGCTTTCGATTACATAAAAATCGACATGTTGCTCGTCACCAGTTGGCGAGTTTCAGTAACTAGCAACTGGCGACCAGCACCATGACGGCAACTAGAATTGCCGGAACTCGGCAACTCCAATTGCCGAAAATCGGAAATTAAAATTGCTACGTCTACACAGCGCCTATATTTTTAGCAATATTATCTAAAAGATAATATTGCTAAAAATATAGGCGCTGTGTAGACGTAGCAATTTTGATCTAAAAGATAATGTTGCTAAAAATATAGGCGCTGTGTAGACGTAGCAATTTTGATCTAAAAGATAATATTGCTAAAAATATAGGCGCTGTGTAGACGTAGCAATTTTGATCTCCGAGTTTCGGCAATTGGAGTTGCCGAGTTCCGGCAATTCTAGTTGCCCTCATGGTGCTGGTCGCCAGTTGCTAGTTACTGAAACTCGCCAACTGGTGACGAGCAACATGACGATTTTTATGTAATCGAAAGCCGCAGCTACCGTCAATTCTACCTTTTTGTTGCTTCAACTAACAGCCGTTATGGAAATTTGTAAAGAAGTTAACAGTTGCTTCAACTAAAATTGGTCCATCTTCGCAACGCCTATGACGATTTTCATATCATGAGGTTGGCAACTAGGGAACTAGTGGCGCCACTATCGTTTATTGCATTGCTGTACAGACATAGCAACTCTAGTGCCGAGTTTCGGCAACTGAAGTTGCCGGAACTTGGCAACTCCAATTGCCTCAACTCGGAGATCAAAATTGCTATGTCTACACAAAATTAATCAATATTCATAATATCATAATAACATCTGTAATTATCAACATATTAAAACTGCTTAAACTTAATTAATTAAAATGGACAATATCACCTCTTCAACAATTCACATTATTTATTGTAAAAACCATTTTTTTAATGGTTTTATTTGTTTCGTATCAATCGGGTAGTTTTATTTGTTTCGTAACAACTTTTTTTTCAAGTTTCCGTAATGGTTGTTAGTTACAGCAACTAAAAGGTAGAGTTGACTTTCCGCGTTTGACGTTGTCGCGGCTTTCAATTATGTGAAAATCATAACGTCCGTCAACTCCACCTCTTTGTTGCTGTAATTAACAACCGTTTCTGAAACTCGTTACAAAGTTGATACGAAACAAATAAAAATACCCCGTTGATACGAGGCAAATAAAAAATATTTTCCCTTGAACTACATAATATTGACTAAAACTATAGGCGCTGTGTACACTTAGCAATTTTGATCTCCTAGAGTTTCGGCAACTCTAAATGCCGAAACTGGGCACTGGGGTTGATATGTCTGCACAGCAATGCAATAAGCTATAGAGATGCTATTAGTTCCCCAGTTGCCAACCTCTTTACATGAAAATCGACCTAGGCGTTGCGAGGACGGAGCAACTTTACTCCAAGCGACTGTCAACTTTTTAACAAAATTCCGTAAGGGGGCGCAAATTAGGCGGCATACGCAAATTACGTAACGCAATTTAAGGGGGTCGAGGGAATCCGGCCAGGTCTACGGAAGTGGGGGAGGGAGGGGTCGAGGTTTATGTTACGTCACGATTTTAGAACTGCCAGAAATAGCAGAGTCTGCATGTTCAAGTTTTGAATTTAAAACTCGTGTAAAATTTTACCGCGGAAAGTTGACAGCTTTCCCCACGAAATGTCAGTTAATGGGGGATATCGCCCGCTTCTTGGTACTTTAATGTAAGCATCAATATTCTAGAACAATCATAACTGTATATCCAGAAAAACAGAACGAAAACTTTAAACGCTATTTTCTCGAATCTACATTTTTCGACCTTCTCCCATCGAATACTCAAAAACTTATCAAGCGATTTTCGATTTCTTTTTTTTAGATTTTTGTAATCACAGCGCCTAAGGTTGTACGTAGGCAATTTTCGAAATTTTGGTGATGACTATTTTTAAATACTGCTTGAATACAAAAAAGGCCTTGAAAATAGAAAAAAAAGGTCCAAACCGTCAGCATTAAAAAAAAGGCTAAGCTAACAACTGCTGCATTTGTATAGATATCGATCAATTTTTTACTTTTTATTTACAGATAACTTTTCATAAAGATATCGATGGGACAATGAAGAGAATTTATTTTTTCATCGTCAAATCAGGGCATATATTTCGGTTAATTTTACAGAGTTTTTCATAAAAATTGGTATAAAACTGGATGAATATATACTTCATAAAATGAGTATAAACCCGATCCTTTCATAATTAGTTATGTCTATGAAAAAAGTCACAATTATTCACGACAAAGTACCCGTTATGTAACGGAATAGAATTACTAAATTGTATTCGATTTTCGAAACAGATATGAATTCAACTTCGTCGATTACGGCAATTCGTTTTTTGTGGTCCACGTCGGTGGCGGCGACGTAATAAAGGGACAACATTCTTTTTGTACTTGTTATTAAATTACTGGCGGTCCCCATTACCACCGATATACCCCATAACCTACGATATATAATAAAGAAGTCCCGACAACTGTCGATACGTGACGTATAGAAGTAAATACTCGAACTTTGTTCTATTCAACAATTTTATATGGTAAATAGAACAATGTTCGAGTATTCACTTATAGAAAACACGTATCGACAGTTATCGGGGCTTCTTTAAATGGATATACCGGTGGTTATGGAGACGTGCTATCGTTTAGTAATACATTTATGAAACAAAATAGATAAATCGAAAAATAAAATTGTTGTTATGCACCAAATCTCTCTTTAGTTAGCATGGCTCGGTCATCGAGGCACTGTAATTAAAAAAATATTCTCGGGATTTAATGTGTCTTGAACGTGTCCGTATTTAAATATAACCTCGTTGTTTAACTAACCGAAAAATAATATTGATATTATGGATTTCTAGGTGACAAAACAGTCCTCGAAAAAATAAAAAACGAAAAGAATGCGATGCGCTAACTATTGAACGACGAAGAAAGTTCCATGCCCAAAAGCTTCGAACCTGGACAAAATTCATTGGTGTTAGCTGCGGAACGCTCTGATCTCGAAAAAAGAGATAATACTTATTCGATATGCGATGAAGAACCGGGTCTTTTTAGCTCCTCGATAAAAAACGATTCGATGCTATCGGGTTTATTGGACGAGATCATCCCGAAAACGTTGCCCGATAGTGAGTTCTCAGGATCTTCAGGTTGTACGGAATCGGTAGAACAGAACGAACTGTCAGAAACTGTCGAACAATATCACGTTACAACTAATCTGGAAGACTTCAATAGAGCTCTCCAGGAACCTGTATCTTTGAGTACGCCGGTCGAAGAGAGATGCAACAAAACAGGTGTTGTGATTTGTAGTCAAAACACATTGCCTCTACAATTTTCGCTGCTCCCTCCGCCCCTCCTTTTATGTGCTCTTTCAAGGGGTTTTATTAAGAACTCTCTTAAGGGGTTCGTTTCTAAAAAAACGAAAATGTAGGTTTCGATTTTCTTATTAAGTTTACCATTGAAAACACCGAGAATTTTTTTTCAACAAGCTGTAGAGCTAATTTTCGAGGGCCAAAAAAAATCCGAACAATGGTCATGTTCAAAAGTGCGTAGCGGGGCAAAAACAATTGTAGAGAAATCACTCAAAAATCAAAATAAAGGTTAACTTGTCCTCTTTAAAACGCAACTTCTGCAATCCAATTATCTTCATTTTTGCGTCCGCTATCTAACTTTCAGTGCGGAAAGAAATTTCGACTTGGGTACCCAAATTTATAGCTGGCAGTGTATGTCACAATTTGATATTTTGATTTATTTATTTCGTGACATATGTATGTCATGTTATTTTTGAGTCACTTCTCTACAATCTTTTTTCGCCCGCGTACGCACGTTTGAACTTGACAATCTTTTGGCTTTTTTGGCCGTCGAAAATTATCTCTACAGCTTGTGGAAAAAAATTCCTTGGTTTTTTCAATGGTAAACTTAAAAAGGAAATCAAAACCTACATTTTCGTTTTTTAGAAAGTCTCGTACGATTTTTTTTCGCTTTAGCTTTTTTAGATTTTTTCGCTTTAGATTTTTTTTCGCTTCGCATTTTTAGTTAAAAAATCGCATTTCCACACAAATTGACAGGAACGGCTTTGCGGAAACACATCGCAACAACATGCCTCAATGTGAACCTCTCGGACAACGAAATTGCTGACCTGGCACAGTTCATGGGGCACACAGAGAAAATTCATCGTGAACATTATCGCCAACCCATCGTCATTCGCGAAATTATGAGGATGTCGCGAGTCTTGGAGCTCGCTCAAGAAAACCCAAATGCAGATAACGCCGAAACCGACAGTGAAACCGATGACGAACAGCGTATGTAATCCGTGACCAAATTGACCCATTAAGGGTTAATCCCTTGATAATTACACCGCCGGCCAAAAATTTGAGTACACCAGTTGAAATTTCTTGCTGCTCTAAAAGTTACATAGCGGACTCAAAAATTAAAATAATTAAAATTTCCCAAGCGGGGCGTTCTAAAGAGGATAAATTTACCTTTATGTTGCCTTTTTAGAAAAAAATTCACATTTTTTTGTGCCCGTTACTCCTTTTTGAAAATGGCTATTTTTCAGCTTGTTTTGCACGTCTAAAACTACCTGCATAACTTCTGACGGATTTCTACGCTCGTTTTTTCCATGATAAACTTAAAGAGAGTATTACAACCTACATTATCCTTTTTTATAAAGTTTTGTACGATTTTGTTCGCCCCAGTATTGCATTTTTAGCTAAATAAGACATGTTTTATAAAAATAGGCGTAGTCGAATGACTATGGGGTTTCAGAGATATTGTCAAGAGAGTTAAAAATTGCATTGCTTCCCACTGGAGTAACCAGAATTTTTTCAGAATTTTTTTTGAATAATTGTTTTTTTTCCATGTTGGGTCGGGACTCAGATGAGTGGAGGAGGGGCTCCTTTTGAGAATTATGGGGTCCAGGACAACCTATTAAGAAAGAAAATTTGTTTACTTTTTCATTTTTAATCAACTACAATCTTTTCAGAATCTTTTTAAAAATTATTTTAACAATTTGTTCAATATTATTTTAACAACGTTTCAGACTAAAACTCGGAGAATCATCCACGGTTGATTTGTTATGTCTCAAGACCTATCGGATTTTAGACCAAACATTAAAAAGAAAAACTAAGTTCAAAAGTTTAAAGTTTTAAACAAACTCAAAAGCTTAAAGTTTTAAACAAGTTCAAAAGCTTAAAGTTTTAAACAAGTTCAAAAGTTTAAAGTTTTAAATAATATTTGGTCTAAAATCCGATAGGTCTTGAGACACAACAACTCAACCGTGGATGATTCTCCGAGTTAGAACTCGGACAAATTGTTAAAATAATATTGAAAAAATTCTGAAAAAATTGTAGTTAATTAAAAATGAAAAATTAAACAAATTTTCTTTCTTAATAGATTGTCCTAGACCCCAGAATTCCCAAATGGGGCGCCTCCAATAATCAGAGTCCCGACCAAAAATGGTATAAATTTTTTTTTTTTTTTAAACTGATAAATGCTGGGTACTCCAGTGTGAACCTATGCAATTTTTTACTCTCTTGACATTTTATCTGAAACTCCATAGTTATTGGACTACGCATATTTTTCTAAATCTGTCTAAAAAAGGAAAATGTAGGTTTTGATACCCTCAAGTTTGTCATGGAAAAAACGTTCGAAGAAATTCGCCAGAAGTTTTGCGGGCCGTTTTAGACATGCAAAAAAAGCTGAAAAATAGCCATTTTCAAAAAGACGGATCGGGCTAAAAAAAATTGTAAAAAAATTTCTAAAGAGGAAAAATAAGGGTAAATTAGTCCTCTTTGAAACGCCGCTTAGGACATTTGATTATCTTAACTTTTGAGTCCGCTATTCAACTGTTAATTCGGCAAGAAATTTCGACTGGTGTACTCAAACTTTTGGCTCGCAGTGTATATTCAATTTTAATATAATATTCAATTCTATTTGAAGTCCATTTGTTCAGTTCCAGCGCATGAGGATGGCGATGAACCACATTGTTTGCCAATAGTAGAAACCCGAAGTGATCGGAAGGCATCGATATCGAAATTACCATCCAAACGGTCTTCGAACATAGAGGATTTTGAAGGGGACGAGAATCCGCCGAAACGCTCAAAACAAAAACCTAAAAAAAGATCAAGTTTGTATTTGACTATTAACTCCAATTGTCATTATTGGCTTTCTACATTGTTATTATTCATCAATTTTTGTATTCTAGCTTCACTTTACGGTCGCGTTGGGCCCAAAAAGCGCTGGAGTACGGACGAAAAGGATATAGCTTTCGAGCTGTTCAGAGAATTTATAAAAAACGAAAGGTATCCTTCGCTAAAACACATCCAAGATGCGTGTAAGCGACATCCTACCTTGCAAGCGCGGAATCCGTGCTCGATCAAAACTTGGATCTCGAATGAGATAAAGAAAAGACATCGCCGACCGCTTGAATGAAACAAAACATGTATTCCCTTCCAAAGATTGTATTTTAGTTTTTAACGAAACCAACATGTATTTCTTTCGCAGTATTATGTATTCCCTTTTAAAGATTGTATTTTAGTTTTTAACGAAACAAACATGTATTTCTTTCGCAGTATTATGTATTCCTTTCCAAAGAATTTATTTTAGTTTGTCCATTTAATTTCTGACTTTGTAAAAAAATAAACTAAACAAATGTCATCCTTTTTTACTAAACTGAGTAAAAAATAAACGGAGTACATGTGCTGGAGGGTTTTTTGGTCCCCATATCAATCCATCCATCTTATAAAAGTCCTGAAAACAACCATCCGTTCAACGATTTGGTAATGTCCCAGTATCTACCGTTAGAACCTATTTTCCACTGGTAAGTATTCAAAAAGTCCTCTGGATACCGTGACGTCGACGAACAATTTGAGAACGGGCCATTCTCAAGAAATCAAAAAAGGAATATATTGAAGGACAAATTGAATAAGTCGCGTAAAATAACGATCACTCAAAAGAACGTACCTTGGAAACGGATGTGGTAATTTTGTAGAAAATTTGTGCCGCTGTGGAGAAAATCGGTAAACGCTTTTTCTTCAGAATTATTGAAAACCATGTAAGCTTTCAAAAAATGTCATCTAGTAATTGTTCGTAATTACGCGTGTCTATGCAAATAATTATTTATAATAATATTGATTCGATTTTGAGAAATGCAAAATACCATAGCGCGCCCTCTTCCGACCTCCCTCGAAAAAGGAAAAATATAGGCTCCAAACAAAAGTAGAACGCGATCGCTCGGGGTTGAAACTCAAAGATTTCCTCGTGTAACAAGTCGCTCGCTAATGAGCAACACGTCTTTTTAAATTTTGTTAGTACAGTGCTGCTGTTTTATGATGCACAAAATCACGTTCAGTATTATACATGCGAACTGTGTACTGAAGGGAAAAAATATAGCGTTAGATATAGACAGTAAAATATCTAGTTTGACGAGTTCATCAACGTTTTGTACTAAGAAAAAAAAGTAAGTATACAAAGATCTACCTGATGAAGACGATTTTAGTTCGCACGATACAATTCAGCCAAATGTGAATTCGAGTATAAACTTTCTCAATCTAGTACGAATACTAAAAAAAATGTGAAACTTCGTTTTATCGAATTTTCACCCATAGTCAAGAGCGATAGATATAATACTTTACAAACGAAAAAGAGGCAACTAGTGTCCGATCACTATTTCGCGATGTATAACGAGTCAAATTTGAGCGTCCCCACTAGAGTTACGAGATGCTCTCTCGCTTTTATTTATGTATATTTCTACCTTTGTCTTTCTCCCACTCTTGGTATTTTATCGAACCGCTCTGGCGATAATAAGTTTTATCTAATTGGTAAAAACAAATAATAACTTTTTTCGGGATCAATGTAATGATGTGGAAAACAACGAAAAAACCGTCATCACGTATTTATCAACATTTTTTAAGTTTGTGGGATTCATAGGAATTATCTTCGAAAAAGAACATACGTCGGTACGTAAACGACATGGATCATTGACTTTTAATATGCCACGTCCAATTCAATTATATATTTAAACGAAATATTTGCCTACCTGCTTTCCAGCTGAATGAAGACCTCTATGGACTAACGAAATGATTTTTCTTTGGACTCTTCCAAAGTTCATCTCTGATAAACGGCTTATCTTAAAATATTCTGAGGACGACGCTGCAGAGACACGTTGAATCTGATTAGAAAGTTCTGTCGGATTTTTTAAAATTCTAATCGTTGTATTTTATTAGAAAAAAAACCAGAATACTGCTTTGCTCCTAGCAAACAATTAAAAAGTCGACAAACTCTGGTAGAAGTGAGTATATCGCGTGCAGTAATCTCGAAATTGAACTGAGAAACGGCATTCGTCTTAGTTGGACGAATCTGTTGCCGTTCTCTGTTAGCAAATGGATTCTAACGGTAGATATTGAGACATTACCAAATGGCTGAACGAATGATTGTGCTCAGGACCCTTTCAAGATGGATGAACGTCCTCATCAATCGTTCATCCATCTGGAAAATGTCCTGAGAACAACTATTCGTTCATGCGTTTGATAATGTCCCAAAATCTACCGTTAAAACCTATTTTTTACTACAAAATGTTCGAAAAGGCATCTGGATACCAGAGAGTCGACGAACGTTTTAGAAAAAGATTATTTTTAAGACTTCTTTGGGCTATCCAAATTATTTTTCTCGGGACTCGTTTAAGACTCACCTTTATTGAACGGTTTATCACCCTCAAGCTAATGGGAGAGTTCTTTCAAATATTTGTTCATCCCTAATCGTTTTATCTTATTAAAAAAAACTAGGATACGGCTTTGACCTGAACGAATATTTAAGAGGCAACAAATTCAGGTAGAAGTGGTGGCTATGTCACGTACGATAATCTCGAGATTGAACTGAGAAACGGCATTCGTCCTAGTTGGACAAATGCCGTTCTCAATTAGCAAATAGGTTTCAACGATAGATATTGGGACATTGCCAAATGGCTGAACGAATGGTTGTTCTCAGGGCATTTTCAAGATGGATGAAGGTCCCCATATCCACCGTTTGTCCATCTTGAATATGTCCTGAGAACCACCATTCGTTCACGCATTTGGTAATGTCCCAATATCTACCGTTAAAATCTATTTCTTACTACGAAATATTCGAAAAGGCATCTGGATACCAGAGAGTCGGCGAACGTTTTAGGAAATGGTTATTTTCAAGACATCTTTCGGCTATCCAAATGATTTTTCTCGGGACTCTCTCAAGACTCACCTTTATTAAACGGTTTATTGCCCTCAAGCTAATTGGAGAGTTCATCTTAATATTTGTTCACCCTTAATCGATTAATTTTATTTAAAAAAAACTAGCACCCTGCTTTGGCCTGAACGATTAATTAAAAGCCTACAAATTCAGGTAGAAGTGTTGACTACGTCACGTACGGTAATCTCGAGGTTGAACTCAGAAACGGCATTCGTTCGACTTGGACGAATGGCGTTCTCAGTTAGCAAATAGGTTCCAACGGTAGATATTGGGACATTACCGAATGGCTGAACGAATGGTTGTTCTCAGGGCATTTTCAAGATGGATGAACGTCCTCATATCAACCGTTTATCCATCTTGAATATGTCCTGAGAACAACCATTCGTTCACGCATTTGGTAATGTCCCAATATCTACCGTTAAAATCTATTTCTTACTACGAAATATTCGAAAAGGCATCTGGATACCAGAGAGTCGACGAACGTTTTAGGAAATGGTTATTTTCACGACCTCTTTCAGCTATCCAAATGATTTTTCTCGGGACTCTTTCAAGACTCACCTTTATTAAACGGTTTATCGCCGGCAAGCTAATTGGAGAGTTCTTCCTAATATTTGTTCACCCTTAATCGATTTATTTTATTGAAAAAACTAGGTTCCTGCTTCGACCTGAACGATTAATTAAAAGCCTACAAATTCAGGTAGAAGTGGTGACTACGTCACGTACGGTGATCTCGAGGTTGAACTCAGAAACGGCATTCGTCCGACTTTGATGAATCACGTTCTCAGTTAGCAAATAGGTTCCAACGGTAGATATTGGGACATTACCGAATGGCTGAACGAATGGTTGTTCTCAGGGCATTTTCAAGATGGATGAACGTCCTCATATCAACCGTTTATCCATCTTGAATATGTCCTGAGAACAACCATTCGTTCACGCATTTGGTAATGTCCCAATATCTACCGTTAAAATCTATTTCTTATTACGAAATATTCGAAAAGGCATCTGGATACCAGAGAGTCAAGGAACGTTTTAGGAAATGGTTATTTTCAAGACCTCTTTCGGCTATCCAAATGATTTTTTTCGGGACTCTTTCAAGACTCACCTTTATTAAACGGTTTATCGCCCTCAAGCTAATTGGAGAGTTCTTCCTAATATTTGTTCACCCTTAATCGATTTATTTTATTGAAAAAACTAGGTTCCTACTTCGGCCTGAACGATTAATTAAAAGCCTACAAATTCAGGTAGAAGTGGTGACTACATCACGTACGGTAATCTCGAGGTTGAACTCAGAAACGGCATTCGTCAGACTTTAAAGAATGACGTTCTCAGTTAGCAAATAGGTTCCAACGGTAGATATTGGGACATTACCGAATGGCTGAACGAATGGTTGTTCTCAGGGCATTTTCAAGATGGATGAATGTCCTCATATCAACCGTTTATCCATCTTGAGTATGTCCTGAGAACAACCATTCGTTCACGCATTTGGTAATGTCCCAATATCTACCGTTAAAATCTATTTCTTACTACGAAATATTCGAAAAGGCATCTGGATACCAGAGAGTCAACGAACGTTTTAGGAAATGGTCATTTTCTAGACCTCTTTCGGCTATCCAAATGATTTTTCTCGGGACTCTTTCAAGACTCACCTTTATTAAACGGTTTATCGCCCTCAAGCTAATTGGAGAGTTCTTCCTAATATTTGTTCACCCTTAATCGATTTATTTTATTGAAAAAACTAGGTTCCTACTTCGGCCTGAACGATTAATTAAAAGCCTACAAATTCAGGTAGAAGTGGTGACTACGTCACGTACGGTAATCTCGAGGTTGAACTCAGAAACGGCATTCGTCAGACTTTAACGAATGACGTTCTCAGTTAGCAAATAGGTTCCAACGGTAGATATTGGGACATTACCGAATGGCTGAACGAATGGTTGTTCTCAGGGCATTTTCAAGATGGATGAATGTCCTCATATCAACCGTTTATCCATCTTGAGTATGTCCTGAGAACAACCATTCGTTCACGCATTTGGTAATGTCCCAATATCTACCGTTAAAATCTATTTCTTACTACGAAATATTCGAAAAGGCATCTGGATACCAGGGAGTCAACGAACGTTTTAGGAAATGGTTATTTTCAAGACCTCTTTCGGCTATCCAAATGATTTTTATCGGGACTCTTTCAAGACTCACCTTTATTAAACGGTTTATCGCCCTCAAGCTAATTGGAGAGTTCTTCCTAATATTTGTTCATCCCTAATCGACGAATGAGAAACGGCATTCGTCCGACTTGGACGAATGACGTTCTCAGTTAGCAAAGAGGTTCCAACGGTAGATATTGGGACATTACCAAATGGCTGAACGAATGGTTGTTCACAGGACATTTTCAAGATGGGTGAACGTCCTCATATCAACCGATAATCCGTCTTTAAAAAGTCCCGACAACCACTGTTCCTTTAGCAATTTGGCAGAGTCCCAATATCTACCGTTAGAACCTATTTTTACTGCGAAATATTCAAAAACGCCTGTAGATATGACTTTTATCCAGTTTTCTACTCAGCAGCACCGCTGGTATCATTTACAATAACGAAAAATAGGTCTTTCAAAAAGTCTCCGTAAACACCTTTCTACAAACATATATATATATATATATATATATATATATATATAAATATATATACAGGGTGGCGCATTTAACGTGACCACCCCAAATATCTCTGTTGCCTTTAGAGCGACGAAAAAAATGTCAGGTGGTAATTTGATCGATTTCGAAGAGCTGATACAGTAGTGAAAAATTCATTTTTGTCAAGGTCATAGTTTTTGCGTCCTCACGGCCATCAATGGTTTTTCATATGAGAACATGTTTTTTTTTTATTAAGACGTTTTAGCTGATATTCAAACGAATCCGACGACCTATGATATCATGACCTTGAAATGATTTTTCCCCAAAATACACCATCAAATGCCATCTAGGGTGACCAATTTTTTTTTTTCGGTGGAGGCACTGACGCACAGTGAAGGTCGCCTCCACTTTTAAAAATGGAATGGTACATTTTTTCCAATTATCTTGTGGAGTACCTCAAGCCGCATAAAAAACGTTAGGAGGTCAAAGTCGTTTAAGGTCATTCAAGGTCACCTATGATTTGTATCATCGATACTGACCTTGTATGACACTGAACGACTTTGACCCCCCAATGTTTTCATGCGGGTGACGCGCTCCACAAGATGGTTGAAAGAAAATGTATCATTCCATTTGAAAAAGGAAAGGTGACCTTCGATGTGCGTGAGCGCCTTCACCGAAAAAAATGGTCGCATTTGATGACCCCCTTCACACCGTACAACTTTTGTCTGGAACATTTTTTTGTGACGTCGCTAATTACCGAGTTCTTTCGGGTGGCAGAGATAAGAGGGACACCCTATATACTGGGTGGATCAATAACTATTTTTTTTTTGCAGGTGGAGGTACTTCGGACATTTGAAGGTCAATTCCATTTTTTTTAATGGATCGGTATGTTTTTTTTTCTGTATCACGAAAGAGGAGCTTAAAACGAGTTCAACGACCTATAACATAAGGTCATTGAAGGTCATAGAAAGTACAGAAAGGCGATAATACTTACAGTTTCGGTAGTAAATAAAATTACCACGTTTATAGTATGTGTTCTAAATGACGACCATCATTATCAATGCGTACGTTATCATGTACGTTTACACATTTCTCAGACTGGTACAGAAAGTACAGAAAGGCGATATCACTTATGGTTTACTGCACTGAAAATAAACACTGTTTCAAGGACACTTTAATAAGTTTGCACGATAAGATAAACATGATAAGATTAGTATCGATAAATCGGTCAATCGAGTACAATGTATCCGTTTGAAGAGCAAGTCGACATGCTTCTTATTTATGGCGAATGCCAACAAAATTCTGTAAGGGCAAAAACCTTATATGGTGAACGATATCCACGTCGGTCTCAGCCTCCGCGTCAAACATTTAAAAATGTGTGTGATAAACATAGGCAAACCGGTAGTTTAAGTGTCCGTAGTGGTGTACACCAGAAGCGCGTAACGAATTAAGGCGTTACCCCCACTTGTAGCGCAAAAAAGGCCTTTTTCATGAATTTTTCTAAAGAAAACTACAAAACTTTTTTAATCGATCAATATACCATCTTAAAGAACACATCTTGAAGAACTTTCAGTAATTTTTTTATTGAAAAATATTACATTGTTTCGTGGCAAATGGCCGTCAATGAAATAATGTTTTTATATACACGGTTTGCGGTGACCAACATTACGGCGAAGTGGATCATCTGAAAAAAAAATGCGGATGGATTTAGTCAAATATAAGTATAAACTAGTCTTTGATCGAAGGATTTTAAAAAATATTCATTTTTCACAAAATGGCGGACAGTCAAAGTTGATGGTTCGATTTTAACGAAAAAAAACGGCCGTTTTTTTCGAAAAAAAAATCGAACGATTAAAGACGACATTTTTATGTATTAAATAAGCCTGCAAAATTTCAAGAAGATCGGTTCATTAGTGTTCGAGTAATCTTGGTCACCGACTTCAGAAATGCCATTTTGAGAAAAACGCGTTCAAAGTTTCAATTTCAGTTTACACGAAGAAAACATTTTTTTTTGTAAACTTACATAGAGTCCTCTATTCCGGGCCCGTTTTTATAAAGTCCAGTCTATTATATGAACGTTGTGAATGCCAGGTATACGACCCTTTTCATCGAACAATGCATTGAAGGTCGGAGGGAGGGTCGAGCGCGCCAGACGGCAGACTAGCCGGTCGTTTACACAACGGATTCTTCTCTTTCAACGCTCATATCTCAGTCAATTTTGTTCGGATCGACTTGAAATTTTCAGGACATATTCTCAGATACTTGTACTTCAAAAAAATGCCATAAAAAAATCGATTTTTTCATAATCGCAACCCCTTAAGAAATGAAAATCGGTATGCTCGCAAGCGTGTCTCGAGATCCTCTCATTAGTTCGCGACAAATTGAAAATGAATCTGGCATTAGCAGGAGCACCGTCACAAATTTCACCCGTACCATGTTAGTCTTCACCAATAATTGCATGGGAACGACTTCATGAATGGCGTAGAGTTTTGTCGAATGGTTCAGCGTCAGATCGAAAACAATGAGTCATTGCTTAATACCGTTTTACTTACTGATTAGGCAACATTCACAAATCATGGGAACGCTTATTTGCATGACATGCATTTATGGGCACCGGAAAATCCACATTGGCTGCGGCAGGTTGAACACCAGAGACAATCGTCTATGAATGTATGGTGCGGAATCATAGGTGCTAAAATTATTGGTAGTACAGCCGTGCTGTTGCTGAAAAACCCCGTAATCGGAAAAAATAGAAGAAGGCTAATTTTTTGACAGGTGATTTTGTAGGTGCCGCGGGTGCTAAATCCAAGTTTGCCTTAAAATCGAGGTGTAGGGTTTTTTTAGGGGATGAAAGGGGATGGGGGTGGATGAATGCCAAACTACACCCCCTACGACGTCGGCGCCGTGAGACGAAATGTGCAGAAAAATCCAGGCATTAGTTCTGTCTACAGCGCCGAAGTCGTGAAAGTTCATTTTGGGGGTGAAAAAGTGGGTTGAAATTTTGAAAAATCAGTTTTAATTCTATAACTCAGAAAAAATTCGTACACTGTTTGTTCAAATGGGAAAGTTGTAGCCCTTGAAAAGACGCGTCGATCAAGTATGTGATCATCATTCTCCGATAATATCTTCACCCGCAAAAAATGGTTAAAATACCAAAAAAAAAATGGTTTATTGAATAACTCAAAAACAATTGATTTTTCGGGTATGGTTCAAATGTACGAAATGTAAAGAATAATTTTCTCTATATTTTCGTTGATATGGACCACCCTTGAGTTTTGATTTTCTAACCCGCGATTGGATTTTCTAACGCGGGTTGGAAATTCAAAATGAAATTTTGGGTAAACTATTGAGTGTACGAAATCGGCGCTGTGGAATAATTTGTAGCTTGAACCCTCAGCTACAAATTTTTGTGGACTCTTGTCCACAGCGCAAAACTCGTGTCTCTTATTTTCGGTTTCTGTGAACCTTATAGTTTCGAAGATATCCAAGGCGCTAATAGTTATTGATCCACGCTATATATATATATATATATATATATATATATATATATATATATATATATATATATATATATATATATATACGTGGGTCATTTGATAAGTACCTAGCCTACAAATGAAAACACCAAAATTTTGCTAAAAATAAAATTTATTTTTCAATGTAGTCTCCTTTTAGTTGAATACACTTGGCCCAGCGGTGTTCCAATTTTTTTAACCCCGTTGAAAAAAATGTTATCTCTTGGTCTGCAAAATAGGCCTCCGTGGCGGCGATTATTTCGTTATTGGAGTGGAATTTCTTCCCGGCGAGTGAATTTTTTAGATTCGGAAACAAAAAAAAGTCGCACGGAGCCAAATCTGGAGAATACGGTGGATGGGGCAGCAGTTCATAGCGTAATTCGACCAATTTAGCCGTGGCGAGCGCGGAGATGTAGGCCGGTGCATTATCATGGTGGAAAAGCACTTTCTTTCTCGACAAATGGGGCCGTTTTTCTTTTAACACGGCGTTAAATCGGCTCAATAGTTCGGCGTAGTACTGTCCCGTGACCGTCTTGCCCTTCTCCAGGTAGTCAATAAAAATCACACCTTGAGAATCCCAGAAAACAGTAGCCATCACCTTTCCAGCCGACGGGACCGTCTTCGCCTTCTTTGGAGCAGGTTCACCGGGTAAGGTCCACTGTTTTGACTGCTCCTTGGTCTCTGGAGTATACCAGTGAATCCATGTTTCGGCGACGGTCACGTAACGACGCAAAAACTCTTTTGGATTGCGATTAAACAGCTCCAAACACTGCTCTGAAGTAGTCACACGAATGCGCTTGTTGTCTGCAGTCAGCAAACGCGGCACCCACCTTGCAGACAGCTTCCTCATGCCCAAAGTCTCATGTAGGATATGCCACACGCGTTCTTCTGAGATGCCTACTATCACAGCTATCTCGTGCACCTTTAATCGGCGGTCTGACAAAACGATATCGTGTATTTTTGTCACGTTCTCCTCCGTAGTGGCTGTTTTTGGAGCACCTGGGCGTGGATCATCAAAAACCGACGTACGACCACGTTGAAACTCGTTATACCAAAATTTAACGGTCGCCATCGAAGGAGAAGCATCCCCATACACTGCATCCAAGCGTTCTTTAATTTCACTGCGCGATTTCCCTTCCAAAAACAAGAATCGAATCACCGACCGATATTGTTCTTTCTCCATTCTTTCAAAAATCAACGGACACACTTGCTTTCACACGCTCTCAAAAGAGAACTACAAGTCCGATCCGGCTGAAATTTTGTCAGTAGCCGTCAAGACGGTACTACACTATAGTGTATTTCTCTTGCAATAGTGGCACCATCTAGCGGTGAAGCTAGGTACTTGTCAAATGACCCCCGTATATATATATATATATATATATATATATATATATCACTACCCACTTGTGTGGCTATATCAGCCACACAAGAAGTTTCATCGCTTTTTTAAAAATGACGATATCTTAATTTACCAAGCGGCGTTTCAAAAGGGACATATTTAGATCCATTGAGCTTTTTAAAAAAAAAAATTACTACTTTTTTTAACCCGGTACACACTTTGAAAGATAGTCGTTTTTTGCTTTTTTTTTGGGCGTTGAAATTCTGGCGCACGAGTCGTAAAAAAAAAAGTTTAACCGTTCTGTCCACGAAAAACTTAAAGCGGGGAGTACAAGCTCCAATTTCATTTTTTTTCAGTTTAGCACGATTTTTTTCGCATAAATATTCAACTTTGTGCAAAAAAAACGACCATATTTATAAAATGTAGCCTAACTCTAAACCTACTGGGTTTTCGTAAAACTATTAAGAGGGTAAAAAGTTACATACAATCATTTTGGATTTACCAAAAATAATTCAAAATAAAAAAAAATTGAAAATTTGAAGAAAAAAAATTCTTTAAAAAATTTCTTTAAAAAAATTGAAAAAAAAAACGGAAAAAATAAGAACAACTTGTCCCACATCTCCCGGGGATTTGTGGAAAAAGTTGCAAGAAGCTTGGGCCAGTCTGGAGCGGGGTCAAATCGACGAATTGATCGAGCGGATGCTACGTCTTGTGAAAGCTGTGATCGCACTGAAAGGCGGCTTTTTATATTAAAAAGCCGTGTAGATGAGGTAAGAGACCCAATTTTTAAAGATAAAGAAATATTTCGTTGACTTAAGAAATCATTTAGAATTTTTTTTTCTTCGAATTTTTTATTTATTTTTTAATTCTGAAAAAGTGTCGTTAAATCCAAAATGATTATATGTAACTTTTTACCCTCTTAGCAGTTTTACGAAAATCCACTAGTTTCAGAGTTAGGCTAAATTATATAAAAATCGTCTTTTTTTTGCAAAAAGTTGAATATTTATGCGGAAAAAAATCCCACGAAACTTTTCAAAAAACGAAATTGAAGCTTGTACTCTCCGCTTTAAGTTTTTTATGGGAAAAACGGTTAAATTCTTTTTTTCACGAGTCGTGCGCTGAAATTTCATCCCCCAAAAAAAGCCAAAAAACGACCATCTTTCAAAGTGTGTACCGGGTTTTTAAATATTGGTAATTTTTTTTTGAAAAAAGCTAAATGTAGCTAAATATGTCTTTTTTGAAATGCCGCTTGGTAAATTGAGATATCGTCGTTTTTGAAAGAGCGATGAAACTTCTTGTGTGGCTCGGAACCGGGGCGAGTGTTTCCAAACTTTCGGACGGTAGTGTGTATATATATATATATATATATATATATATATATATATATATATACACACACACACACACACACATACATACATACATACATACATACATACATACATACATATATATATATATATATATATATATATTTGTCAAATGGTTGATGTCAGGGCTTTTTCAGTGCTGTAGTGGGTGATGGCAGGACAGTTGGTGCATATCGGGACTGTCCCGACAGTTTTCCCTTACTTACGTATGTTGTCAGGGCATGTCTCGATAACCACCATCCGCTACTTAGGTGTTTTTTCTCCCAGAGAAAGGTGTTTCTCAGGACATGTCTCGATGACCACCATCCGCTTCAAAATAAAGGCCTAACAATTGTACTAGGCAGTTTTAGTATTCTTCTGCCACGAACGTGTAATGTCAGGACGTGTCTCGACAACAACTTATCCTCATCAGAATACGCATACTACCTTTGGTGTCAGAACATTTTATGATTTTCAGAAGTATTGGGATTGTATTCATTAGTTCTACATATAGGTGAACTTGTAATAATTAGCACGATTATCAACAATACTGCCGTGTAAAGATACTTTGCACGCTTTCTCACTTCTCCAGATTTGTTGAAAATTGAATGTCGTTCGTGCCTTGTCACCATATCGTTTATTAACCATCTATGAACAATCGTTAAAGATATTTCGTCAGTGTTATAATGATGACGACTTGTACAAAGTATCGACAAAAGTGTGAAAACTTTTCATAATTTTTGTGTGAGCGTGCGGCGTGTGTTTGCTTCATGATCCGGGTCGACTAATTTAGCAAACGCATACAACTATTGCTACATCATCTGGCGTGGTCTTATTCCCTCTCCCAATACTATCGTGATTAAGAAAATAATTGTTATTTATTTAAACCATTTATCACGAATTCATTTTGCTGCTTCCCTGATACCGACTCACCAGCATAAGGAGGGCCCTTTTGAATCATTGATAAATTACAGTGGCACTTAATGAAAGTAAGTCGCAATCAATTATTATACCCCATAATAAACTGGAATAAAAAATTTCGCCCAAATTTAGCAGATTTAGACATTTTCACGTTTTCTTTGAAAAGTTGCTGCTACAAAAATTCTTCTACTAGTTAGATTTTCCCAATTTTTATCAATAATATTTTCTTTAAACATTTGGTGATCCCCGTTTTAATTGTTGTTACAGAACCTTTAGAACTTCTTACACGCGTGAGCGGTTTATGTCAGGCTTTCAGAGTTATGTAGTGTATACATTATTAGATAGAAATATGATAGGCGTATCATTTCCATAAAATGGCGTATAAATGAAACGATTCGTTTTTTTCGTCGTAATTTTTCTTTAAACGTTCGGTAACTTGGCTTGAAATTTTACCAGTGCGCTCGGATGTAGGTTTACTTCATTATAGACGAAATGGGTTAACTGTTAAATATTTGTGTTCGTGAAAGGAATACCTGTGTACAAAGCCATTCAGCTAAATAGCGAAGCATATCCGAGAAAAATGCCTTTTAGAAATCTTAAGCGACTTAAATAAAATAAATTTTCAAGCGAACCCGTAGCGCACTCGGTATCGTGCTTATCTAGTAATCGCGAAGGCGCTGAATTAAATCTCGCCGCACGCATTTTTTTTTCTTTTTCGTTTTTCTTTCCCTTTTTTGCTTCCTACGTATATTTCGATGCTTTGTGAATTTTTACGAATGTCAAATGTCTTTGTCAAATGAAGACGTCATGGTTGAGACAGAGGCGTATTTTGGAAAAATAGCGGGGACGTTGGGAAAAGTGTTTCACTAAAAGTAGACTAAGTTGAAAAACGAATTATTTGCTATTGAAAAAACTGTCGTCTTCATTACTAGCATAAGTACTTTTGAACCGCCTTCGTATATACATTGTATTCTGGTCACCTTTTCGGGCCTCCGCCAAGCATCGTATGAGCCGTCTTGTGTGTAAATACGTGGATGCTGAAACATAAACAATGTAAAGAGAAGAACCTTCGCCTTAGGATGAAAGAATAGAAGAAGAATCTATATTGAACCATCGAGAAAAATACGACACCATGCGTCTTTTTCGGCAAAGTCGATGGCGATAATGTTACGAGCGCTACGATAAAAAAGTTTTCCAAGTCTTACAATAGAAAATAATTTCTGGCAAAATGTTGGTGCTATCACAATTCGAAAACGAGTCGTATAGCATTTGTGCAAAAAATTATGTCACATAAGTGCAACGGTCGAGATGCATAGTAAAATACAAAGTGATGTAACGCGCAGATTATTGTAGAGGACGATAAGTACAACGGAACATAATTTATTTTTTTTCCTGATGAACACCGTCATCCCTATTTCATCGAGTTCGAACAACGTTTATTAGGAAGAGCTATTCTTTCAAATTAGAAAAGCATAGTTACCCACGCATACCTAAATAAACTTTTCTCCTTTGATAGAATTTCATAAGTAAATACTATCTCGTACTAAATAATAAACGATGATTGTATAATTAAAGGCATGGCAGTTTTTCAATAAACATGCACTAAGGATATTTCAAACATAAGACTACTTGCTGTTTTTGCGGGTGCAAAATCAACAAAGCGAATGTCAAAATGGAGAAAATTTATTCACGGGATTGTATAAGTAGATTGATTTTTACGAACTAGCATACGCTAGCAAAAACATGAAGCCTTCGCTGAATCCACCTACATCCACTATTTTTGGCGATGACATTGCCAAATAAGCCATTTTCAATTATTTAAAAAATTCCTTCAGTCTTTGTGATACAAGAAGATTTTTTCCATCACCGATATTATTATCTTTTCGGATACGTCTAATGGCAGTTGAGGGACCAAACAAACAAAGGGATAAATGTCCCAAAAATACGCGTTTCCTTTATGATAGATGCCCCAATAACAACCGTTGCTTCTATAAAAGATGTCCTGATAACAACCGTTTCCTCTGTGAAGATGTCCTGATAACAACTGTTACTTTAAAGAAAACTCAATAAAGAGCTTGAATTTTATTTAATAATTTGTTTTAAATAATTAACTCCCGTGACTCTCAGCACATTAACAGTGCTGTGAATCTTTATTTACACAGGTGGTACCTACACTATATGTAAAAAGGCATGCATTATTGTGAGGTTGTTATGGGCCTAGGTCCGAATGCTACTACTGGACTGAATTTGTTTTCTAGAAGTATATAACACCTTCGCTGATCGTCCTGTGCAGTTTGGGTACAGTCCAAAGAATCATTTTGTGGAAACAAATTCCAAATTCGTTGTATTTCGTGGGCTAATCACATTGCGCATATAGAAACCTCCCGATTATTTTTCATATCAGCTAAAAGAATGCTACTATACGGAGGTAAAAAGATAGGTATGGTTCAACTAATTATCGGAATAACACCCGGCACCGTGAAAATGTACCCGGCACGTGGCTTAATTATTTAAAACAGTTTATTAAGTAAAACTCAAGCTTGTTATTGAGCTTTCTGAAAAAGTAACAGTTGTTATCAGGATATTTCCTCAGAGGAAACGGTTGTTATCAGGACATCTTCACAGAGGAGACGGTTGTTATCAGGACATCTTCGCAGAGGAAACGGTTGTTATCAGGACATCTTCACAGAGGAGACGGTTGTTATCAGGACATCTTCGCAGGGGAGACGGTTGTTATCAGGACATCTTTTATAGAAGCAATGGTTGTTACTAGAACATCATTCACAAAGTAAACGCGTATTATTGGAACAGTTATTCATTTTTCGTTTAGTCCCTTAACTGCCATTAGACATATCCGAAAAGATAATATGTAATATTGGTCTCGGAACAAACCTTCTCGTATTACAAAGACTGAAGGAATTGTGGAAATAATTGAAAATGGCATATTTAGTGATGTCATCGCCAAAAATAGTAGATGTAAGTGGATTTAGCGAAGGCTTTATATTGTTGGTAGCGTATGGTACTTCGTAAAAATCAATTTACTTATACAATCCCGTGAATACATTTTCCCCAAACTGACATTCTCTTTGTTGATTTTGCACCAGCAAAAACGGCAGGTAGTCTTATGTTTCAAATATCCTGAGGGCATGGTTGATGAAAAATTGCCATGCGTTTCATAATACAGCCTTCATTCATTATCTAGCATGCAATAGTATTTATTTATGAAATCAAAGGAGAAACATTCATTTAGGTATGCGCGGGCAACTATGCTTTTCTGAATTGAAAGAATAGCGGTTCCTAATAAACGTTGTTCGAACTCGATAAAATAGGGATGACGGTATTCATCGGGAAAAAGATAAATTATATTTCGTTTTTTCTATCGTTCTCTACAATAATCTGCGCATTACATCACTTACCGTTTTGACATTTCACAATGCAACTCGACCGTTGCACTTGTGGGACATTATTTTCTGGACAAATGTTATACGACTCGTCTTCGTATCGCAATAGCACAAACATTTTGCCAGAAATTATTTTCTACGGTAACACGTAAAAGACTCCTTTGTCGTAGCGCTGGTAACATTGTCATCGTCGACTTTGCCGACAGAGGCGCATGGTACCGTATTTTTCTCGACGGTTCAATATAGATTCTTCTTCTTTCATCCTAAGGCGAAAATTCTTCTCCTTCCATTGTTTATGTTTTAGTATCCACGTATTCACACACAAGACGGTTCATACGATGCTTGGCGGAGGCCGGAAATGGCGACCAGAATACCATGTATACACGAAGGCGGTTCAAAAGTACGTGACACCATTTTGACACCACGAAGACACCATTTTTTTCAATAGCAAATAATTCGTTTCTTAACATAGTCCACGTTCAGTGACACGTACTTCTCCTAAAGTCCCTGCCATTTTTCCAAAATACGCCTCAGTCTCAACGATGACGTCCTCATTTGACAAAAACATTTGACAATCATAAAAATTCATAAAGTATCGAAACATACGTCGGAAGCAAAAAAAAAGAGAAAAACGAAAAAGAAAAAAAGACGCGTGCAGCGAGATTTGATCTCGCGCCCTCGCGATTACTAGGTATGCACGTTACCGAGTGCGCTACGGGTTGGCATAAACATTTAATATATTTAAGTCGCTTAAGATGTTCAAAAGGCATCTTTCTCGGATATGCTTCGCTATCTAGCCCAATGCCTTTGTACACTTAAGACGGAATGACACCTCATCGCGGTCGGTATGGTAGAACAATTATAGATACCCAAAAATCTCTGAAACGGCTCTTCAGATCCAGTCGAAACTTTGCCAAACGACGTCAAATAGATAGACGATTAGCTGTCTGCCCCGTAAATTTTCTGAATTTGAGAAAAAAAACGTAGATTGGCTTATGATAACCCAATCTACATTTTTTTTCTCAAATTCATAAAATTTGAGGGGCAGACAGCTGTTCGTCTATCTATTTGACGTCGTTTGGCAAAGTTTCGACGGGATCTGAAGAGCCGTTTCAGAGATTTTTGGGTATCTATAATTGTTCTACCATACCGACCGCGATGAGGTGTCATTCCGTCTTAAGGGGGCATTTTCTTTTTTTTTCGACAATAAAATCGATTTTTCGCTGACCGCTGTTTCATATTCTTCAAAGTGTTGAGAATATGTGTGCAAAATTTCAAATTAAAATTCTCAAAAATGGCAAAGTTATAAGCGATTTTATACCTGCGTGTCGACTCGCGGTGGCCGCGCGCTCGTTGTCACACGGCAGGGGTCGGCGTGCCCGGCAGCTGCCCGAATCTGTTGCTCGGCGGACCATAAAAATAACGGGACAGCATACAATAGGCATTAAATTCAATGAAGGACGAGTCCTAACGGTCGTGCGAGATCGAAATATTCGGTGGAGAGTCGCTCAGTCTCGAACGAGAGTTTACTGGTAACAGACGTGTATATCATGGATCGAAAACAGGGAAGTGATACTCATAGTCGTGCTGCTAGACCGAAAAAAAAGGAAATTTGTTGGGAATATTCACACCCGAGAAACGGAAACGACGTTTGCAAGTACGTCGGCCCAGAAACTGTCGACAGCGGAAGACAAAGAAATAATTACGGACCCGGGTCATGGATATCGCATTATCGCGTTTCTATCGGCTTTCTCTGCAATCTCGCAACTCGTAATATGTCAGGAATGCAAAGGACCGATCAAATTTGGCGAATCCAGTTCTCGCGGCTTGGGTTTTAAAATAGTTGTGCAGTGCAAGTGTCGTGTGCAATATATTAATTCCTGTCCTCTCGTCGATGACAAATCGTGTGAGATAAACCGGAGAATGGTTTTTGTGATGAGACTATTGGGAGTAGGCAGAGAGGGTATAAATTTATTTTGTGGCTTGATGGATATATCCCAAGGTTTCAACACAACCTTGTACTATGCCTCCTTGGAGAACATTTACAGTGGAGCCAAAGCTGTATGGAAGCTCTGTGCGAAAAAGGCAGTGAAAGAAGAGAAAGCGAAGAATGCTGAGCACGGAAATCCAGAGACAGATATTTCTGTGTCGGGAGACGGAACATGGAAAAAGCGAGGATATAGTTCCTTGTTTGGAATCACGACACTCATCGGCAAATATTCAAGCAAAGTGGTTGACCTTGTCGTGAAATCGGCTTACTGTCACGCTTGTAAATGGTGGCAATCAAAATCCGGTACCGAAGAATACGACGATTGTTTCGAAGAACACAGCAGTGAATGTACGGCAAATCACGATGGGTCAGCTGGAAAGATGGAAGTTGACGCGATCAAAGACATGTTCCGACGATCTTGGGAAATGCATTGTTGGAAGACAAACCTTACGGCGATGATTTGATCGTGAAGAAAAAGGAATGCGTCGAGCACGTTGAGAAGCGTATGGGCTCGCGACTGAGAAATGTGAAAAAAACGAAAAAACTTGGAGGAAAAGGAAAATTAACCGATAAATTGATAAAAGAATTAACAATTTTCTACGGTTTGGCTATCAGAAGACATCCAGACTCTGTTGATGAGATGTACAATGCTGTGTGGGCAACGTTCTACCACAAGATCTCGAAGAATGAAAATCCTCAGCATATGTACTGTCCCGCGGGGTCACAAAGCTGGTGCAAATGGCGCATTGCCGAAGCCGAAAAAACTCTGGACGAATTTGATCACGAAGCTCCACTGCATGAAGACGTCGCGAATGCTATTAAGCCGATTTACATTGATTTGTCATCGAGAGACTTGCTGGAAAGGTGTTTAGGTGGCGATACTCAAAACAACAACGAAAGCTTCAACGCAACCGTTTGGCGATTCGCACCTAAACACCTTCACTGTGGCGCGAAAACGATCGACATCGCGGCTTATTTGGCCGCAGGGATTTTTAACGAAGGCTTTTTAACAGCAGTCCTTAAAACAATGACGACGATTGGAATCGTCGTTGGCCAGCAAGCATCAATATTCGTCGATGCGCGAGATAAGCATCCTGTATGGCCCTGGCATAGCAGATTAGATTAAAAATACTGTAAGTACTCGATATGTCCCATAAACTGTACTCACAACTTTAAACGCGTTCTTCTCGAAACAGCTTTTTCACAACTGGTGTGCACGATTTCTCAAAAACTATTCAACCGATTGCCTTCAAATTTGGACAGAATGCGCAGCTGACATGCTTTTATCGTTTGATGAAGCAAAAAAGCAATACGTTTAATAGTTTTTTATTTATAACAAAAAATCGATCAATTTTTTTCGAAAAATCGATACTTCAAGTTCAAAACGTCACCAAATCGTCAATTTTTTTTCCCTTCATCGAACGATAGCTATATGTGTCTAAAGTAAAATGCTTTTTGGGTTTTTGTTGCAGGATGAACGTGAAGGCTGTAATCGTGCACACCATCAAAAAAGGACCATCGCGCGTCGAGGGGGGTGGGAGGCGGATTTTTTTATGAAATTGTTTAAAAAAATGTTTGTATGTAGTAAACAGATCAATAAAACTATATGCCAAGTTTCACAAGTTTTCCGTTGTATACTTTCTTCACAAAAAAATTCCCAAACAGCGGTGAATTTTGCGAAAAAAAAGACAATCCCCCCTTAACGTATTCCTTTCTGATGAACTCATTTCGTCTATACTGAAGTGAAAATACATCCCAGTATGTAGGTAAAATTTCAAGCCAAGTTATCGAACTTCTAATGAAAAATTACGCCGCAGCAAACGAATCGTTTCATTTATACGGCATTTAATGGAAATTATACGCTGACCACATTTCTATCTAATAATTTCTACACGAAATAACAAGTGTAAAAAGTTCTGTAACAACAATAAAAATGGGGGTCACCAAATGTTAAAAAAAAATATACCGAATTTATCTCTATGAACTCAGTAACTTTACGGTTGAATATAACATTCCTCAAATATTGGTATTGATGCTGTATGTGATTAGTGCGTTAATGCCGTTTATCCATGACGAAAGAATAAATACCCCAATAATAAGCGTTTCCCCTGTGGATGATGTCCTCATAACAACCATTTCTTCTGTGAACGATGTCCTGATAACAAACGTTTTCTCTGGGGAAGATGTACTGATAACAACTCTTACCTCTGGAAAAAAACTTATTAACAAGCTTCAATTTTACTTAATAATCTTTAAAAAATGAACTCATCATAAAAAAAGTCGTTATTTTTCGAAAAAAAAAATCGATAACTGTTTCAATGCGCAAAACGCGGTTCGTTGAGGTTACATATATTTTTAAAAATATATCGCTCGAATAACAGTATTATATGTGCATCTATTGATAGAAATATTGATTATAAAGGGTGTCTCAAAACGCCCTGGCATTTAAATTTATTAATAAAACGTATTATTTGTTTACAAAGTACGAATATTTTCATTTTAATGTAAGGTAAAAACATGGAGGGTATTTGTGGAACACAATATCCGATAAATAGCATAAACAGCATGGACTTGGAAGACATGTTCTTTCAACAAGATGGTTGAACCGCCACACTGCGGGCGAGACAATGCAGTTATTGCAGACGAAGTTTCATGGTCGTGTTATCTCGCGCTGCAGCGCGAGGGTTTTACCGAATCAAATGTGTTTTTGAATAAATTTTTAGCCGTATCAGATCCGCCATTTTGTTTGTCTTTTTTCTTCAAATTTTGACTTCAGATTTGTAATCAGCGGCCCCATAAACCCTCGTGTACAGACTTTCAACTGACAAGGAGACGGCACGACCGTGGGGTTGGGGATTTGGCCGATTTTTTTTTGTGGCGAATGAGGACCCCTAGCACCTCATGTGGTTAATGTAGTAGGACGCACTACTTGGAAAATTCCGAGAAAAATCGATTCAAAGTTTCTTAGGCGCCTTATGAGTTTAAAGTGGCAGGCGCTTCTCGAGCCGCCGTCTAGTCTAGATGGTTAGGGCACGGTCTTTTGCGCCGGAGGTCTCGCGTTCAATTCCTCCTTCTGATCTTATTTTTTTTTATCCCAACAATTATTCAAAACGTTTCTTATCCCTACATTATTTAAAAAAATTTATTTACACTATTTTGTTTTTATTATTATCATTATTTAAAAATTATTTTCTTGTTTTTCCAATAAAACAATTTATGACGGTGGGTTTTTTATTTTTCATTGTAAAGTATATGAGGAGGAACATTGGGATTTTAATGAGAATAACAAAGTCGATTAGGAAAAATTCAATTTTTATTCATATAACAATTATGTACAAAAACCGCAGTGCCAATTATCGTAGAAACAAACAAAGCAATAATTTTTGCGACATTTTGCGCAATATGTAAAAGCGGATTTTTTATAATCGCAGGGAGTTTGCAATACATCCGTAGAAAAACATGTCCCATTAACATTCATGAAAATGTTTCTAGTAACTGATAATTTTAAGGCAAACCAGGCGTATTGAATCATGTCTCGGAATATTGGTGACGATAATTGATGGGGAATTCTTGAATGGATTTTTATGCAATCGGATTTTTGTACAAGCAGAATGGTGAAATTAATTCCCGGGAAGATTGTATAAAAATCCATTCAATAATTTACCATCAATTATCGTCACCAATATTCCGAGACATGATTCAATACGCCTGGTTTGCCTCAAAATTATCAGTTACTAGAAACATTTTCATGAATGTTAATGGGACATATTTTTGTACGGATGTATTGCAAACCCCCTGCGATTGTAAAAAATCCGCTTTTATATGTTGCGCAAGATGTCGCAAAAATTATTGCTTTGTTTGTTTCTACGATAATTACCACTGCGGTTTTTGTATATAATTATTATATGAATAAAAATGGAATTTTCCCTTAACGACTTTGTTATTCTCATTAAAAACCCAATGTTCCTCCTCATATACTTTACAATGAAAAATAAAAAAAAACCCACCGTTATGAATTGTTTTATTGGAAAAAAATGAAAATAATGTAAATTAATTTTAAAAAATAATGTAGGGATGAGAAACGTTTTGAATAATTGTTGGGATAACAAAAAATAAATAATAAGATCCGGAGGAGGAATCGAACGCGAGACCTCTGGCGCAAAAGACCGGGCCCTAACCGTCTAGACTAGACGGCGGCTCGACAATTGCCTAACACATTTTAAACTCATAAGGCGCCTAAGAAACTTTGAATCGATTTTTCTCGGAATTTTCCGAGTAGTGCGGCCTACTACTTTAACCACGTGAGGTGCTAGGGGTCCTCTTTCATCACAAAGAAAAATCGGCCAAACCCCCGACCCCACGGTCGTGCCGTCTCCTTGTGAATTGAATTCATTTTCGACTTTTGGCCAACGATTTGGGATACCGTCTTACTGCGCGACGCGCGAGAGTTTAGTGGGGGTAACGGTTTCCGAATACGGTTCTTTAGGAAGAGCCACTCATTTCGGTATTCGCTCCTGGAAGCGTCGGACGACCAAATAGTCTCGACGGGTAAGAGATCCTACAAAATGTTTTTGCTCGTCCAATTCGAGGATGGACCGTACCATATTTGCGCGACAAGTGAAGTGACCATTGTACAAGGATCTACGTGCATCGTGGAGTATAAAAACGGTGGCCGATATGGTGCGCGGATCATTGCAGAAAATGGTGAGTAAAAAATACATACAATTATACAATGGTTGAGTCCCTATCGAAAGAGTCACATAAAATTACAATATTCCTTCGTCCATTTTTACGATAAATAATGTGAATTGTTGAAGAGGTGATATTGTCTATTTTAATTAATTAAGTTTAATCAGTTTTAATATGTTGATAATTACAGATGTTATTATGATATTATGAATATTGATTAATTTTGTGTAGACGTAGCAATTTTGATCTCCGAGTTGAGGCAATTGGAGTTGCCAAGTTCCGGCAACTTTAGTTGCCGAAACTCGGCACTAGAGTTGCTATGTCTGTACATCAATGCAATAAACGATAGTGGCGCCACTAGTTCCCCAGTTGCCAACCTCATGATATGAAAATCGTCATAGGCGTTGCGAAGATGGACCAATTTTAGTTGAAGCAACTGTTAACTTCTTTACAAATTTCCATAACGGCTGTTAGTTGAAGCAACAAAAAGGTAGAATTGACGGTAGCTGCAGCTTTCGATTACATAAAAATCGTCATGTTGCTCGTCACCAGTTGGCGAGTTTCAGTAACTAGCAACTGGCGACCAGCACCATGATCGCAACTAGAATTGCCGGAACTCGGAAACTCCAATTGCCGAAACTCGGAGATCAAAATTGCTACGTCTACACAGCGCCTATATTTTTAGCAATATTATCTTTTAGATCAAAATTGCTACGTCTACACAGCGCCTATATTTTTAGCAATATTATCTTTTAGATAATATTGCTAAAAATATAGGCGCTGTGTAGACGTAGCAATTTTGATCTCCGAGTTTCGGCAATTGGAGTTGCCGAGTTCCGGCAATTCTAGTTGCCGTCATGGTGCTGGTCGCCAGTTGCTAGTTACTGAAACTCGCCAACTGGTGACGAGCAACATGACGATTTTTATGTAATCGAAAGCCGCGGCTACCGTCAATTCTACCTTTTTGTTGCTTCAACTAACAGCCGTTATGGAAATTTGTAAAGAAGTTAACAGTTGCTTCAACTAAAATTGGTCCATCTTCGCAACGCCTACGACGATTTTCATATCATGAGGTTGGCAACTGGGGAACTAGTGGCGCCACTATCGTTTATTGCATTGCTGTACAGACATAGCAACTCTAGTGCCGAGTTTCGGCAACTGAAGTTGCCGGAACTTGGCAACTCCAATTGCCTCAACTCGGAGATCAAAATTGCTATGTCTACACAAAATTAATCAATATTCATAATATCATAATAACATCTGTAATTATCAACATATTAAAACTGATTAAACTTAATTAATTAAAATAGACAATATCACCTCTTCAACAATTCACATTATTTATCGTAAAAACCATTTTTTTAATGGTTTTATTTGTTTCGTATCAATCGGGTAGTTTTATTTGTTTCGTAACAACTTTTTTTCAAGTTTCCGTAATGGTTGTTAGTTACAGCAACTAAAAGGTAGAGTTGACAGTTGCCGCGGCTTTCAATTATGTGAAAATCATAACGTCCGTCAACTCCACCTCTTTGTTGCTGTAACTAACAACCGTTTCTGAAACTCGTTACAAAGTTGATACGAAACAAATAAAAATACCCCGTTGATACGAGGCAAATAAAAAATATTTTCCCTTGAATTACATAATATTGACTAAAACTATAGGCGCTGTGTACACTTAGCAATTTTGATCTCCTAGAGTTTCGGCAACTCTAAATGCCAAAACTGGGCACTGGGGTTGATATGTCTGCACAGCAATGCAATAAGCTATAGAGACGCTATTAGTTCCCCAGTTGCCAACCTCTTTACATGAAAATCGACCTAGGCGTTGCGAGGACGGAGCAACTTTACTCCAAGCGACTGTCAACTTTTTAACAAAATTCCGTAAGGGGGCGCAAATTAGGCGGCATACGCAAATTACGTAACGCAATTTAAGGGGGTCGAGGGAATCCGGCCAGGTCTACGGAAGTGGGGGAGGGAGGGGTCGAGGTTTATGTTACGTCACGATTTTAGAACTGCCAGAAATAGCAGAGTCTGCATGTTCAAGTTTTGAATTTAAAACTCGTGTAAAATTTTACCGCGGAAAGTTGACAGCTTTCCCCACGAAATGTCAGTTAATGGGGGATATCGCCCGCTTCTTGGTACTTTAATGTAAGCATCAATATTCTAGAACAATCATAACTGTATATCCAGAAAAACGGAACGAAAACTTTAAACGCTATTTTCTCGAATCTACATTTTTCGACCTTCTCCCATCGAATACTCAAAAACTTATCAAGCGATTTTCGATTTTTTTTTTAGATTTTTGTAATCGCAGCGCCTAAGGTTGTACGTAGGCAATTTTCGAAATTTTGGTGATTACTATTTTTAAATACTGCTTGAATACAAAAGAGGCCTTGAAAATAGAAAAAAAAGGTCCAAACCGTCAGCGTTAAAAAAAAGGCTAAGCTAACAACTGCTGCATTTGTATAGATATCGATCAATTTTTTACTTTTTATTTACAGATAACTTTCCATAAAAATATCGATGGGACAATGAAGAGAATTTATTTTTTCATCGTCAAATCAGGGCATATATTTCGGTTAATTTTACAGAGTTTTTCATAAAAATTGGTATAAAATTGGATGAATATATACTTCATAAAATGAGTATAAACCCGATCCTTTCATAATTAGTTATGTCTATAAAAAAAGTCACAATTATTCACGACAAAGTACCCGTTATGTAACGGAATAGAATTACTAAATTGTATTCGATTTTCGAAACAGATATGAATTCAACTTCGTCGATTACGGCAATTCGTTTTTTGTGGTCCACGTCGGTGGCGGCGACGTAATAAAGGGACAACATTCTTTTTGTACTTGTTATTAAATTACTGGCGGTCCCCATTACCACCGATATACGCCATAACCTACGATATATAATAAAGAAGTCCCGACAACTGTCGATACGTGACGTATAGAAGTAAATACTCGAACTTTGTTCTATTCAACAATTTTATATGGTAAATAGAACAATGTTCGAGTATTCACTTATAGAAAACACGTATCGACAGTTATCGGGGCTTCTTTAAATGGATATACCGGTGGTTATGGAGACGTGGAGACAGGACCCTGTATCTTTGAGTACGCCGGTCGAAGAGAGATGCAACAAAACAGGTGTTGTGATTTGTAGTCAAAACACATTGCCTCTACAATTTTCGCTGCTCCCTCCGCCCCTCCTTTTATGTGCTCTTTCAAGGGGTTTTATTAAGAACTCTCTTAAGGGGTTCGTTTCTAAAAAAACGAAAATGTAGGTTTCGATTTTCTTATTAAGTTTACCATTGAAAACACCGAGAATTTTTTTTCAACAAGCTGTAGAGCTAATTTTCGAGGGCCAATAAAAATCCGAACAATGGTCATGTTTAAAAGTGCGTAGCGGGGCAAAAACAATTGTAGAGAAATCACTCAAAAATCAAAATAAAGGTTAACTTGTCCTCTTTAAAACGCAACTTCTGCAATCCAATTATCTTCATTTTTGCGTCCGCTATCTAACTTTCAGTGCGGAAAGAAATTTCGACTTGGGTACCCAAATTTATAGCTGGCAGTGTATGTCACAATTTGATATTTTGATTTATTTATTTCGTGACATATGTATGTCATGTTATTTTTGAGTCACTTCTCTACAATCTTTTTTTCGCCCTCGTACGCACGTTTGAACTTGACAATCTTTTGGCTTTTTTGGCCGTCGAAAATTATCTCTACAGCTTGTGGAAAAAAATTCCTTGGTGTTTTCAATGGTAAACTTAAAAAGGAAATCAAAACCTACATTTTCGTTTTTTAGAAAGTCTCGTACGATTTTTTTTCGCTTTAACTTTTTTAGATTTTTTCGCTTTAGATTTTTTTTCGCTTCGCATTTTTAGTTAAAAAATCGCATTTCCACACAAATTGACAGGAACGGCTTTGCGGAAACACATCGCAACAACATGCCTCAATGTGAACCTCTCGGACAACGAGATTGCTGACCTGGCACAGTTCATGGGGCACACAGAGAAAATTCATCGTGAACATTATCGCCAACCCATCGTCATTCGCGAAATTATGAGGATGTCGCGAGTCTTGGAGCTCGCTCAAGAAAACCCAAATGCAGATAACGCCGAAACCGACAGTGAAACCGATGACGATCAGCGTATGTAATCCGTGACCAAATTGACGAATTAAGGGTTAATCCCTTGATAATTACACCGCCGGCCAAAAATTTGAGTACACCAGTTGAAATTTCTTGCTGCTCTAAAAGTTACATAGCGGACTCAAAAATTAAAATAATTAAAATTTCCCAAGCGGGGCGTTCTAAAGAGGATAAATTTACCTTTATGTTGCCTTTTTAGAAAAAAATTCACATTTTTTTGTGCCCGTTACTCCTTTTTGAAAATGGCTATTTTTCAGCTTGTTTTGCACGTCTAAAACTATCTGCATAACTTCTGACGGATTTGTACGCTCGTTTTTTCCATGATAAACTTAAAGAGAGTATTACAACCTACATTATCCTTTTTTATAAAGTTTTGTACGATTTTGTTCGCCCCAGTATTGCATTTTTAGCTAAATAAGACATGTTTTATAAAAATAGGCGTAGTCGAATGACTATGGGGTTTCAGAGATATTGTCAAGAGAGTTAAAAATTGCATTGCTTCCCACTGGAGTAACCAGAATTTTTTCAGATTTTTTTTTGAATAATTTTTTTTTCCATGTTGGGTCGGGACTCAGATGAGTGGAGGAGGGGCTCCTTTTGGGAATTATGGGGTCCAGGACAACCTATTAAGAAAGAAAATTTGTTTACTTTTTCATTTTTAATCAACTACAATCTTTTCAGAATCTTTTTAAAAATTATTTTAACAATTTGTTCAATATTATTTTAACAACGTTTCAGACTAAAACTCGGAGAATCATCCACGGTTGATTTGTTATGTCTCAAGACCTATCGGATTTTAGACCAAATATTAAAAAGAAAAACTAAGTTCAAAAGTTTAAAGTTTTAAACAAACTCAAAAGCTTAAAGTTTTAAACAAGTTCAAAAGCTTAAAGTTTTAAACAAGTTCAAAAGTTTAAAGTTTTTAATAATATTTGGTCTAAAATCCGATAGGTCTTGAGACACAACAACTCAACCGTGGATGATTCTCCGAGTTAGAACTCGGACAAATTGTTAAAATAATATTGAAAAAATTCTGAAAAAATTGTAGTTAATTAAAAATGAAAAATTAAACAAATTTTCTTTCTTAATAGATTGTCCTAGACCCCAGAATTCCCAAATGGGGCGCCTCCAATAATCAGAGTCCCGACCAAAAATGGTATAAATTTTTTTTTTTTTTTATCTGATAAATGCTGGCTACTCCAGTGTGAACCTATGCAATTTTTTACTCTCTTGACATTTTATCTGAAACTCCATAGTTATTGGACTACGCCTATTTTTCTAAAACTGTCCAAAAAAGGAAAATGTAGGTTTTGATACCCTCAAGTTTGTCATGGAAAAAACGTTCGAAGAAATTCGCCAGAAGTTTTGCGGGCCGTTTTAGACATGCAAAAAAAGCTGAAAAATAGCCATTTTCAAAAAGACGGATCGGGCTAAAAAAAATTGTAAAAAAATTTCTAAAGAGGAAAAATAAGGGTAAATTAGTCCTCTTTGAAACGCCGCTTAGGACATTTGATTATCTTAACTTTTGAGTCCGCTATTCAACTGTTAATTCGGCAAGAAATTTCGACTGGTGTACTCAAACTTTTGGCTCGCAGTGTATATTCAATTTTAATATAATATTCAATTCTATTTGAAGTCCATTTGTTCAGTTCCAGCGCATGAGGATGGCGATGAACCACATTGTTTGCCAATAGTAGAAACCCGAAGTGATCGGAAGGCATCGATATCGAAATTACCATCTAAACGGTCTTCGAACATAGAGGATTTTGAAGGGGACGAGAATCCGCCGAAACGCTCAAAACAAAAACCTAAAAAAAGATCAAGTTTGTATTTGACTATTAACTCCAATTGTCATTATTGGCTTTCTACATTGTTATTATTCATGAATTTTTGTATTCTAGCTTCACCTTACGGTCGCGTTGGGCCCAAAAAGCGCTGGAGTACGGACGAAAAGGATATAGCTTTCGAGCTGTTCAGAGAATTTATAAAAAACGAAAGGTATCCTTCGCTAAAACACATCCAAGATGCGTGTAAGTGACATCCTACCTTGCAAGCGCGGAATCCGTGCTCGATCAAAACTTGGATCTCGAATGAGATAAAGAAAAGACATCGCCGACCGCTTGAATGAAACAAAACATGTATTCCCTTCCAAAGATTGTATTTTAGTTTTTAACGAAACCAACATGTATTTCTTTCGCAGTATTATGTATTCCCTTTCAAAGATTGTATTTTAGTTTTTAACGAAACAAACATGTATTTCTTTCGCAGTATTATGTATTCCTTTCCAAAGAATTTATTTTAGTTTGTCCATTTAATTTCTGACTTTGTAAAAAAATAAACTAAACAAATGTCATCCTTTTTTACTAAACTGAGTAAAAAATAAACGGAGTACATGCGCTGGAGGGTTTTTTGGTCCCCATATCAATCGTCCATCCATCTTATAAAAGTCCTGAAAACAACCATCCGTTCAACGATTTGGTAATGTCCCAGTATCTACCGTTAGAACCTATTTTCCACTGGTAAGTATTCAAAAAGTCCTCTGGATACCGTGACGTCGACGAACAATTTGAGAACGGGCCATTCTCAAGAAATCAAAAAAGGAATATATTGAAGGACAAATTGAATAAGTCGCGTAAAATAACGATCACTCAAAAGAACGTACCTTGGAAACGGATGTGGTAATTTTGTAGAAAATTTGTGCCGCTGTGGAGAAAATCGGTAAACGCTTTTTCTTCAGAATTATTGAAAACCATGTAAGCTTTCAAAAAATGTCATCTAGTAATTGTTCGTAATTACGCGTGTCTATGCAAATAATTATTTATAATAATATTGATTCGATTTTGAGAAATGCAAAATACCATAGCGCGCCCTCTTCCGACCTCCCTCGAAAAAGGAAAAATATAGGCTCCAAACAAAAGTAGAACGCGATCGCTCGGGGTTGAAACTCAAAGATTTCCTCGTGTAACAAGTCGCTCACTAATGAGCAACACGTCTTTTTAAATTTTGTTAGTACAGTGCTGCTGTTTTATGATGCACAAAATCACGTTCAGTATTATACATGCGAACTGTGTACTGAAGGGAAAAAATATAGCGTTAGATATAGACAGTAAAATATCTAGTTTGACGAGTTCATCAACGTTTTGTACTAAGAAAAAAAAGTAAGTATACAAAGATCTACCTGATGAAGACGATTTTAGTTCGCACGATACAATTCAGCCAAATGTGAATTCGAGTATAAACTTTCTCAATCTAGTACGAATACTAAAAAAAATGTGAAACTTCGTTTTATCGAATTTTTACCGATAGTCAAGAGCGATAGATATAATACTTTACAAACGAAAAAGAGGCAACTAGTGTCCGATCACTATTTCGCGATGTATAACGAGTCAAATTTGAGCGTCCCCACTAGAGTTACGAGATGCTCTCTCGCTTTTATTTATGTATATTTCTACCTTTGTCTTTCTCCCACTCTTGGTATTTTATCGAACCGCTCTGGCGATAATAAGTTTTATCTAATTGGTAAAAACAAATAATAACTTTTTTCGGGATCAATGTAATGATGTGGAAAACAACGAAAAAAACCGTCATCACGTATTTATCAACATTTTTTAAGTTTGTGAGATTCATAGGAATTATCTTCGAAAAAGAACATACGTCGGTACGTAAACGACATGGATCATTGACTTTTAATATGCCACGTCCAATTCAATTATATATTTAAACGAAATATTTGCCTACCTGCTTTCCAGCTGAATGAAGACCTCTATGGACTAACGAAATGATTTTTCTTTGGACTCTTCCAAAGTTCATCTCTGATAAACGGCTTATCTTAAAATATTCTGAGGACGACGCTGCAGAGACACGTTGAATCTGATTAGAAAGTTCTGTCGGATTTTTTTAAATTCTAATCGTTGTATTTTATTAGAAAAAAAACCAGAATACTGCTTTGCTCCTAGCAAACAATTAAAAAGTCGACAAACTCTGGTAGAAGTGAGTATATCGCGTGCAGTAATCTCGAAATTGAACTGAGAAACGGCATTCGTCTTAGATGGACGAATCTGTTGCCGTTCTCTGTTAGCAAATGGATTCTAACGGTAGATATTGAGACATTACCAAATGGCTGAACGAATGATTGTGCTCAGGACCCTTTCAAGATGGATGAACGTCCTCATCAATCGTTCATCCATCTGGAAAATGTCCTGAGAACAACTATTCGTTCATGCGTTTGATAATGTCCCAAAATCTACCGTTAAAACCTATTTTTTACTACAAAATGTTCGAAAAGGCATCTGGATACCAGAGAGTCGACGAACGTTTTAGAAAAAGATTATTTTTAAGACTTCTTTGGGCTATCCAAATGATTTTTCTCGGGACTCTTTTAAGACTCACCTTTATTGAACGGTTTATCACCCTCAAGCTAATGGGAGAGTTCTTTCAAATATTTGTTAATCCCTAATCGTTTTATCTTATTAAAAAAAACTAGGATACGGCTTTGACCTGAACGAATATTTAAAAGGCGACAAATTCAGGTAGAAGTGGTGGCTATGTCACGTACGATAATCTCGAGATTGAACTGAGAAACGGCATTCGTCCTAGTTGGACAAATGCCGTTCTCAATAAGCAAATAGGTTTCAACGATAGATATTGGGACATTGCCAAATGGCTGAACGAATGGTTGTTCTCAGGGCATTTTCAAGATGGATGAAGGTCCCCATATCCACCGTTTGTCCATCTTGAATATGTCCTGAGAACCACCATTCGTTCACGCATTTGGTAATGTCCCAATATCTACCGTTAAAATCTATTTCTTATTACGAAATATTCGAAAAGGCATCTGGATACCAGAGAGTCAAGGAACGTTTTAGGAAATGGTTATTTTCAAGACCTCTTTCGGCTATCCAAATGATTTTTTTCGGGACTCTTTCAAGACTCACCTTTATTAAACGGTTTATCGCCCTCAAGCTAATTGGAGAGTTCTTCCTAATATTTGTTCACCCTTAATCGATTTATTTTATTGAAAAAGCTAGGTTCCTACCTCGGCCTGAACGATTAATTAAAAGCCTACAAATTCAGGTAGAAGTGGTGACTACGTCACGTACGGTAATCTCGAGGTTGAACTCAGAAACGGCATTCGTCAGACTTTAACGAATGACGTTCTCAGTTAGCAAATAGGTTCCAACGGTAGATATTGAGACATTACCGAATGGCTGAACGAATGGTTGTTCTCAGGGCATTTTCAAGATGGATGAATGTCCTCATATCAACCGTTTATCCATCTTGAGTATGTCCTGAGAACAACCATTCGTTCACGCATTTGGTAATGTCCCAATATCTACCGTTAAAATCTATTTCTTACTACGAAATATTCGAAAAGGCATCTGGATACCAGAGAGTCAACGAACGTTTTAGGAAATGGTCATTTTCAAGACCTCTTTCGGCTATTGAAATGATTTTTCTCGGGACTCTTTCAAGACTCACCTTTATTAAACGGTTTATCGCCCTCAAGCTAATTGGAGAGTTCTTCCTAATATTTGTTCACCCTTAATCGATTTATTTTATTGAAAAAACTAGGTTCCTACTTCGGCCTGAACGATTAATTAAAAGCCTACAAATTCAGGTAGAAGTGGTGACTACGTCACGTACGGTAATCTCGAGGTTGAACTCAGAAACGGCATTCGTCAGACTTTAACGAATGACGTTCTCAGTTAGCAAATAGGTTCCAACGGTAGATATTGGGACGTTACCGAATGGCTGAACGAATGGTTGTTCTCAGGGCATTTTCAAGATGGATGAATGTCCTCATATCAACCGTTTATCCATCTTGAGTATGTCCTGAGAACAACCATTCGTTCACGCATTTGGTAATGTCCCAATATCTACCGTTAAAATCTATTTCTTACTACGAAATATTCGAAAAGGCATCTGGATACCAGAGAGTCAACGAACGTTTTAGGAAATGGTTATTTTCAAGACCTCTTTCGGCTATCCAAATGATTTTTATCGGGACTCTTTCAAGACTCACTTTTATTAAACGGTTTATCGCCCTCAAGCTAATTGGAGAGTTCTTCCTAATATTTGTTCATCCCTAATCGACGAATGAGAAACGGCATTCGTCCGACTTGGACGAATGACGTTCTCAGATAGCAAAGAGGTTCCAACGGTAGATATTGGGACATTACCAAATGGCTGAACGAATGGTTGTTCACAGGACATTTCCAAGATGGGTGAACGTCCTCATATCAACCGATAATCCGTCTTTAAAAAGTCCCGACAACCACTGTTCCTTTAGCAATTTGGCAGAGTCCCAATATCTACCGTTAGAACCTATTTTCACTGCGAAATATTCAAAAACGCCTGTAGATATGACTTTTATCCAGTTTTTTACTCAGCAGCACCGCTGGTATCATTTACAATAACGAAAAATAGGTCTTTCAAAAAGTCTCCGTAAACACCTTTCTACAAACATATATATATATATATATATATATATATATATATATATATATATATATATATATATATATATATATATATATATATATATATATATATATGTACAGGGTGTACCATTTAAGTTTATATAATGATATATCCTTGGAGGGATGCATTTTAGGTAAAAATGTTTCAAACAAAAGTTGCACAGTTTCAAAAAATAAAAATGATGGTGTAGATTATTTTTACTCGGTGGGAATTTGCAAGGTTTTTTCAAAGTCAACTTTACTTTTTTGAGTGGGAACCGAAATTTTTTATTTCTAATTAATCTCTTTCGCATTAAAATAGGTAACTTTTGTCTGAAACTTTTTCCTGTTCGCCTTCAATTTTTTAAGATATTTTGAATATTTAACGAATATTTAACGTATCCCTCTCCGGAAGCCCAATTTGAAGGGTCAGAATGATGAATTTTTGTCTTGTAACACATTGGTTGGAATAAATTAATTTTTTTCCCAGCATGTTGTACACATGTTTGTGGTTACAATGTGATTTTTTCGAAAGAAAATCTTTCAAAATGTTTTTGGTGCTGCGGTTGGCGTTGCAGTCCTCCAGCGGCGCGACCCGAAACGGCGGGATCTCTATCAGGCTCAAATGTAATCTGAAACGAATACAGAAACTTTTTTCTTCAAATATATCCAACTGGCTATGGGTTCACGATCCACTTATCGAAATATTCGAAAAATATGAAAAATGACAGTGTTCAAAGAAAATCTCATTTTTCTTTTGAAAAACAGCATGCTGAGGTCATTGTTATCAACAAATAATTCATTTAATTAAAAAATGCAATGGTGAACCGAAAATGACTACTGTTTGAACGCTAACTGTGAAAATTCAAGTCAATAGTGTGAATTTTACTCACGATATCAATTCCGCCGTGTCAGGATATGTAGTTTCGAGATAATCGCGTTCAAAGTTTCGGTACATATTTTACACGATCTTGTGAAATATTGTCGTCCACCGCTAGTCAGCGATTCCGGCATCATATAAGTGTCCTTCCTCATAATCGAGTTCGTGTTGCACACCTAATCAATGCAATCTGCAGGCAGTTCGTTCCTCTTTTGAGTGTTCTTGAATCCAGGTAGGAATTGACGATGAAAAAAGGGCTCGCCAAGCTCTGAAACAAGGCTCACATTTTTTTATTCAGGCTGAGCACCGGCATGATTTCAGGCCTAGCTGAACCCCTGAATGATAACGCGGTTTCAGGCTGTTGCACACAGGCTTGACCAAAGGCTGGTAGAAAAGCCTGTACTAAGCCTGAAACGACGAAACAACAAGGTTCAAAACGAGCCTTAATGAAGCCTTCACGAGCATTTATGACCAGGCTTATCCCAAACTCTTCTCGAGGCTATTTGAGGCCTGTTTTTTAGTTTTCTATATTCTACATTGGGATAAATTTAATAAATTTGTAAAGAATTCATTTTATTTATTATATATATTTATTATTCATTATATTATTTGTTATAAAATATATATAAAATATTTTAAACACAATACTTTATTTTATTTATTGTTTATGGGACACGTAATACATAGAGTGTACGCAAACCCCAGATAGTGAGTATATACGAAATGTGTATGTGACGAGAAAAAAACTGTTTTGTGTACCTCATAAATATCGATAAGAGAATATGTTTAAATGTTCTGAGCTACCTCCTTCGCTTTCGTTTTTCGTGCCTTCGCACCCGACAAATTTATTGCTAATTTTTTTTTTTCATAAAAGTACAGAAAAATTATTATTTAAAATTTATTTTATTTCATCACAACTTGAAACAAGCCTGCATCCAGCCTTGATTTTTTAGCCTTAAAATTCACTGGCTGAATAAAGCTTGAAATAACCCTGAGTTTAGGCTAAGCAGCCAGTCTTGGTTCCAGGCTGCTCCAAACGATGCAATGAAATCTGGCCCAGGTCTGTCTCACTCAGGCTCGGTGAAACAAGGCTCACACAAGTTTGTTTCCATCGTCAGCCTTTTGATTCCCTACCCGGGAACTTCGTCGATTTTTAGGACTTCAGGGTCCGGTTGGTCTTAAAATATTCTTGAAAATTCGCACTATAGCAGTATGCAAAAAACGATTTTTTGAAGTTTCCAGAGAGGGATACCCCCTCAACCAAGTAGACGGAGCCGGGTTGAAATTCCGAACTTTGAATGCTCCGACGGATTAAAATTCCGAATTTTAATGTTCCGAAATTCAAGATGGGGCTGGGTTGAAATTGCGAACTTTGAATAGTCAGAACGCTCAAAACTCCGAAAGAATAGTACCGCGAAAGATCAAAACTCCGAAAGAATTTTACACGAAACACCAAAACTCCGAAAATCTTAACACCGTCAAAATAATTCGGCTATGGAGTTTTTAAAGTTTCAAAATTTTCAATAAATCGACGAATTATTTCAAGATTTTTTTTATTAAGGCCTTGGGCCACAGTAACGGGTATAAAATCATGTGCGAATTTAACAATTTTTTTTCGTATGAAAAAGTGATTGACTCATATAATTAATTGCACGTCTATTTAGTATGAATATCAAGCTGTTAGAAAATATATATATTTTTTTGGATGTACGAAATGGCTGACTACTGATATTTTCTTTTGTTATCTTTTTTTAGGCGCTCCGCGGCGTGAAATTTAGCATCCACAATGTTTGACTTAGAACAAAAAACGAAAATTCTCGTCAATCTACATTAGAATGCCCAGAGAAGTACGTACGGAATTTAAAAAATATTGTTTTATTCAAAAGTTGTAGGTATTTGAACTTAAGAAATGAATTTTCAGTGAAAAATTTCTATCCAACTGCTCATAAAATGAAAAGTTTTCGATTAATCAGAAATTCCGTACGTACTTCTCTGCGAAATGCAATTAGGAACATAACTTTTAAACTTGAAGTAAATCGGGTGAAAATTGTTGAAGTTATTTGTCACGCCAATTGGAAAAAAGCCGTTTCGAGAAGTTTCGAGGAGTCGGCCATTTTGTGGATCGAAAAAAAATATGTATTTATATTTTCTAACAGCTTGATATTTATACTGAATAGATGTGTAATTAATGTTATGAGAGAATCACTTTTTCATACAAAAAAAATTTGTTAAATTCGCACATGATTTTATATCCGTTACTGTGGCCCGAGGCCTTGAGAAGTGATTTTGGGTCAATTTTGAAATTGGTCTAGACAATGTCATACGTTCTACATCATTTCACAGTCACTGTAACATGAGGGCCAGGTTGAAATTCCGAACTTTGAATGCGCCGACGGTTTAAAATTCCTAATTTTAATGTTCCGAAATTACAAGGTTCGTCACGATTATGCCAGCGAAAGTCTACACAGTTGACTGTAAATGATGTAGAGCGTGTACCGTTGGCTAGACAAATTTCAAAATTGATGTAAAATCACTTCTTAATAAAAACAAAGTTCTTGAAATAATTCGTCGATTTTTTAAAAATTTTGAAACTTTTAAAACTTCCATAGCCGAATTATTTTGACGGTGTTCGGATTTTCGGAGTTTTGATCTTTCGGGTTAGTATATTTTCGGAGTTTTGAGCGTTCTGATAATTCAACATTCGGAATTTCAACCCGGCTCCGTTCAGATTTTCCGAGCTTTGGTCTTTCGGGTAAAATTCTTTCGGACTTTTGATCGTTCGGGGTAGTATTTTTTCGGAGTTTTGAGCCTTATGATCATTCAAAGTTCGGAATTTCAACCCGGCCCCAAGTAGACACCCAGCAAATCGGTACAAAACATTTTTTTCATACTTAAAATATCTTCAAAAATTAAAGCGAAACGAAAAAAAGCTTCAGACAAAATTTACCTATTTTGCCACGCAAAAAGTAATTGTGGAATAAAAAATATGGGTTCCCATTTGAGAAAGCAAAGTTGACCTTGAAATAACCTTGAAAATTGTCAGAAATTAAAAAAATCCATCAGCAGAATTTTAGTTCCCTCGAAACTGTGAAACTTTCGTTCGAAACATTTTTCTCGAAAATGCACCCCTGTCGAGATATTTCGAGGTGCACTCGACGTTCGCCGTGCTGTATTAAACGGTCCGCACGTAGGCCCGGGAGCGCAGCCGGCGGAGAATACGAGAGTGGCGTGAGGAGCAACACGGAGGCCTGTTGCGGAGGAGGATGCTGCGAGAGAGCCAAATTGATTTCGTCCTGTTGTGGAATGAAACGCGACGACGTAACAAGAGGCAAGGCTCGGGGAGCAGCACTCGATCAATCGCGCTTAGTGGCGCAGCCAAGAAACCTCTGCACGCACTGTAACAGCGATAACTTGGTTGGAACGGCTGCTGCTGTTGCGACTGCCCCGCCGCCGTTTACATCCGAGAGCGCCGGCTTCAATTCGGGCAATTGTTTCGCCAATCCAATTAATATGTCCCGGGGATTCGTCGCGCCATATTCGCAACCTACGGGAGGTCAGTGCGCGCGTGTGTAACGTCACTCCAATCACTCGCGAGTGATATTACATTCCTTCATCGGATTTTTTTTCATGCTCTTTTTTTTTTTAAATTTCTTTGCCATCCTACTTGACAACGATAATAGGATAAATTAAAATGCTCATAGGTCTGGTAGACATAATTAAATTTATCATTATATTTACAGATAATGATAATTTAATTTCATTATATGAAATTAAATTAAATTTAATTTAATTTAATTTCGTATATGATAAATTAAATATCATTATAAATTTAATTTCATTATATAATTATTCTTATAATGATGATTATTAGTCTAGTAATAATAATAATAATATAAACTAATAAATTGGAAATTAATAATGTGCAAATCAATCATTAATAAATATCAATGATATGGAACAACAGCAACAATATTGTTGTTGCCGTTGTTGTATCGAGATTTGGATAACGTGCGCAATAATAATATCAATAACAATAAAAAATAGTAATGAATTAATAATAAATAAACAATTAATTATGCGAATGCGATAAATCGATCAATGATAAATCCATAATATATGAATAAATAATTAATTCTCAATCCGTGAACCTGGGTTAGGTTTCGTCCTGCCCAAAACCATTTTCTTCGCAGGTTGCTGAATATTTTATGAAAAAAAATATTCAAGATAAGAAAGACAAAACACCGTATTGTCCCTTGAGAAGTACGGCCTAAAGATCGACAATGCATTTTTTTCAGATTTTTTTTATTAACAATTGTTTGTTTGGTAGTTCAAAAACGCAAACGACCCAGGTTCACGGGATTAAAGTGCCTCAAATACCTTCGCGGATTGAAGGTTGATAAATAGTTGTGAAAACAATGATGATTATATATTCCGAATTATTTTTGTTACCGCATTCACATTAGTACTATGAATTAATGCAAATATTATTTTTATTATGGAATTAAGTAGAATGTCATTACTGTTACATTCCTTCCACGTGCTTTTTTCGTTAAACATCTTTCCTCATTTGCTATTCTATATAATAATAATAACAGTAATGATGATCGTTAAACATATTACGATTTTTTTTGTTACTATATTACTCAATCCTTTACGGATTGAGGGTTAATAAGTAGTTGCGAAAACAATGATAATGATTATATATTCCGAGTTATTTTTTTTTACCGTATTCACATTAGTACTATGAATTAATTCAAGTGTTATTTTTATTATGAAATTAAGTAGAATGTCATGACTGTTACATTCCTTCCACGGGCTTTTTTTCGTTAAACACCTTTCCTCATTTGCTATTCTATATAATAATAATAACAGTAATGATGATCGTTAAACATATTACGATTTTTTTTATTACTATATTACTGGTAGTACTATTAACAAATAAAAATGGTATTACTACACAATCAAATAGAACATTATTCCAACATAGCGTCATTATTACGATAATTTCAAATGTACAATTAAAAAAAATCTTTGTCATACAAAATACCCACAAAAATAATAAATAATTCGCTGCCATCGACGTTCCGGCAGTATGTCCTGCGATGATGAGAAATCTTCCATGCACGTCGTATCGCGAACCGAAATGTTTCGGTGGCAATTGCTGCGACGGCGAGGAGTCCGAGGCCGAGGCAGACGCTGAGGAACCCGGGAGACACTCGCGCATCGCCTGACTCGACGTGAGCGAATCGAAAAGTCGGGAAGACGAAAGGAATGAAAATAGAAGGAAAATAAATTAATTTGAAAAAATACGAAACCTGGCGATATAAATGAGAAATTTATTAAATGGCAAAATCCTGGCGGACTGAAATTTTTCTTCCGTATATCTTGATTTTTTTTTTCTTGGCGAGGGATAAAGGTAGAGAGAGGGAGAGATAAAATGTTGCGGAAGGGTTGAAATAAAGAGGTAAAAGCGATGTCGAGATGAGTCTCTTCGTAGCTCGGTCTATTTTCCGCGCGAAAATCCTCATGGATGGATTCGGTCGGAAGTAACGGAGAGGATGACGAGACGAAATAAGCGAGTGAGAGAGAGAGAGTCAGAGAGAGATAGTTAGATAGATAAAGAAAGAGCCAGAGAGAAAAGCAGAGGGAGAGAGAGAGAGAGAGAGATCGATAGATAGAGAAAGAGCAAGAGAGAGGGAGGCACGATAGACGAGAATGCAAATAAGAAAATGCAAAATGATGAAGACATTTCCATAAAAGGGAATGGAGTAATTACCTACCTCGAGTTGTCATGTATTAATTGGACAACCATTTAGCAAGCTAAAGTCGACTATTGTATGTGAAATTGTTCGAAGGAACGAATGATCAAGCGCGAATAGCGAAATACGCTAAATAATAGAATGCGAAGCAGCAGCTAAAAACAATACATCGTATTGAAGCGATGTCATTTGAAGTTTATACGATGAACATAAAAAGAAAAATATTGCGAGTTTGATGCTCAGAATAGTGATAATAATAATAATAACGATATCAGTAATGAGTCCAATAAACCAACAAATGGGACGATAAAAATAATAATAGTGATAATGATGAAAATTATAACAATACAGTATTATTATTGTTTTACATTAATATATTTTATAAGTAAGTAAGTATAAATATTAGATCAAATTCACGAATCTTTATGAATAATAATAGATGTTTGTGGTTAATTTAAAAGGAAAAAAAAACAAATACGACGATAAAAATAATATTAATGATAATTATGAAAATTATAGCGATAAAAATAATTGATAAAACAAATGAACCAATATAAAGCACAAATAAATGTTGAGTATGTTTGTAGAGAAAAAAAGGGTTCGGCGTTTCGACTTTTTGTGGCCGAATGCGAGATTTTGCTCTGAAGAGATGCCTGACCAATTGCTTACCATTACTACTTAATTCTGCCGATCCCCGTTCGCAGAGTTATTTCTGCACTATATATATATATATATACATCATCGGTGTCAGTGGTGGTCAGTGGTGTCGATCTTTTTTATTACTTTGCGTCCAGACGCTGCCGAGTCTCCTGATATATATATACACTCACATATATATGCGTTTGGCATCTTAACTTTATCGTAATAATATCCGGGAATTGAAAAAAAACAAGCAATCGATGACGTCAATTTTTATTTAACGGGAGATATACACCTAGATGGTCGAGGTCGAGGATTTAGAAGCTATGAACATTCCATCGACCGTAGAAGACCTACACTATGGGCCTGGTATCGATGATTCCATGTAAGTTGACAAATTTCATGATTCATTCATTCCCAAATTTTCAAACGCGTTTTTCTCAAAACCACGTTTTTCAAATCGGTACCCGAAATTTCTCGAAAACCAATAAACCGATTGCCTTGAGGTTTTTTGTGGTTATTCTATACACTAATATCTAGTACTTGTCATAGGATTTTTTTTTCCCGTTACTTAGTTTTTGTTTTATAGGCAAAATAATAACTAATTTTTTGCCCAAAAATCACTATTTATGTTCAAACGTCCGCCATTTTGTCATAAATCGATATTTTCAAAATCGGCTATGACAAGTACTAGATTATAGTATCTAATTTAATAATCTTTTTGTTTTTTTTTCAGATGATTTTTGAAGAAACGCCCGTGGGCACCGTATACGCAGATTTTTTTACGATGCTTCAAGGATCATACAATATCCTTGTATATTTTTGATATTTTTAAATAAAGAAAATTAAACATATTTTTGAATGTATATACTTTTAGATAATCAAAACCCCAATCTGAAATTTCAAATAGTTTTCCTTGAAAAAATTCAAAAAAATTTCCTTTTTTTCGGCTCCTAGGTGTATATCTCCCCTTAAGATAAAGTGCTGAGGCCGAAAAATCCATATCTTCGTCCAATCAATAATCTAATGAGGCTATCTGGATGGAAAAAAACCATCTATTCCTTGTTCGCGATGCGCATGTCTCTAACAAAGAAAATCACTTAAGTGTCCGCTTTCGATTTGGTTGAAACTTATATATGTGATAAAGCATTGTAAATGATTAGACACGTATTTTTTTTTATCCGCGGAAAAACGTTTTTAAGGGCGAAACGACCCCTCAAAGAAAGGGGTGTCATCCCTTCATTTTTTTTCAATTATTCTATAGTGGATTTTTCATCGCTCAACATTAGAAGAATTTTGGTTTCTGTTTCATTCAAATCGGTGGACTGCTTGTGGGTGAAACTGCAAAACCACCCCTCGACACGCCTTTCTTTGAGGGGTGATTCCTCCCTTAGAACCGTTTTTCCGCAGGTGAAAAACACACGTGTTTGATAGTTTTCAATGTTTAATCACATATATGAGTTTCACCAAAATCGCCGGCGGAAACTGAAGGCCTTGTATACGCGATTTCGCCGATTTTCGAAGGTACTTTCCTAGACGCGGTTAAAAAACCATGAAGCATATATTGACAACATTTTTTTTACAGATCAGTTATGCACATGGTTAAGTATATGTAAAAAAAATTCAGAAATATTAACAAATGGCGGAGATGTAACATAATAAAGCAATGTATTTTTTTGCGCGCGCGTTGATGGTGAAAGTTCTCGGCATCGATATGGGTGTCTGAAAACAATAAACATATTAATAATTGCAGAATGAATTTATCTTTAGTGTGAACTAACAATATTATTTTTAAAAAATTATTATAATAAAAATGCGAAAATTAAATTTTTTTTACACATTTTTCTCTCGGCATTGTTTTTTTAAATATTTTCTGTGTCACTAAAATTTTTGTTTCTGTGGATCAAACGAAACGTGATGATACTAAGGATGTGTTGTAAAGATTTTAAAGCGATCTGAACCTTCGTTCAAGAGTTAGAACTTTTACAAGATTCAAAAAAGTGAATCGTAGAAAAACTATCGAAGAATATTGTATCCAAATTTCGACAAAATCGGACAAGCCGTTTTCGAGGTACATCTGGCACCGACTTTGAAAACTATGTTTCGAGATAATCGCGTTTGAATCGCTTCCAGTCAACAAATTTAAAGGAATTTTTAAAAATTCCTCAACATACCTCAATGAACATATTTTCCAATTTAAAAAACCCGGATCCAATGGAAACATTAGTTTTTAAGATAAAAATTCCCGAAGTTTACCTGTTTTTCTCGCCGTTTACTCAGCTACCGCTCCCGCAAAGACCCTGAGCAGCCTCCTGTGATGTTCCTTGGAAGAAAAACAAACAAAAAAAGCTCTGGGGCGGTAATCGAGCAAAGTAACGAGGCGATTGACTTTCACAATTATGTCTGCTCAATTATTTTCCGATTTATTCCGTGCTCTTTTCCCCTTCCTCCCATTCTTCTCATCCTCGTCTGGAGCCTACATCGGGAATCGTAGAATCGTCGGTTTGCGGCAAAATTCGAAGGGCGCGAAGTAAGAGTTTGCTCGAAGTGTGCGAGGATCCTCGCAAGCCTCGGCGAAGTTTCGATCCGCTAAGACGGGCAGGTACACACGCGATACACAATTGTAAAATAGGACGTGCCTTCTCTCTCTCTCTCTCTCTCTCTCTCTCTCTCTCTCTCGTGTATCCGGATCATCCTAATCAAGACACACGTCTGTATGTACAGGGTGTCTCGGATAAAGTATTGCAAGCTCATACCGCAGAAATTACGGAATGCATTAAAAAAAGGTCCAAACAAAAGTCGTTCCGTTTGGAGGGGGGGAAAAGACGGCAATGCTAATTTGAGCTTGGGTGTAACCTCCAAGGTCATGTGAAGGTAAACTTCGAAATATTGAAGCGGAAGCCTTATTTTTGACTGTATATTCTTGTAGCTTATCTCGAGAGCTTTTCAAAACACTATTGGTAAGTATTTTTTTTTGAGTATTCTTGCAGCTATGAGTGGATCATGGATGCCGGTTTTTGATAATATCGAAGAACCAGAATATCGGACCAAATATCCGATAATGAAAAACCGATGTTGGACTCGAATAATATCGATACTTCGATAATAGAGTTAAAAAAAATTTATTATAACTGTTATTATTTCCATTTAAGCTAATTTTACTTGTTTTTTTTTACTACGTTTGACAGCCTCAATGTATTATTACCTACATTAAATATTTCCGAAGTGTCAACTCATTTACCCACGAGTGGATCAGAATAAGTCTTTTCTTTTATAAGGTAAGGTCGTTTCTGAAAGACGAAACTTCAGATGCTCTGTTTTTTGCGGCTATTGTTTCAACATTCTCAATCTCGTTAATCAAAGTGACCATGTTGCCTGCCGGCTACCGGCTATGCCATTTGTTTGCATTCTGGTACCCACTACTACGCTGACTATCACAAAATTACCTACTTTGAATTTTGCTTGTTTACTACTTTTTTATTTGCATAAAAGTTCATATGTTTTGTTTGTTTATTATTTTTAGTTGCGTTGTATATATTTAAGAAATTTAAGAAATATATATATATATATATATTTAGGTATATATTTATATAATATATATAAATAGATATATATATATATATATATATATATATATATATATATATATATATATATATATATATATATATATATATATATATATATATATATATATATATACACATATATATATATATATATATATATATATATATATATATATATATATATATATATATTTAAAAATATAAAAAAGAAAGTAACTGACGATCACAATGAAAGACGGCGATTTTTAAGAAATACTGTGGTTTCACTTACAAGGAACATCACTCTGGTGTCCTCCTCCAATTGTGTTGAAACTTTTTTATGTGGAAGGGTACCAAAAACTAAGAGACACGTATTTTTTTTATCGGCGGAACAACGGTTTTGAGGGGTGAAACGCACTCTCGAAAATAGGGGTATTTTCCGTTTTTCGTCGATAACGTGTTCATTCACATCTCCAATGTATAGTACACAAAAAAATAAACAATGTTGCAATTCGAATTTTTTTAATATCTCGTACCGTTAAAACGTTATCGATAAAAAACGAAAAAACATCCCCATTTTAGATGGTGCGTTTCTCAAAAAAATACACGTATTTTTTTTATCGGCGGGACAGCGGTTTTAAGGAGTGAAACACACCCTCAAAAATTGGTTTTTCTTCTCTGGTCTCTTGGCTCTTGGTTTTTAATATTCTTCTACAGTTTCGACAAAATCAGAGGAGGACACCAAAGTGGTGTTCTTTGTTAGCAACATACTATTATTTCTACAACTTCTATCGTTACTTTCCAGCTTCTAACGTTTTTAACCCTTCGCGGTCACACGGGGTCGAGGCGACCCCACGTGGAATTTCGCGCCAAAATTACTATAAGTCCTTTGTGAGTACCGATTAGGGTCGGACGATTCCGCGACAGCAGTTTCGTCGTGGCATTCGATACAAAAAAAAATCGGGTGAGCGCTGGGGTCATTTCGACCCCATACGATATATTTTTTCCTATAGAAGTGGTATTTTTTTGTTTTCTTAGTGTGATCACTCTACGAGAATGCATTCTCCTATAAAAATAATATCCGATTAACGTAATTAAATTTTCTGCACAAAAAATTCAATTGCATTATTCGGATATTCTTACTGTCAATAGCATCACGATTTCCCGATTTTACACGTGTATTTTGGTGAAAAATCATTTCAAGGTCATGATATCATAAGTCGTTGGATTCGTCTGAATATTAGCTACAACGTCTTAATAAAAAAAAAACATGTTCCCATTTGAAAAACCATTGATGACCTTTCCAACGCAAAAACTATGACCTTGACAAAAATAAATTTTTCACCACTGGATCAGCCCTTCGAAATCAATCAAATTACCTTCTTACATTTTGTTTGTCACTCTGAAGGCAACGGAGATATTTGGGGTAGTCACGTTAAATGGTCCACCCTGTATATGGAATTGCGCGTTCGGGGATGATGCTCCGACAGTTCTATAATAATTTCACGAACGTGACGAACGAGCCTGTTACGTGCGGCCCCATATACGGCGCGGAACTCGATCCGAGTGTGTTCCTTCAGCTGCACTTTCCTGCAGACCTCAAAAGTTACGCACAGTTTCTACTCGTACACGTAAACTCTGTCATTTGTCTTATACCTGTATGGGCAAGTGAACGGGGCCGTATATACAAGGATATACCTCGCGTGTGCTCGCAAACTTTTGTCATGTTCTGTTACATCGGTGTAATAATAATTTTCTACTACTGTTACTGGTGCAATAATAATAACAATTGTAATAAGAGCAGTAGCGGTAGTGATCACGATAGAGTATGTGTTTGCATATATATATATATATATATATATATATATATATATATATATATATATATATATATATATATATATATATATATATATATATATACAGGGTGTCTCAAAATGACCTGACATTTGAACTCATTAATAAAATGTATTATTTATTTGAAAAGAACGAATATTTTTATTTTAATATAAGTTACGTACATAGAGGTTATGCATGGAACACAATATTCGATAAATGACATAAACGGCATGTACTTGGAAGACATATTCTTTCAACAAGATGGCGTAACCTGCCACACTGCGGGCGAAATAGTGCAATTATTGCAAACCAAGTTTCAGGGTCGTGTTATCTCGCGCGTTTTTTATTGTGCTTTTTGACGGCATTGGATTTCATTCTTTGGGGTTTTCTGAAAGAAAAAGCGTATGCCAATGATCCACAGATCATTCCGGAGCTCAAGGATCTTATCAAGGATTTATCGGATATTGTGTTCCAGACATTACCTCCATGTTAGTACCATGTATTCAAATAAAAATATTCATACTTTTCAAATTGATAATACGTTTTCTTAATAAATTAAAATGTCAGGTCATTTTGAGACACCCTATATATATATATATATATATATATATATATATATATATATATCAAAAGTCAAAAGTTCTTGATCACTTGATCACTTTCTTGATTACCGGTCAAAAGTTTTTGATTAGTTTGGAGAATTTCAAATTGATGATTAGAATAATACTATTCATTTTGAGCTCATAGAGCTGTATAGTATCTTCGTGAAATACGAACTGAAATGAATTATATTATTCTAATATCATTTTGCAATTATCCAAAGTAATCGAAAACTTTTGACCGGTATGTATGTATGTGTGTGTGTGTGTGTGTGTGTGTGTGTGTGTGTGTGTGTGTGTATGTGTGTAAATATACATTTGCTATTGCCATTCTTACTGCTACTATTAATATTATGATTATGAACTTTATCATCTTAAGGGGAGATATTCACCTAGATTGTCGATGTCGACGATTTAGAAGCTATGAACATTCCGTCGACCGTAGAAGACCTACACTATGGGCCTGGTATCGATGATTCCATGTAAGTTGACAAATTTCATGATTTATTCATTCCCTAATTTTCAAACGCGTTTTTCTCAAATCCACGTTTTTCAAATCGGTACCCAAAATTTCTCGAAAACCAATGAACCGATTGCCTTGAGATTTTTTGTGGTTATTCTATACACCATTATCTAGTACTTGTCATAGGATTTTTTTCCGTTCCTTAGTTGTTGTTTTATAGGCAAAATAATAACTAATTTTTGGCCCCAAAATCACTATTTATGTTCAAACGTCCGCCATTTCGTCATAAATCGATATTTTCAAAATCGTCTATGACAGGTACTAGATTATAGTATCTTATTTAATGATCTTTTTGGTTTTTTTTTCAGATGATCTTTGAAGAAACGCCAGTGGATACCGTATACGCAGATTTTTTTACGACGCTCCAAGGATCATACAATATCCTTGTATATTTTTAATATCTTTAAATAAAGAAAATTAAACATATTTTTGAATGTATATACTTTTAGATAATTAAAACCCCAATCCATAATTTCAAATAGACTTCCTTGAAAAAATTCACAAAAATGACCTTTTTTTCCGGCTCCTAGGTGTATATCTCCCCTTAAAAGAAATAGTAGCAATAACGATACCATTCAATCAAGGGGTTTGCATAAGCTTGCAATTCAAAAAAACGATTTTTTTGTTGAACAATTTTATAGCCCAATACCATAACTTAAATATGCAAAAAAAGATTTTGTAAAAAATCAAAAAATTTACCGAGATAGGACGATTTTTTTAGGGTATGATCGTCTACTCCGCTTTTATTACTTTTATTCCTATAGCTACTTCGTTTTCAACGAAGCCAAAGAAATCAGCATTAACAATATAACATTCAGTATCAATAATAATAATAATAACCACAATAGTCCTAATAATAATAACGTGTTTCGGTGAGCCGTGTCCTTCGCACTCCGCGCGCAAACTTTCGCTGCATTTCTTTCTTCCTGTTGTTTCACTTACCCGCTCTTTTTTTCCCTCATTTTTCTTTCTGCTTCGTTCCGACGCAGCTATAAAAACTCTCTTTGCAGCACGTGGCAAAATTATGATGATTATCTGTCTGCGCCGTGAAACGAGAGCCCGGGAAGTCCGGAACACTTGCCGTTAAACGTGCCCGAGGGGGCGGGGTGGGGGTACGAAAGACAGAAGACATAGTCTATAGTTCCTCCCACGACATCGATCCCCCCCTTCCGGAGGCGGGCGGTGGGGGTTCGCGGGATGAAAGTAAATTTAGAAGAGTGGGCTGCAGAAGGATTAAATTGAATGATTAAAAAAAAACGAGGAAACATGAGGTAAAGTCAATGTCCACGTGTACGGAGTGAAAGATTAAGGGGTGGCCGAGGGGGTTGTAAAAGTCAATAAATTGAAATGGCGATTGATGTACAATCGTGCATGCTCGATAAATCGCGATGAGCTTCGGCGATTAATTTTCCCCGTACCACCCCCTCCCAACCGCCAGTTCGAATACTCCCCGTACTTTCACACTGTCCTGTTCTCTCGAAGTATCGTGATATAAGCGAAGGCTGTACGTGCGCGATTTGCCCTCGACAAATCCAACTTGCGTAACGAACTTTCCTGGAGAAAGTCAAACGAACAAAAAAAAAAGAGAAAAAAAATACAAGATGAGAGAAGAATGAGAAAAGAAGACGATGAGCTGATTAATCTTTTGAATCACTCGCACGCGCATTCGAAGTTTCGAATTATCGGCATCGTGTTTTTTTTTCTTTTTCTTTTCTCTCGTTGCCGTCTTCGTTTACATTATCGTCTTCGTATTTTATTTTATACTTTTTCCACCTCTCACTTTTTGTTGACGATATACAGAGCAATAATAATAATAATAATAGTAATTAGTGTTATCATGAGTACCCTTATTATTATTATTATTTACCACAACAAGAACGACAGCAACAACAACAATAATAATAATAGAAAATTCAATATATTTTCTTGCCGATTGTGTTTTTTTTTAATCAGATCAATCGAGTAACTTATAATAACGAAACAAAAAAACACAGGTCAATTATTACAGCAACGTCAACAGCAGCAACAACAACAATAACAATAATACCAATACTACATAGCAAATTTTTAAACATCTTTTTTTATCGCCTAAATGTACTTGATTAGTAGTTACTCACTAATACACAACAGCAACAACAACAACAACAACAACAACAACAACAACAACAACAACAACAACAGCAGCAGCAACAACAAGCACAACATCAACAAGCACAACATCAACAACAACAACAACAACAGCAATGACAACAACAAATACAACAACAACAATACCATTAGTAACTACAACAAAAACTTTTTTGAAAACCCACGAAACAACCAAACAATAATAACAATAACAATACAAATAAAAATAACCTTTTTTCGTCGACGGTATTTTTTTTTCATCCGTTCAATCCTTATCCCTCGTATACGATTACAGTATTCCCTCGTACAATATTGCAAATACCACCGCCAAATTGGCTCGTCTCCATTCCTCACAACGTTCACCTCCATCTCCTGCGTCTTCGCTTAATGTACGAACTTTGCCGCCGCATCCCGCGTACATATTTAGCAGTTAGGAAGGATATCGCCCCCGTCCGCGCGCGACGGCTTGCGAACGCCGCTGAGGAGCCCGCTAAGCATACGACGATCGAATCAATGCGAGCCGAGGAGCATCGAAACAGCGGAATATTCTGTTTCGCCCGATTCTCAGCCCCGTGAATCCTCGCTGATCAATTACCGCTAAATAATCCAAGATCAAGGGAGCGGAATGAGCAGCGAGGGATGAGATTCAGAGGGCGGCAGGGGAGAGGGTGAAAAGCTCAAACCCAATTGGGCTTGAGTAGTGTGACTTTTTTTATTTCAACGAGCGCTGTTCGAGAAAAGAAAAAATGATATATGTATTTTTATTAAAATTTTTTATTGCAATTATATAACCTAAAGCAAACCAATAATGTAACTACAATTATTCATTTATTTTGAAGTTTTATCGAAATGAATTAAATTGGAGTAAGCCAATAATATAATTATGAATACATAAAATTTCATTTATATATATATCATTTTTTTTCATGAAATAATTTTTTACTAAGTCATTCATTTTTTATAAAATTTTATTAAAATTATTATTATCACCTTAAAATCAATAAAAATACTAAAAAGGATAATTATCATCATATTATTATCATATATTTATTTTAAATATAGTTTATTTATTTATTCATTTGTAAGTAAATCAATAAATAATATATACTTATTTATTTTGATGTATATATATCTTTTGTTTCCCTTCCGCATATATATACACGTTCTTCGATACGAGAGATACGACTCTTTTTTATCATCTTATATTACGACCGTTGTATTTTTCATGTAGGCAGGTAAATATATCAATCCATCTTTCATGGGCATTCCATATCCTCTTGTTTTTTTTATTTTCTTATCCACCCAATCGCACATCCGTCCAACTTACCACAAAAAAAACGACAATAATGTTTTTATTTTTTATTTATTTTCTCATTTTTTCCGTTCCCTCGTATACTTGTGCTCTTTTCATCTTTCTTTCATAGCCATATAGTGTCATGCGGTTGACCATCCGACGCCGATACCTCGTAAAATTTTCGATTCAAGTTCGATGATTAAATATTCATGATCCGACAGGGCGTATATAACCCTTAAGAAAGAGAGAGAGAGAGGGTGAGAGAGTAAGAGGCAAGAGGAAGAGCGGGGGATACGATGGACTTTTTTTCGTGACGCACGCACAACCCGTGGCCCTACCATAACGTTCAAACGTCGTTTACTTCGACTTAGAAAAGCAGGCTTTCTTTTCGTTTCATGACTAAGGGAAGCTCGCATTGTACGACGAAACGACCAATTCGGAATCATGCCAATCGGCATTTCCAATGGAATTCGATGTTGCTAATAATTGTTGAAAAACTTTCCGATTCACGTATACGTACAAGATTAAAATATATTGGTACACACGCGGACTTCGTTTTTATGTATGTATTAGAGTGGTTCAAAAAAAAATATGAATTTTTTTTCCGCGATACTCAACGGAAAATGTTATTACGTTATGCAAAAGTAATTTATACAAAATTTGCGAGGTCTAAACATTTTTTTAGGTAGTGCTCAAACGGGTTTTTTTTTCTTCGATTTATCGTCAATATTTTTTCCCCGCCAATAGACATCATAATAATATAATTCAAGTAATTTATCCAACTTATTTTGAAAGAGATTTTCGTTGAACGATTGAGTTTGATTTTTCCGTAAATAATTTTTTTTCAATGCTGCCTACACCAATTGTAATTTTTTTAACCTTTTGAAATTGATGCAAGGTTGGGAAATTCCTTTTCCGCTTTCGCTCCAAATATTAGTTATTTTGTCGATAACGATTTCTGTACTCTCTCGAACAGAAAATTGAAGAGTATTATGATGGTGAAAGAATAGACTTTATGCTTCTCTATTCGTGGGTAATTTTCGCTCCACAAATTTTTCGATTTCTGACCGAATCAGATAAATTTCGGCACTTTGGGGGCGTACACGAATTACGTAACGCAAAATTTCCCAATTCTTGACCCCCGCCCCCGCCCCCTACGTAACGGGACCGTAATGCTTGGACAGAACCCCCCCCCCCCCCCCCATTCCGTTACGTAACGGGTTCTTTGTCGTCAATGACTGCGATTTTTTTCATAGACATAACTAATGATTAAAGGATCGGGTTTATACTCATTTTATGAAGTATATATTCATGAAGTTTTATACCAATTTTTATGACAAAATCTTGAAAATTAACCGAGATATATGCCTTGATTTGACGACGAAAAACAAATTTCTCTTCATTGTCCCATCGATATCTTTATAAAAGGTTATCTGTAAATTAAAAGTCAACAATTTATCGATATCTATACAAAGTATCTATCATTATGCGTAGCCGTTTTTTTATTTTGATTTTTTTTACAAAATGCCGACAGTTTGACATTTTTTTTTCTGTTTTCAAGGCCCTTTTTCTGTATTCAAGCAGTCTTTAAAAATAGACATTATTGAATGTTAAAAGCGCGGATACGTACAGCCTTAGCCACTGCGATGTTAATTTTTTTTTTAAATTGGAGGTCGGTTGCAAAGTTTTTAAGTATTCGCTTGGAAAGGTCGAAAGAACTAGTTTTGAGAAAAACGCGTTCAAAGTTTTCGTTCCGTGTTTCTAGATATGAAGTTACGATTTCTTCTAGAATATTGATACTCATATGAAGTATCTAGTCGCGGGCGATATGACGATTCTTCATCTTCATGATAGTTCACAAAACAATAAGAGCCTGTACTTTAGGGATCGTCCATTAATCACGTGAGGTTTTTTGGCCACTTTTTGAGGCCCCCCCGCCCCCATGGTGATATGTGGTGAGGTTTCTGTTATCCAAATCCTCTCCTCCCCCCTATTTGAGCCTCACGTAAGTTATGGACGCCCCCTCATCACCATTGGGGCCGGGGGGGGGGGGGGGGGGGGGGGCTCACAAAGTAACCAAAAAACCTCACGTGATTAATGGACGATCCCTTATCTATTGTGAATGATGCCACACCTGTAGGGACTGAGGGCACTAACCGGTCGCGCTACCCATTCTCACTAAAGTGACTATAACTCCGTTAATTTTCGGACTTGTGAATAAAAATGTTGCCAGCATATTTTTCAATACATGTACTTTCAAGAATTATAAAAAAAAATGTCCTTCAAATTTTGCTTGGGGAATGTGGGAAAGCTAGTGTGCAGCTTCTTACACAGTGATTTTCCCCCTTAACTGACATTGCGTATAGAAAGCTGTGAGTTGTCCACGGTAAAATTTCACTCGAGGTTTAAATTAAGAACTTGAACATTAAGAAATTTTGCTATTTCTGGCAGTTTTAAAATCGTGACGTAACGCAAGCTCTGACCCCCACCCCCGCCCCGCTACGTACGTAGACCGTAACGGCTGGCCGACCCCCCCCCCCCCCCCCCAATTGCGTTACGTAATTTACGTACGGCCCCTTTCACTATCGTCCAAACCCGCGAACATTTTTTACATTTTTATTTTTACGCGCACTGTGACGTATCTCAATGCAGCAACAACTGGAAACAGTCAAATAAATCGCAAAGAGAACTCACGGACAGTCAGAGAAACAAAAGCGCAGTAGCGTCAACAGCGCCGCGGTTTGTAACTCTCGAAGCCGTATAACTTTGTTTTCTTACTCCAAAACATCACATTACGCCAAAAAAAAACACGCGTACTTGTTAAACGTTTTGTGATGTAAACACCGTGTTCTTCTTCATCAAGTGGTTGATATCATTTTCACAACCGAATCACACATATTGTTTCTTAATCTGCAATTACAAATTGTTTGTGGTAAATAAAAAAATATTTAAATAAAAATTGTGTATTGTTACAGAAAAAATTAAATCAAGAATTACATTGGATCACGCACTAACATTTCCTGCATCGAGATAAAAAAAAATCAATACTCCGATAATCATGAAAGAAAAACACGAAAAAGGCGTTTGAGCACTAACAAAAAAATTGTTTAGAACCCTCAAATTTGGCAAAACGTTCTTTTTCTTAACATACTTCAATTTTCCGCTATACATATAATATACATATACATATAAAATTTCGCAACCAGAGAAATTATAAAACCGTCGGTACATTATAAAAGAAATTAATAAATACGAACAAATTTACAAGTCAGTTTTACAATTTTTTGTTAAAAATGTGAAAATGATTATTAAATTTGTGTTTGCGTTTTATTTGTCTTAAATATTTCGAAAATCTTATTAAAGAAAGTATAAACTCATCGATTTTTTAACCCTACAAAAAAGCTGTACAAATGACTACATTGAAAATTTTCACGAAACATATGAGGATAATTAAATTGAAAATTACATTCGAGATGTGTATCAATATTTTTTCATATATATATATATATATATATATATATATATATATATATATATATATATATATATATATATATATATATATATATGTACGTAAAGGGCTAAGGTGCACGGAATATGTGACAGAGCAAGCGAGAGGGAGAGAGAGAGAGAGAAAGAGAGAGAGAGAGAGAGAGAGACAGCGAATAAAGCTGGACGATGCGTCGTCACGCGTGTATACATATATATACACACACACACACACACACACACACACATATATGTGGCGGGAATCGTTGGAGCGCGCGCCGAAAAGCGTATATACATAGAGAGGGCGCAAGCGCGCACTCGCAAAACTACGAGGAGCTTTTGCAGCCACGCGGCGGCAGTCTCTATCAAACCGCGAAACTCCCGCCTCCTCCAAAGCTCTCAACTTACGCCCGGGGCGCGATCGGACATTCCGCGAGAAAAATACGTCACCGTTCGCCGGTATCAGTTATACACACACACACATATATATACATACATGAAATACATATATACCCAATATATATTTGTCTATATATATATATATATATATATATATATATATATATATATATATATATATATATATATATATATATATATATATATATATATATATACTCATGTAAAAGCGTGTATGAGTGTATATGTGTGTATGTATGTACCTATGTATACGGACATACGTTTCTCTCAGTGCCCATTTAATTATCAAGCTTCCGCCTTTTTTAAATCTTTTTTTATATTTTCTTTTTCAAGCCGTTCCTTGTTGTGACAGTGAAAATGCGTAATTGACGATTTTATTAAATTCGTCACAAGTGCATACGACTGCGAAAACGACGGATGCGTATTAAAAGTCGAAGTAAATCGAATTTTCGTCGAGCCTTGATTTAAATCTTTTTTCTTATTTTATCTTTCAATGTTGTTGGCATTGGTTAATAGGGACAAATATTTTGAAAGTTGATTTTTTTATGGTGGTAATGGCCTTGTATTCTTTTATTTTTTAATCGGTATTAAATTCTTCAAATTTTGATCCTGGGTTTTTTCTTTGTGTAAATTTGTTTGGTTTTTTTTTTGGTGCGCCATTAGTGGTCGTGGGCGACTGTATTGTTCCCTCGAGGTTTCGGATTTCTCATGACAATTATTATTCAATGTATTTGTGAAATATTTTGATGGGATCGTAGACGTGACACTCTTTTGGAAAAATATGAGAAATCACGTTAATACGAAGTAAACATCTTTTACCGCGTTCTGAACGAAGACACGAAGATTCGGTTGGGAATATCTCAAAATAGAGCAGAGTTTATTTTTCCCCTGCGTTCTTGAGGAAGTTTCGTCTAGTTCGAGGCAATTAATGAGGAAATATATTCTTAAAAAAGTTAAAAAGAAGAGTTGGAGCATTTTGTGTAAAAGCACTGTATTGTAAAAAGTTGCTGCGTTGTGTTCGCGGCGTTTTCTTTCATTCTTGTTGTTGAAGATTCTTCAGTTCCCGGATTATCTTTCATTTGGAATTTCCGATAATGAAGATTGCACCAGTTTCGAGTTAAAGCAAAAGAAAACGACGTGGGAGAAAAATAATGAGTTGGAAATATCAAACGAAAAATTTGGATTGTAGTTTAAATATTTTTTGCCATTGTTTTGCCTCGCAATGGGTGGGTTTTTTGCCTCAAAGTGAGGCTGAATTTTCGTCTTCTTTGGTCTCGAAATGAGGGTGAATTTTTACCTTTTTTTGTCTCGTAATTAATCGGTATTTTTTAATTTCTTTTATCTCCAAATGACGCCGAATTTTGGCCTTTTTTACCTTGACATAAGGATACATTTTGGGTTTTTTTGGTCTCGAAATGAGGGCGAATTTGTATCTTTTTTTTACCTCGAAATAAGGGTGAATTTTTATTTTTTCTACGGCCTCGAAATAAGGGCTACTTTTTATCTTTTTAGCCTCGAAATAAGGGTAATTTTTTTCCTTCTGTTTGCCCTTAAAATAGAGCTGAATCATAGTTTATTTCGCCCCTCAAATTATTCACCGCTTATCGTAAATTTTCGCCACTAGTCGGACGATTCGAGCAGACGAGTTCGTCGCGTGCTGATGTTTTTTCCAAGCTCGAGATTCCCAGGTACCGTTCGATAGACGATAAAAACTGGAAACTGTGAGGTCTCAGTCAAGTTCCGTGCTTTCCCTCATGAAAATCATCCCCTCGGAACGTTTAATCGTGTTGATTTTTTAATCGCCTTCAAATCCAATCGTCCCCATGCCTGCCAAGCCCCCTAATCGATACACCCTCCAAAGCCCTCGAAAATATTGATACTCCCTCGCATCTACGAAAAAAAGCCTGAAAAATCGAATACGATTTTCCAATCGTTCGTCCATGAATAATCATGAATTGTTTTTGTCACATACACATTAGGAAAACTCTCGCGGATTTCCGAGCATCCGATGAAAAAATCGTCAGTTCTTTTAATCCCCGCGCCGCGAGTAGCGCTAATTGGGGGGGAAAAATGTGTCGAAGCTCCCCGGCTATCCTCGAGTTTACTCGATCGCAAAAAGCAAGCACGGTCGTAACGAGGCCGCGAAAGGAAAATAAATCGTGCTCTAAAGTCCCCTCGGAACATGCTCAGTGTTATCCCGCTTCGGGAAATGAGCCCCGCGGAGTACGACGATGTACGAATGGGGTGAAACATCCCCCGAAACTGGCCTGTACATGACAAACGAGTCTCGTGTACGAGGGGTGACACTCAACAGCACCGAGGCTTGCAGCGAGGAAAATCATCCCTCACTATCCCTTGTTCCGTTTAACCCCCAGTCCATCTTCAACCCCATCCTTTTCTCCCCCGCATACTGCAAAATTGCACATTGTCATGAGAGCCCGACATTCTGTCCGGGAAGCCTCGCAAAAACCCTTTTTTTTCAACCCCACGACCACCCCTTTCAACCCTCTTCCACCTCGTCCCATATTGGGCGTCATGGAACGGGGGTGGTTTTTCCGTCCAGGCAAATCTCGTAAATAGTCGTTCCTACCGCGACGCACATTTTTCCTAACTCTCGACCACCCCGCCGCCCCCAAATCCTCCGAACTGGATTTTTATGCACGCACGTTTTCCTCCCCCGGAACCTTCGCGCCGCACTAACCTCGATTTTCTCTGACGTGTGGTAATCTCAAAATCGCTCCCCCGGGCCACTCCAAGCCTTGTACGTAGCGGACATCAGCATCGGGATTTTGTCCCTCAAGGATCTTCAAACCCCTTGCGATTATTCTGCCCCCTCCCCTCCTGCTTTGCCATTGATTACTCATTTCGTCAATGGAGCTGTAATCTTCCGGAAATTAAGGGATTGCGCGTCGACGATTGGTTTTTTACTCATCCTGGATGCGTGATAATTCGATTGTACGGAAAAAGGCCTATGGCACATGGGAACCAACTTGTGCTATTATTCGAGGAGCTGGCAAACAAAACCCGGACTCTTAGTACACACTACGTTAAATTAAAATTTTATTTTTATATAATATTTTATATTATTTATATTATTAAATGATTTTATATAATTTTTATATGATTTATATTATTAAATGATTTCATATAATTTTTATATGATTTATATTATTAAATGATTTTATATAATTTTTATATATTTTATTTTGTTTATTATTTTATTTTTTATGTTATTTTATATGATTTTGATATATTTTATTTTGCCTAGAACCTGCCATTTCGCTCAAAAGGGCAGTTTTTAACAAATTTTGAAGTGTTTAGAGCCGGATTTGATTCAAAATATTTCGAGAGCTAATCAAGGTGTGATTGAAAAACACGAAAAATATTAAAAAATTGACGCAGTGGGTACAAGTCCGGTTTTGTTCGCCAGCTCCTCATTTGATCGTAGGGTGGGCCCAGGTAGTGAGCAGGAAATCTGAAGCTTCTCCGTGGCGACGAAAAGAATTTGAGCAGACTGAAATAAATAAGCTGCTATTCCCGCGGTAGTTTAAGGGGATAGATATCTTCAGGCGAGGAAAAAATTGCTGATTTTCCTTCGAATATATTTTATTACTACTTTTGTGAGATTACTACAAGAAAAAGTGAGGAATGTTGAAAATCGATGGAGTGATACGCTTCAAAATAAAAAGATTGAATTTTCCGAAAAAAAACGGCTACATTTTGCGATGAAAAGTACTTTCTTTTTGATTTTCCAAAACATTTAGAATTATGTTTTAGACAATAAGGTTAGAAAAATTTACGCCAAATTTCATCAGAATCGGTCCATTAGTTGTTTGGCTATACGTGGCGCCAGTTTTGAAAATGCAGTTTAGAAGATCGTGCCATACCTTCGCCATTTTTGAGGATTAATAATCCAAAAAATACAATGTAACGTCAAAAAGTAGTAATAAAACATACCCTAAGTCTCAAAAATGGTGATACAACTTTCCTTTTTGAAAAAAAATTATGAAAACCAACAATTTTTCCTCGCTTAAAATTATCGCCCCCCTTAAATCGCTAGATTGAAAACGTACAGAAGATATGGGATCGATTTTGGACTGAAAGGTTGACGAGGACTAAGTGACGCCAATTTTGAAAATGCAGTTTAAAAGACGGCGCCATATCTAAGCCATTTTAAAAAATTAATTAAAAAAATACCATGGAACAGCCAAAAGTCGTAATAAAACATCCCCTAAACGTCGAAAATATTCGAAAACCGTGCAAGATTGGGTGAAACCCATAGAGTATCAATTTTACGTTGGACAAAAAAAAAAGTACGCACGCGACAAAAAAAGTAAATATACGATCGTATTTTCACCTCATACTTTATGCGACCACGTTTTGCTTGAATGACAGCTTGTAAAGCGTCGACGCATACTTTCCACGAGGTTGTGGATGTGCGGCTCGTCTATATCATTTCACGCTTTGCGACAAGCCTCGAAAAGTCTTTTTTTCTCGTCACTTCGCCCTTGTCACCCTTTCCGTCCAAAATCCATCACATAGTTTCTACGTTTTAAATCGAGCGGTTTAAGGGGGACCTTTAGGCGAGGACAAAATTGCTGGTTTTCATGATTTTCTGTTCAAAGGAAAGATTTCTTCGTCATTTTTTAGACTTAGGGTATGTTTTATTACTACCTTTGGCTGTTACATGGTATTTTGTAAATTGATCTTTAAAAATGGCGGGGACATAGCACGGTTTTCTGAACCGGTTGGGACGGAGGTTGTCAGACGGGATGACACGTAGCGTCGGCCAGATTAATCTGTGAGAAAAACCAACAATGATTTTTCTTTCATTAACACTTATACGGTGAGAAATGTTGAAAAACGATGAAATGGTACGCTTTGAAACAAAAAGGTCGCATTTCCCGAAAAATGGCTACATTGTGCAATAAAAAATACTTTTTGTGTTAATTTTCGAAAAAATTTAGGGGTAAGTTTTAGCCGATAAGTTGAGGAACATTTTTATCAAATTTCATCAGAATCGGCCCATTAGTTTTGTAGCTATACGTCAGGCAAGCTTTAAAAATGCAGTTCAGAAGACCGTGCCATACCTCCGCCATTTTTGAATATTTATAACAAATAAATACCATGTAACAGCCAAAAATAGTAATAAAACATAGCCTAAGTCTCAGCAATGGTAAAGAAATCTTTCCTGTTAAAAACGTAATGAAAGTCAGCAAATATTTTCCTCGCCTGAAGACGCCCCCCTTAAAACGACTGTGGACTCAACGAAACGTTACGTTGGATTGGAGAAGTGCGGCTAGGGAGCGATAGGAAAGAGTTTTAATTTAAGGGTTATACGCGAAAACCCGTAAGGGTGTATGCTGGAACTCAGAAAATGAAAGAACTAAATTTAAAAAAACATTTATATGCATGAAAGTATTTTTTTTTATATTGATTAATATTCTACTAGTTGAACATCGAATTCATATATATATATATATATATATATAATATATATATATATATATATATATATATATATATATATATATATATATATATAAATGCATATAATTACACTTGTATGAATATGTACATATGTATATGAATCTTTATATATTTTTAATATTTATATTCATATAATAATACTAGACTCAAATTTGGATCATAGTGATAAGGCATTTGTATATGTGTGTATATACAGGGTGCTCGGCGCATGGACCGACACTATTTTTTGGGCAATTGGGGGGTCATTTGCTAGTTTTTTCACCCTCAAACCCTATGTCCTAAGTGTCACGGTAATTGAGATATGATTTTTTTTCTCGTTTCTTGTTAAGTACCCGAAATTTCGCCTTTGAATCGTCATCACTTTTTTATTTGTGGTTGTAATAGCACGAAATAACTTTTGTTGTATTCTGCAATGTATGTTTATTATAAACAAATCATTATTTGGTGTAAGTGAATTCAAGGAAGAGGCTTTGGAGTTTCCCGTCTTAAAAATGTGTAAATGTATGAACAATTTCAATTCCTAAATTCATTAAAAAAATAACTTATTCTCTTTACTTTTACCACATAATGAATGATTTCTATGAAATGTAGCATACCGTTGGAAAGGGTACAAACTAGAAATTTTTTACAAAAAGCTAAGTTCAAAATAGCTTCTCGCGTTTTTTATAATGAATTTAGAAGTTAACATCTGTCATTTACGCATTTTTAAGACTTTGGAAGCTTATGAGTCATTTTCTTGAAACCAATTGTATGATTTGTTTATAATAAACATACATTGCAGAATTCCTGCTCCTACATCAGAGAATTCGAAAAAAATAACGAGGGATGCGCATAAAGAAAAGTACGAGATAGAGGCAAAAAATGAAGGAAAAAGAAAATTAGTACATAAAATTGCTGATTTGTCTTGAGGTAAGATAAGGAAGAAGATAGGAGAAATTAGAATAAAAGTTTATATTTGAGCAAATATTGTAAAAGGGGAATCACATGTAGGGGGGGGGGGGGGGGGACTCTCAGTGTAAACACCCATGAGGAGTGTGTACCATGGAATAAACTACCACTACTACTACTACATTGCAGAATACAACGAAATGTTTTTCGTGCTATTCCAACCACAAACAAAAAAATTATGACGATTAAGGTGTCTTACCACTTTAGACGCTAAAAAGGGCTATTTTCATGCATTTTTAAAATAGGTTTATATTTTAGATATTGATATAAAAGTTGTCACACTTAATAAATACACTTTCGAAATAAATCAATTTTTTTTCAATTATTTCAGTCACCATTTATGGCCGAAAATGGTAGTTAAAAAAATGTCCTAAAAAAATTGTAGGTCTGCGCTGTTGATGAAATCTCGGAAATGGATCAGCCGAAACAAAAAAATCAAACGGTTTTAGCTTCAGTATGTCAATGGCTATAGCGCATGTCGTACGATTTTTTATATACGCAAAATAACAAAATGGTGGACATTTTTTGAAAAAAACGAACAGTGTTTTTTCACCGTTTTGGCAAAAAAGTAAATAACAAAATATTTAAAAAATCCTTGATATGCGCTATAGCTATAGTTGTAAAGAATATGTGGTTAAAATTTCATAAGAATCGGTTCAGTAGTTTCGAAGATTTTATCAACAAGCCGTCGAAAACGTTGTTTCGAGAAAAACGCGTTTATAGTTCGTTTGGGGGGTTATATACATAAAAAAAATTGTCTATGTATTTCGAAAGTGTATTTATAAGTGTAACAACTTTTATATCAATACCTATAATATAAGCGTATGAAAATAATTCATGGAAATAGCCTTTTGGTTTAGCGTCTAAAGTGAGAAGACCCCTTAAAAGGCAAAATTTCGGGTAATTAAAAAAACGAAAAAAAATCATACTTTAATTACCGTGACACTCAGGACGTGGGGTCTAGGGGTGAAAAAAGTAGCAAATACCCCCCCCCCCCCCACCCCCAAATTGTGTTGGCCCATGTACCAAACACCCTGTACATACACATACACACAAACATATACAGGGTGTCCCTCTTATCTCTGCCACCCGAAATAACTCGGTAATTATCGACATCACAAAAAAATATCCCAGACAAACTTCTTAAAATGGAATGGTACATTTTTTTTCAACTATCTTGTGGCGCACCTCAAGCCGCATAAAAACATTTGGGGGTCAAAGTCGTTCAAGGTCATTCAAGGTCAGTATCGATTATACAAATCTAAATATCTCGGATCACTACCAAATATTTGGTAGTAATCCGAGATATTTAGATTTGTATTTCATTTTAATAGGTGACCTTTAATGACCTTGGACGACTTTGACCCCCTGATGTTTTTTATGCAGCATGAGGTGCTCCACAAGATGGTTGAAAAAAATGTACCATTCCATTTAAGCAAGTAGAGGTGACCTTCACTGTGCGTCAGCGCATCGACCGAAATGAAAATAAAAATAGTCGCATTTGATGGCCCCCTTCACACTGTACCACTTTTGTCTGGAACATTTTTTTGTGACGTCGATAATTACCGAGTTATTTCGGCTGGCAGAGTTAAGAGGGACACCCTGTATACTTACATATATTTGTACATCTCATTTTTTCACTCGGCCATGTTGGAGCCGTTCCACGATAAGCTCAGCCACCCTTTTATATTAATTAAATGTTCATACAATTTTCCCTTGTCCTATTTTGCGTCGAATCGTCGATCTCTCTATTGCCCTATCGGCCCTCTCCCGCCGTTTCACCGCGCCCACTCCCCGCGATATTTATCGCAAGGTACTTGAATCTGTGAAATACGATAACGCGTCCAAATAGAATGTATCACAGTGCTCTGACGAAATAGTTAAATCCGACAGTTTATCTAATCGATCGAACTATTCGAGACCCGTTGCGTTTTTTCTGTTTTTCTCTTTTTTGGTTCGCCACTACTCGCACACGGAACTATGCGAGGTTAATGACATTTTTCTTTTTTGTCGGAGAGGCTGCATCCTCGTTCCGCGATATTTATTCGTACCGCGTGAAAATTAATAATTGAACATTGCGTCGCGGGAGGGTAGTGGAGTAGGGTTATCGTACAAGCGTATTGGGGACTCGTTGCATTATTGTGCCCTCACCGATTGCTCGCCGAGGCCACGTACCTATTATTTCGGCGCTTCCTTCATTAATGTAATATCAAGCTATTATTCTCACTGATAATTAAACGAACAGCCCCTCATCTCCTCCCGAAATCCCAGCCTCCCCACCCCGAATGCCGCACCTCCCCGCCTTCACAAGCTCCGGCAAAAGTATCACAAGCCATTAATCTCATTTTTCCCCATTCATATTTACTTGAAAGGCAAATGAGCTTCGATATATATATATGCACACATAAATCTATGTATATAGGTTGAGACGACCTTATTTTTCGTCCATTTAGCGATTATAATACCAAAATTAGGGGTTGAAAGAGAGCGAGCACCTCTTATGCACATATTTGGTAACGACTTGAATAAAAACAAAAATAACAACAACCACAATAATAATAATAGTGTTTGTGATGTTGATGATATTGCTGGTGATGATTGTGGCAATGATAATAATGATAACGAACGAATAAATAAATAATAACAATAACAATCCTTATAATTATCACTATCATGATTAATATTATAATTATCATTATGAAGTTCAAGATGATGATGATGGTGATAATGATGATGTTGAATAAATAAATAAAGAATGATAATCACCTTTGGAATTACAATTATAATTATTATTATAATTATCGGGATGAAGATAAAGATGGTGATGATGATGATGATGATGATGACGATGATGATGATAAAAATGAATAATAATAATAACAATTTTAATCCCTTTAACTACCATTATTAAGATTATTACGATGATTATAATTGAGCAACTTTACAACTGTGATTATTAATACTACAGAAAAAAAGTAATTATAATCTGTCAATTTTACCTGTCAATTTTGTTGTTTTTCTATCCTCGGTGGTCTGATTCCTCCCAAGTGACACTTTTCGATGACTTTGGCAAATCAAAGAGGTAGTCAGAGATCGGATTGCGAGTTTCTAGAAGATTAATACAGCGAAAGATCAACGAGAGTCTTATCGATCGGGCGCGCGTTTTCCGCTCCGGATAATTCGAGTTATATATATATATATATATATATATATATATATATATATATATATATATATATATATATATATATATATATATATATATATATATATATATATATATATACACATATATATATATAGATATATATAATATGTATATGAATAGAGAGAGAGAGAGAGAGAGAGATCCAAAGTTTCTCGGCGCAATACTCCTCCTCTTGCTTGCAGAAGCGCAGGATAAGATCCTTGTCTCGTGAGAGAGAGTTTCTTCTTGTTCCTTGGGTGTCCCTCGCAGAGCAACCCCCCTCCCCTCCATGACACCCTCTGTTCAACCACAGAACTCTCACCATGCGTCTCAGGGTGATCCTTTCGTTTATCCGAGTGATATTCGGTGGGCCCGAACCTCGCCCTAGTAATCAGGGTATTAAGGGGCCAATTCGACTGATCAAAGTGGAATCGCGCGGCCGGGATCTTTAGGTCCTTTCACTTAATGTATACCTATATATTTGTACTCCAAGGAACCGAGAGAACGCGGTGAGTTTACATGTTTGAAAAAATTGACTGAAAATGTATGAGATTTCGGAGATTTCTTCTTTTTCACTATGACGTTTCTGTGTTATTTGTCCGATTTAACAACACTTTATTCCTCACATGTTTATTTCATTTGAATTTCCATTAAAATGACAAAATATAAGCATCTTTTTTCACAAACAATATTTCTTTTTGTACAAAATATTGTTATTGTTTTGAATCATGGAAAGTAGTATTCATAGATATACATAAATAAATATCTGTATATATGTTTACACACACATACACACTACCAGTCAAAAGTGTTCGATCACTTTGGATAATTGCAGAATGATATAATGATATAATTCATTTCAAGGAGCTATATAGGATCTTCGTAAAATAAGAAAAAAAATGAATTTTATTATTCTAATGAAATTTGGCAACGATCCAGACCGATCGTTTGGAATTGGGGGGGGGGGAGGTCATTTGCTAGTTTTTTCACCCTTAGACTCCATGTCTTCAGTGTTACGGGAATTGCGATATGATTTTTTTCCTTTCTTTCAAATATCCGAAATCTCGCCTTCAAATCGTCATAGTTTTTTGGTTTGTGGTTGTAATAGCACGAAATAATTTCTCTTGTATTCTGCAATGTATATTTATTATAAATAAAACATTATTTGATACAATCGGTTTCAAGAGAATGACTCATGAGCTTCCAAAGTCTCAAAAATTGGCAAATGTATGAAAAATGTCAACTTCTAAGTTCATTAGAAAAAAAAAACTAAAAGCTACATTGAACTTGGCTTTGTTTGAAAAAGTTCTCTAGTTTACACCCTTTCCAACGGTATGCTACACGTCATAGAAATCATTCATTTCGCGGTACGAGTAAACAGAATACGTTTTTTTTATAATTAATTCAGAAGTTGACATTTTTCATACATTCACACGTTTTTCAGACTTTGGAAGCTCAAAAGTCATTTTTTTTTAACCAATTGTATCAAATAATGATTTATTTACAATAAACATACATTGCAGAATACAAGAGTTATTTCCTGCTAATACAACCTTATACAAAAAAGTTGTGACGATTTGGAGGCCAAATTTCGGATGATTGAGAAAAAAACGGAAAGAAAAATCATATCTTAATTACCGTGACACTTAAGACGCAGGGACTAAGGGTGAAAAATTTAGCGAATACCCCCCCCCCCCCCCCCAAATGTCAGTCCACGCGCCAAACACCTTGTATATATCCATTTATATAAAATTGTGCGGTGCTTTTTTTCGATAGATCGGAATGAAGACGAGTGATATAAGCATTTATGTATATTAAATATAAAAAATATTACATACATATATCTTATTAGAATAAGAATATTCAATATTTAAGAAAAAATATTATATTTATCTGTATTACGTATTTAATTCACACGCAAAACAATAAATATAATATTTTTTTTATTCAATATTGAATGTTATTATTTTAATAAGATATATGGATGATTTATATATATATATATATATATATATATATACACACACACACGCACATACATATATGCATTTATTCTTGCGTGTATGTAACGAAATTCGTGTTTTCCGAAGCCCCTTTTGATTGCTTTGGGAACGATTTTCCGAGCGTGAAAATCGTACGACTAATATTCACCCGAATGTGGTACTTCAGAAGGAATAGAAAATGAATTAAAATGACACACGAGGTCTATAGACAACATTCGTAGTCTCCTTATCAATTCCTATCTCGGCTCCGCATCCCTCCCCACCTCCCACCCGCCGTTTCTCTTTCATCGTGATTCGCATTCATCTCAGGTCCATATCCTCGTGCCAATCGGGACTCCGGTTAATTAGGATGACAGCCGGTATTCCCCTTTGAGCGTGGTAA